>JAYESA010000019.1:98795732-99395732 GCA_036927795.1 Iris macrosiphon
TCCGCCCTTGGGCACTCTATCTTATGTTGTTGGTGGTATGGGGCATCTCTGTATCTGATATGTCTACTTCAGAAGGAGCTCTTGACTTCTTCCTTATTCCAAAACTGTCGCTAGGGATATCCTCGATTGTATAGTAGTGAATCTCCTAATATCTGGATATAACCCATTGTGAAAACTCTTGGCTCTCTCCAACTCTGTAGGAATCAATATCTCGCCAAAGTGACTCAGTCTGCTGAGATCTGCCTCATACAGATCTACCATTATATTCCCCTGTTTGAGATGAAGGAACTGGTTGTAGAGAATATCTCGAACATTGGTGGAAAAAATCTCTCGTTAAATAGTTTACAAAACTCCTTCCACGTTTGGTCGGTGCCATATTGCCTCTGCTCGGCCTTTCTATAAACTCCCTCGACCAAATTTAGGTCAACTTAGCTTAGATAGAGAGACTAGGATTAAGTTGGACCAATTAGAATTTGATTATAGTATTTTATATTATTGTGCAATATTTATTACTTAGTGCACCTTACCATTGCTTCGATATTTAGAGCACTACGCTAGCTAATATCTGCAAACAAATTCCATACACTTTTCCTAGACAAGCCAGCCTTCCATTATAACATTTAAGTAACCATTAAATACTCTATATTGTGCTTCATTTTAGTCGCACAATAATTGTTTCAACCGCCCAATTTTAAATCCCAATAAATCCACACTGGCGTAGTTGCCCAATCCAATCGAAATTGAAGACCCAACCTCGACCCATTTTATTCAACCCAAATATTAAGATTATTCTATTCTGAGTCTGCTACGTCCAAGACACTTGTGTTCCACCAAATTTTATTTTTATGTATTTTCAATAAATTAAAGAGCATCACTTACACTAATTTTGATAAAATAAGTATAAGAACCCAACCTCACCCAAAACTAGAACCAACCTAGCCCATCTACACCCTATATTCCTTCATGTCAATATGTCCTCCATCCTTAGGAGCCCTAGCCAGCTCAATTCCCTAGGAGGACCCCCTTTCTCTTTCTCATATATAAATATAACTCACTCTCTCTCCAAACCATAAAACTTATAATAGCCGAACCCTAGCAAAACCTGACTCCCCTTTCAACCTGATCGCCTCCCTCCATCCCCGATCACTCAGCCACCATCCCCAACCTTCCTCTATCGCGTGCACCCTCGACCATCAGCCCCCTCATCCTCCATCTTCGTCGTCATCAACACCATCAACCATCCCCAACCCGATACCATCAATCATCCCCAATACGATACCATCAATAACCGAACTCTACCACCACCCTCCTCATCACCCCTCCATAGCCGACCACCGCCACCCTGACCGCCGCCAGCACTCGCCAACCGCCGCTGCTGCAACTGCTGCCGAGACTACCGTTGTTGCAACTGCTGCCGAGGCTGTCGTTGTTGCTGCTGCTGCTATTCCCCCATGCCACGACGGAGCTCCGCCCTTCGTAGAAGAACAGGACATCGACGAGAACAGACCCCCGCTCAGCCACAACTAGGTGCATGTGTATTGTATCCTTCTCCTTAATAAGTGGAGGTGTCAACATGTCGTGGAACAAAAATATGTAATGGAAATTCCTAAGCACAATGTGCTTGTGTGTGGTTATGTTAAATTTAAAATTTATGATAAGTAATTACTCCAATAAATGACTTATTAATATAAATACTGTGTTGACCTAAAAATATAGACATTGACCTAGTATACCCTAACATGATAGTTAGGACAAGTATTTCTGTACAAAACGTAAATAGTTTTGTATCATAACTTTGGTAATTCGTTGCCTAAAGGTACACGGTAACTGAGGACATGACATGTGTACGTCTCAGCTGCGTGCACACGTGACCCTTTTAGTTGACCAGTTGTGACCCCTTGCGTCAGTGGCTAAAAGCAGCGTAGTATTTCTATGCGTATTACTTTAGTGACTGATGATTTTATTACTATATTATATTATATGTATAGGGTCGCTGGACCATTCAGGAGAGACTTCAGGAGCAGGTATTTGGCACTCACAGTTTGAGGACCCAAGCAAGATACCTTGCCATATTTACTGTTTAATTTAAATTACGAAATATTGTATGATAACTTGTTGCATTATTTTATATAATTGTGCGGGTCCGAGATTGACTCGGGTGCAGTCGACGAGTACGTCGATGTGTAGTGTAATTGACATAGTCACTAGCAGATTCACCCACCATTATGAGGATATTCTGATATCTTCTTAGACCCCGACACTTATATACGCATAACGGTGACAAACTCATGTTGGAATACGGGTCCGCGTACCCGACTAGCTATCGGTACGTATGACATGCATCACGGTTTAGTACGTAATCAAGGTTATCTTATTAGTTGAGACTTGGCATGTAGTTATGTGGTATGCACGTCATATAGTTGACTTGTATATCTGCATTGGGCGGGAAGGACAACTAGTAGGCGTATGGGATACACACATTAGAATCCGTAGTATCCGGAGGAGCTACGGATCCAATGACTTGCTCTATACAGATATCACGTTCTTTGGAGAGATACGGACGTATATATTTGCAGATACCTTATTCTTCGGAATGATGGACGTTACATGCACACATACCATGCTCTTCGGAGTGTTAAAAGTTATACCTATACCTACCCATACGTACCAAGGTTGCCCTCACATTGCATTCACATAGATGGTTAGTACACCCCTTTATCTTATTCAGTATTTACATATGGCATGTATTTTTGTATCTTGTTACGTCCCTCTAAGGACCTGGTTTTCTACCAGATTTGGACGAGGCATATTATCCTACATTATACGGACCCGGACAGGAGATGAGGTACGCATCCGAGGAGGAGCTAGAGGTGCTTCCTTCAGAGTTCCCTTGATCATTGGTAGGCCTTCCTCCTAGGACTGGAGCATTCCTTATCTAGTTAGTCGTTGCTCTAGTCATTACCCTTTTATCTATCTTTCAGTACTCTTTATTTCATCTTTGTAGAGGGTTTGTTCCCACCAGACATATTTTGGATGGTGCTATGACATTTCAGACTAGCGTTTATTTTCCAGTATTTATTTCAGTACTTCTTATTTATATTATGGATAAGATTAGACACTGTCTGATGTATGATAGTATTAGACTTGTTAGTTTTAGGATAGCGTAGTACGTGTTCGTTGAGTCCATTAAATTGGGTAATCCCACGAAGTCGTATTAGCTGGCCATTGCCATATGGCCTGGTTCCGTATATTTTGGGACTGGGACATGACATAGTTTTAGTGGTGGCCCATGCAGGTCATGTTTATCGCTTGTGGTATGATAACATGCCCAGCGAGCCTGCAATAGGATAAAAATTACTAGATCTCATCCACTTTGATTACGTCTTTGAACTCCCTTCGTATCATTTCTAAATATCTGCATCCTGTTTGCTTGATTTCGTACTCTTTTAATGAAGTTCTATCTCTTGCAGCGAGATGAACTAGCGTAGTGGACGAGGGGCATACGGTGCCAAAGTACCATCCGCCACCACACAGAAAGAGGAGATATCCCAGGGACCACCCGAGGAGCAACCACCCCCACAGGCCCCGCTGATACCGTGGTCCCAGATTTCTCCTGATGAACCGATACAGCAGCATGAGGGTCAGACTTCACAGACAATCCCAACCCATTATTTTGAGGGCCAGACTTCGGGGGCTACACCAATGCCGCAACCCGAGAGGCCGACATCTGAGGAGACACCTACAGCACTGTCGGAGGTCCCATTGCAACCACCTCTACCCTATCCACCTCAGATGCCATATCCGGAGGGACAGTCGCAGATGTTTCAGTTCTTCTAGACAATGATACAGGCACAGTGTCATAAGACCGAGATGTTGAAAAAGTGCTTGATGGAAATTCTGGAGAGGACACCTGCCCCAGTACCCATACCAGCACCTATACCAGTTCAAACAGTTGGTACTGTATGAGGGTTCCGCCAGATGGGCCCGAATACTTTTTCGTGTAACGAGACTGTAGAGGAGATCTCCGATTGGGTCGCCAATACAGAGATGCTACTAGAGGCTTCTCAGCTACATCCAGACCTTTGGATGACCACAGTGAGGGCCCAACTGAAAGGCAATGCCCATCACTGGTGGGATTCCATAGAGCACAGTGTAGGTAAGACACAAACATGGGAGTAGTTCTTAGAGTACTTCAATGTAAAGTATTTCCTGGCTACAGTCAGAAATGCCCTATACTCCCAGTTCCTTTATCTAGAACAAGGAAATATGACCGTAGACACATACGACGCAGATTTTAGCCTACTTAGCAGATTTGGTGCCGCCTTGATACATAACGATCTAGAGAAGGCCCAAAGATTCTATCACGGCCTTACTTTCGAGCTGCAGAGGTACACCACCACCCAGGCGAGGATTTCTTATGAGGAGGTTCTGTCAGAGGCGAGGATCTAGGAAGTCATTGGCAGAGGAGCAAGACATTCCAGCATGACCGTACCAGCCAGAGCCCAGCCCGAAGCATGAGGACCGATCAGTCATCCGGGAGCGCAGACACAACAGAGGATCGTGTCATACCAGCACAAGAAGCTTCAGACTTGTCACCATTGTGGCAAGAAGGGACACGTTGTCAGAGATTGTCGGAAGAAGCTTGGATTATGCATGGTATGTAGAGCAAGTCAGCACCTTGCCAGAGATTGCCCATAGCACAGAGATGTAGCACCGCAGACAGGACAAAGGCCAGTAGCACTAGCCATAAGGATATTACCCCCGCGAGGAGTTCAACGTCCACAGCACCTGGAAGATTTCAGAGGGGACCACCCTTGGCCCCATAGGAGGTATAGTTTGATCGATCCAGACAGCAGGCCGGAGGGCAGAGGCACGGACAGGCCTTTGCACTAGCAGCGACTGAGGATAAAACAGAAGGGGAAGCTATCACAGGTACCATTTTAGTTGCATCATTACCTACGACTGCATTGTTTGATTCTAGTACTACACTATCTTTCATATCTAGTAGTTACGTAGCTATGCATAGAGTAGCTACTTTCCCCTTGCCTAAGAGTTAGAAGATTCTTACCGAAGGAGGTATCATACCGGTTACCAGCACTATTAGAACGTGCTCGGTAGTCGTGTGTGGTAGGGAGATGATAGCGCAATTTTTTGTATTCCTGATGCTAAACTTTGACATCGTATTAGGCATGGACTAGTTGAGCCAGTATAATACCGTACTGGATTGTCGAAGAGGTAGCATCATTTTTAGACCGCCAGATCACCCGGAGTTCGAGTACATACGAGGGACCATCGAACGAGGAGTAGGTCAGACAGCTAGAGCTTACATAGCTATAGAGACGGCACCCATATTGATAGTTGTAGAATTTGAGTTTGTTTTTTTGGAGGAGTTGCCAGGCTTACCGTCGGATAGAGACATGGAGTTCACTATTAAGTTAGTACCCAGAGAAGCACCGGTATCTTCAAATGTGTACCGATTGGCAAAGAAGGAACTAGATGAGCTGAAGCTACAATTAGAGGAGTTGCAGATCAAGGGATTTGTCCATCCTAGTGCATCACCCTGGGGAGCACCAGTGTTTTTTGTACCAAAGAAGGATGGGATAGTCCGTATGTGCATTGATTACAGAACCCTTAATGCTTTGACTATCAAAAACAAGTACCCCCTGCTACGGATTGATGATTTGTTCGACCAGCTGACAGGAGCAGTGGTGTTCACGAAGATCGACTTGAGATCGGATTATCATAAGGTAAAGGTGCAGAGAGAAGACATTCCAAAGACAAAATTCAGGACTCATTATGGCCACTACGAGTTCTTGGTGATGCCTTTTGGACTGACGAATGTGCCTGCCGTATTTATGAACCTGATGAACAGAGTCTTCCACCAATATATGGACCAGTTTGTAGTAGTCTTCATCGATGACATCTTGGTGTATTCAAAGAGCTACGAGGAGCACGAAGAACACTTGAGGCTAGTATTAGAGACTCTGAGGCAAGAGCGGCTTTATGCAAAGCTGAGAAAGTATGAGTTCCTCCTAGATCGTGTCACTTTTCTCGGACATGTTATCTCGAAAGATGGTATTTCGGTAGATCCAGCAAAGATTTCCTCAGTAGAGACGTGGATGACCCCTACCAACATCTCGGAGGTATGAGTTTCCTAGGACTTGTCGGATATTACCGGAGGTTCATAGAGAACTTTGCAAGGATCGTAGAGCTGATGTCCCACTTAACCCGCAAGGAGCAGGACTTTACCTGGACAGAGGAGTGTCAGTCAACATTCGATGAGCTGAAGAAGCGTCTGACTACGGCACCTATCTTGACTATAACTTCCGGAGGATTCGTGATCTACAGCGATGCATCCGGGAAAGGATTAGGATGCGTCTAGATGCAGCATGGAAAGGTTGTGCCCTATGCCTCTAGGCAGCTGAGGACTCATGAGAAGAACTATCCCACTCACAACTTGGAGCTTGTCGCAGTAATCTTTGGCTTGATGCTTTGCAGGCACTACCTATACGGAGAATGAGTGGAGATATTCACAGATTATAAAAGCCTAAAGTACATCTATACTCAGGAGGACCTGAACCAGAGACAAAGACGTTGGCTCGAGGTGATGACAGACTTTGAGATTGAGCTATAGTACCATCCCGGAAAGGCCAACGTAGTAGCTGACGCATTGAGCAGAAGACCCATGGCATTATTTTTGACTACCCAGTAATATCTGTTTAGAGACCTAGAGCAGATGGGTATAGAGGTCATTATGCCCGGAACAGACGGCCAGTTGTCAAGTTTCCAGTTGTAATCGACATTAATTGATAGAATCAAGGCTACATTGCCAACAGATGCCAGATTTCAGAGGCTTTGATAGAGGACAGAGGCCAAAATATAGACAGGATTGCGCTTTCACGAGGACGGGACTTTGAGATGTGGAGATCATCTCTATGTTTCGAATGGAGAACATCGTCAGGAGATGATGTCAGAAGCGCACAGTTTAACTTACTCTATTCATCCAGGAGGCACAAAGATGTACAAAGACTTGAGGCAGTACTATTAGTGTGTCACTACCATATTCCGAAAACAGGGGTATTTTCGACTTTTTACAATATTTAATATTATGGTAGTTACAATTAATTAATTGCATGATAGTATATTTGATTTAAATAAATATGTGAGATGTGTAATTAAATATAATATTATATACAGTGTTTATCTATTTTGAGCTAGTAGACTTGACCTAGGAGCCAGTAGATGAATACCTGTCTGAAGTATGAAACTTTGTATTTAATTGTTTTAATTAGATTTATTTATTGGAGATTGTAATTAATTACCGTATTTATTAAATTATTGTGCATTGCCTTTGCTTCGATATTTGGAGTGCTATCCTGACTTTTGTCTTACAACAAATTTCACAATCTGGCCCTAGACATGCCCGCCTTCCATTCTGCTATTTTTGTAACTCATAATTATGCTTGCTGTACATTATTTCTAGCCGCACAAAAAATCGTCGCGGACGTTTATTTAAAATCCCTATTTTGTATCGTTGTGCGTTCCAATCGAAAATTGGAGGCAATCTTGACCTATTTTTCGTGCGGCCCAAATTAGGATAATATTCTGTTCTGAGTCTTCTTTATTATTGGTATAGATGACCTGACCTAATTTTGGCCCCATGTACTCCTAATTAATTTTTGAACACAACTTGCATTTTATTCTAATTAAATTGAGGATAACATTTTGACTGATTTCATAAATCCTAATTTAATTCTAGTACCCGATTAATTAAACCCGTGTCTAACGCACAACACCCTCTCACCATAAAAATTTCTAAACACATTTTTCTCCACAAATTTTGTGTCATTTTATGTGGTTGTGCAATTTCCCGAATTTAAGGGGGCTAAGTTGCAATTATTCAATTGTAGGTGTTCACCCCATTGGCCAAGACCAAATGGGAAGATTATTTATTTGTGGACCAAATTGCATTTTTCCCACTCTACTTTACATGAAAACAATTTCTTTCATGAACAATCCTGACCACTCAATTAAAGTGGGTACATCACCACCCTTCATGCTCATCTCACCCCTCCCTATTTAATGTCCTATACAAAACCCTAATCCCCAAAAATTTCCTAGGGAAACACACCTCCCCAAGCCCCCCTAACCGTAGCTCTTTCTCTTCCTCAATTTTTTCTTTTCATTTCTTCTCCTTCCTTCTTCTTCTTCCTTCTTCATAGTTTTAAATTCAAATTTGAAGAGAGAAGGGGGGGGACACTGTTCACCCCTCCCCGTACTGTTCATCCCGGCGGCGTGCTCTGTGCAGCCGGCTATTCTCTCCTGCGGCCCTCAAGTTCATCCCCCGCGCTCGAGTCCCCGTCGAGCCGACCACCGCTCTGACTGCTCGGCCAACACCCCGACTCCTCCGGCAGCCCAGTCCCCGAGCCGATCCTCCAACCGGTCGAGCCCCCGAGCCACCCTACTGCACATCATCTCCGGCGGTCACTGCTCTCTCCGACGGCCCAGCGGCCATCCCGAGCCCACCGACGCGTCCGGCGGCCGAAGCCCGCTACTCCTCCCCGTGCTGCACCCCGACTTCCCATTATACTCGACGAGCCGCCGAGTCTCCCCCACCTACAACCCTCCGGCCTGTTCAGCCCGACACCGACGAACTGCTCCCCCTCCGCTGAGCAACCAGGCCGGCCCCGCTCTTCCCTGCTGCCCTCTCCGACCTGCTGTGTGCTCCGGCTCCCGTTGCACTCATCACCACCACCACCTTCAACTCATCATCACCACCACCTCCGTCACCAATAACCACCACCACCTCCCATTCCTCCCAGCGCCTCCCGAGCTTCCCGCTGCAACTCCCCGACTCCGGTGCAGCCCTTGCTGCCTACTCCGGCCAGTGGCCTCCGATCACCACCACCTCGGTGAGATCCCAACTTCCTCCTCCCTTCTTTAATAGATTGATTCCTGGGGTATATAATTAAATTAGTGTATATAAATTCTTATATAATAGTATAAATGAATTCATGTATATACATGTGTATAGGTATGTACATTGTCCTATTTTTGAATAGTATATAAGTATCATACATGTATGTAACAGATATATATATATATATATACCTATATATATGTATATTGGGTATTCTATATGGTATATAAATTAATTTTATGTAAATTTTTTGGTATTTATACGCATTGGTATATGTATTCATAAATACATATATGTATGTATATATTATTATTAATGAGTATTTCATTTAATATATATGTATGTATTTGGTATAAAGATATATAAATGTTTGATAAATGTATATATATTTTGTATATATATGTACTTAATATATATTTTCAAATATGTATAATTAGTATAAATGTATATATATATATATCTTGTACATAAAATTAATGTATTGAATATGTATTTAATGTGATATACTAGTATTAGTATATATTTAATAATAACATTGACAATATATATATATTTTTAAAATGTATTTTTGCACATGTATGAGTATACATATATAATGTTCAACTAGTATAAATCAAATATGTATTTAAAAGGTATATATATATATATATATTGTAATTACATTTAAATTGGTATATATAACTACGTATACTAGTATAATTTAAATTAGTATATGTATAACTATTTATTTTATTAATATTTAACATGTATAAATTCTAGTATAAATATTTCTTAGTATATAAAATGTATATATAAACACGTATTTGGCATATGTATTGATTGGTATGGTAATAATGTACATATTTAAAAGGTGTACATTATTCAATATGATGAGTATATATATATATATATATATATATATATATATTGTAAGTATTAATGATAATTAATAATATGTGTATTTATATACGTATCCCTACTGGATAACCCTAGTTGACTAGTGCCCTGCCTGACATGGCCCTGAGGCCAGTATTTTAGACTGTGTTAGTGTAGCATCTGATACAAATATGGTTTTGCTTGTGATATGTTTATAAGACTGTTGGTTTACCCAGGGGATACTCTGGAACAGGACATTGGATTTACCAACTAAGGACCCAAGATGAGTACATTCTCTGATTAGTTTCTAATTTATGATATCTCCTATGTTCACTGTATCTAGTGTAAATATCCATATTCTTGACACGTTGGTTACACGGATTGGTATACACGGATCTCGTCATGAGATGTTATTCCTTATTCATGGTGTAGCTTGTACAAGACTTGTCTCCTTGTTATCTTGTGCATGTACAGACACTGAGACCCGGGGAGATTTGCTACCTCCCTAGGGAATCCCGTGCCATAGCGTACCATGGTTGGATCTACTATACCAGTCGGGGGTGGGGAGTATTTTAGTATAGATATGTGATCATACCCAACTTATCATGCATCATAGCTCACCCTACATCTCACGTCGGGTGCGGCCTGACCTCTTCGTGCTTCATAGCTGTTACTTGTGATTAGCCTGACCTCTTCGTGCATCATAGCTAACCAACGGTTAGCCTGACCTTCGTGAATCATAGCTAATCACATGTAACCAGCCTGATCAAGTTTCCAAGCCGATCACATGTTAAAGCTAGTACTCACACACTTAGTCATAGGTTTCTTGCTCATGGACATATTGTTTCTTTTCCTGCAGTTACTTACAGTATTTCCAGTATTTCTTTCATTGTACAATTCTCGTACCTATACATGCATCTGGTATATTTCCATCTAGAACTGCTACATAGTTTATGTCATTTATATAGAACTGCTATTTAGAGATGTACTTTGCTCCTTCCTGACTGGAAAATATTTTTCCAGACTGTGACCTTAGTGGACTTGTTTCTGACACTTGGAGATTGGTTGTTACTGATTGCAGGTATGATTGTTTTATCATTAGACTTGTGTTGTATTCTTTTGTTTCTTCAAATTCTTATCGTGCTGTAGTTGTGATTGAGTATGTTGTTCATTTTGATAGTGTTATCCGTGTCTCCTTATGGAGTTGGATACTAGTGTGAGATTATTTAGATAGTACTTGACCTAGACAGCGTTCTACCGCCGATGCTGCGGCGTAGGCTGGACGTACCCACGCTCTCGTACCCTTATACCGGGTGCGGGTCGTGACACGTTTTAGTGGTGGCCCATGCAGGTCCACTTCGCAAGTTGTGCGATATCGTGGTAGTGTGACGTCTTCGTTGTACTACTGCATGCCTGCTATAGGACATAGGATACTAGGATGAGAGAGGATACTCAATCACAATTTATTTGAAAGATTTCCTGGGATGACCCCTTGAGAATCTTATTATAACTTCTAATTATGAATCCTTCGTCTTGTTTCCGTCCGTCCTTACTCATTGATATTGAATTTGATTATTCTTGATCAATTATTAAAATTTGAATCTTGGTATCATTGTTGAGTTTGATTCTTGTTGACCAGTTGTTAAATTTAATTCTTGGTATCGTTGTTGAATTAATTTCATATCGAGATGAATTTTACGGGCTAAAATTTACGGTATCATCTGATAACATATGTTGATAAGGACAGTGAGAAAGGTATAACGTCTACTTTGGTTATGGACCCTAGAGTTTATCGCAGCCATATTAGCTGTGGTGACGAGAACGTAGGAACCTGACTTGGATGTACATACTATAGTTATGAAGCTTAGAATCTTTCGCAGCCATACCGGTTGGCGTGGCGAAGATTCTAGATGACGTGATTATAAGTTGCATACCTTAGTTATGGAACCTGTCGTTTATCTCATATATGCTTACTGGCGTGGCGAGGATTCTGAGTGTCATGATTTCAGACAGACGTGTATGATTATCAGGTCATATCTTAAATTGGTTCTTAAAGTATCATCTCAAGACTTATCTATTTATGTTATTCCAGGACTTTGTTCCATCGCTTCTTTTCTTTACTAGCAGTAAAGATACCTTCTGTCCTCAATCCAATTCCTTTTGAGCTTCTATTCCTTGAGGGTTCCATGTTAAGTATGATAATTAGTGACTTGTAATTATGTCTGTGTCTTGAGTATTGGTATTGACTGAGTGTTGCTTGTGAGTTTGTAAGTGTTTCCTAGTTGGACATGTGAGCAGTAGGCCTTGATCTAGAATTAACCCATAGCATAGTACCTTGTAAACAATGGTTCTAGGATAAGGTCATTAGAGACTGTGAGTAGAAGGAGAATATAGAGTATCAGTGATAGTTCAAGAGTTAGTATCAGAGCCAACATACCCGTCCTGGATAATCATGATTATGCAATTGGATGATCTACGTGAACAATTAAGTATCCAGGAATTGTGTTAAGGATTTATGGAGCATGATGTTCAATTTGATGATTGATATCGGGTGTGTTAAAGGTAAGGAATTGTATATGCATAAAAGAGTTAATAAGCTGTCATGAGTGGAGAAATATCGAAATTAGTAATGAAATTGGTGAGGCATATCACAGATCAGTTTAACAGGCTGTAAAAGATTACAGGGAAATACATATACAACAATCGAGATGAGGAACCATACACATACCCACGAGATTAAAGAAACATGAGTGTTATGGTAGATACATGTAATCATGAGTTATAATGAGCTTGAAGAGATGATTCATTAATGAAGCTAGTAATATAATACCAAGAGTGCTAATGGTTCTATATCGAGGATTAGTCGAGAATGACGCTAATAACAGTAAGCACTCTGCGTGATGATAATCGGATGATATACCAGTTAAGATAGATTGAAAATTTTGGAAGAAAATACATGCGATGATAACTTTGAGCATTGGAGGTAATAGTGCAAGAGATTCGAGCGGTACAATTTTAGTACCCAATTATAGACACTAGATGCATTGAGTGCACCTTGAGTATCATAGACTGTGAGCACTGATATGTACATTGTGGAGTTATAAATTAAAAGGTGGAAATAAGGTTTTATTTTTAGAATAATTGAGGAGTTGAGATTATGTCATTAAATTTTTGAGGATTTCAAATGTGAATTCAATAAACAAGGTTAAAGCTATAAGGATTTTAAAAGTGATTAAATTTTTCGATATTTAAGTATCTGATTTTGAGGAGGTATACGCAATTATTTTTAAGTTGATCGAGAAGTTAAACCTTGACGATTATTTTGAGGATTAATTTTATGGTAGATGAGAGATATGAATATTAATATATGAGTAGATGATATACATGTGTAAGGATCTGATAACTTGAGCAGGATTGAGATGGTACTGCAGACTGACTTGGGTGTCCATCTAGAGTTGTATTAGAAAGGGCTTAGCACTTAGTATGGTGTTGCACTTGACGTGTATTTGAGTGATAAGAATAGTATGAACAATTGTAGTAGGAACAGAAACTGACAGAGAGTATGGTACTAAAAAGATAGAGGTATCAAACTTGGATGCATTATCGAACCATGGTTATATTGGAGAATCTTGGTATCAGATTTAGGTATTAATAAGCAGATGTATGCAATGAGGATGTAATCATGGATGTTGTGGACTAATGATTAATTGATATGAGTACCGGTGTACAGGAATATGAATTAGTTAGTGAATTTGCTAGAGCTAAGTGTATGTTAGAGATAGGAAATACTGCAGGTAATGTGTTAGCAGGTTCTTTCTTTTTCTCATGTTGTTTTTGTCTTCTGATTGATTGATTCCCTAGTACCGTGGGTTGTATTCGTGATTTTTCTTGTTAGGATATAGTTAGTAGTACACCCTGACAGAGAATGCAATACCATGATAAGACAGACCATAACCATGCATGTTTCCTCTAAGTTGTTTGTTATATGATTATGGGCAAAATTTTCTTAGACCATGATCGTTGGGGTTTTGACCATAGCAAGGATCTATGACAAGGTTATGACTTGACAAAATGGGACAAGATGATTAGAAATTCAAGGATAAGCATTCATGAGTGGATATAACAGAATTGGTGGATCATTGGTTTTACAAGGATCGAGGTATGATTGAAATTTGAGGATAAACGCTAATTTAAATAAAGGATTAAAAATTTCACATGGCAGAATTGATGATTTATTCATTTCAGGAAGGTTGGCTATGATAAAATTTATCATTGAAAATTTGAGGAAAATTTGGAAAATTATCATTATATATTTGATTGCAAGATAGTAATTAAAAAAAAAATTTATAATTGCGGACATTACATTGAAGGATCCATAAGTATCGCATTGTTAAGTATTTTGAGGAAAAGAGGAAACTGAAGAATTAGATCATTGATGGATTATTGTTTGGATTCAGACTTTTGGGACGAGATTCAATACATTGATTGAAATTAAATTTGATGAACATATATCAAATTCCGAGTATAAATATTTTTAAAAATTTGTGGAAATTATGAGGAAATGGAAACTGATTTTTATTTGAGGATATTTCAGGAATATAGTAATTTCAAAAAAAAAAAAAATATTTTTTGAAAATTGCGAAACGACAAGGTGGACTATTTCAGGATTATGTGGGTTGTTGAATTTCACTATTTATGGAAAATGATAATGTGTATGAGTAAACACTACTATGAGGACTTTAAATTTCGAGGACGAAATTCTTTTAAGGAGGGTAGACTTGTCACTACCACATTCCGAAAACAGGGGTATTTTTGACTTTTTACAATATTTAATATTATGGTAGTTACAATTAATTAATTGCATGATAGTATATTTGATTTAAATAAATATGTGAGATGTGTAATTAAATATAATATTATATACAGTGTTTATCTATTTTGAGCTAGTAGACTTGACCTAGGAGCCAGTAGATGAATACCTGTCTGAAGTATGAAATTTTGTATTTAATTGTTTTAATTAGATTTATTTATTGGAGATTGTAATTAATTACCGTATTTATTAAATTATTGTGCATTGTCTTTGCTTCGATATTTGGAGCGCTATCCTGACTTTTGTCTTACAACAAATTTCACAATCTGGCCCTAGACATGCCCGCCTTCCATTCTGCTATTTTTGCAACTCATAATTATGCTTGCTGTACATTATTTCTAGCCGCACAAAAAATCGTCGCGGACGTTTATTTAAAATCCCTATTTTGTATCGTTGTGCGTTCCAATCGAAAATTGGAGGCAATCTTGACCTATTTTTCGTGCGGCCCAAATTAGGGTAATATTCTGTTCTGAGTCTTCTTCATTATTGGTATAGATGACCTGACCTGATTTTGGCCCCATGTACTCCTAATTAATTTTTGAACACAACTTGCATTTTATTCTAATTAAATTGAGGATAACATTTTGACTGATTTCATAAATCCTAATTTAATTCTAGTACCCGATTAATTAAACCCGTGTCTAACGCACAACACCCTCTCACAAAATTTCTAAACACATTTTTTTCCACAAATTTTGTGTCATTTTATGTGGTTGTGCAATTTCCCGAATTTAAGGGGGCTAAGTTGCAATTATTCAATTGTAGGTGTTCACCCCATTGGCCAAGACCAAATGGGAAGATTATTTATTTGTGGACCAAATTGCATTTTCCCCACTCTACTTTACATGAAAACAATTTCCTTCATGAACAATCCTGACCACTCAATTAAAGTGGGTACATCACCACCCTTCATGCTCATCTCACCCCTCCCTATTTAATGTCCTATAAAAAACCCTAATCCCCAAAAATTTCCTAGGGAAACACACCTCCCCAAGCCCCCCTAACCGTAGCTCTTTCTCTTCCTCAATTTTTTCTTTTCATTTCTTCTCCTTCCTTCTTCTTCTTCCTTCTTCATAGTTTTAAATTCAAATTTGAAGAGAGAAGGGGGGGGACACTGTTCACCCCTCCCCGTACTGTTCATCCCGGCGGCGTGCTCTGTGTAGCCGGCTATTCTCTCCGGCGGCCCTCAAGTTCATCCCCCACGCTCGAGTCCCCGTCGAGCCGACCACCGCTCCGACTGCTCGGCCAACACCCCGACTCCTCCGGCAGCCCAGTCCCCGAGCCGATCCTCCAGCCGGTCGAGCCTCCGATCCACCCTACTGCACATCATCTCCGGCGGTCACTGCTCTCTCCGACGGCCCAGCGGCCATCCCGAGCCCACCGATACGTCCGGCGGCCGAAGCCCGCTACTCCTCCCCGTGCTGCACCCGGACTTCCCATTATACTCGACGAGCCGCCGAGTCTCCCCCACCTACAACCCTCCGGCCTGTTCAGCCCGACACCGACGAACTGCTCCCCCTCCGCTGAGCAACCAGGCCGGCCCCGCTCTTCCCTGCTGCCCTCTTCGACCTGCTGTGTGCTCCGGCTCCCGCTGCACTCATCACCACCACCACCTTCAACTCATCATCACCACCACCTCCGTCACCAATAACCACCACCACCTCCCATTCCTCCCAGCGCCTCCCGAGCTTCCCGCTGCAACTCCCCGACTCCGGTGCAGCCCTTGCTGCCTACTCCGGCCAGTGGCCTCCGATCACCACCACCTCGGTGAGATCCCAACTTCCTCCTCCCTCCTTTAATAGATTGATTCCTGGGGTGTATAATTAAATTAGTGTATATGAATTCTTATATAATAGTATAAATGAATTCATGTATATACATGTGTATAGGTATGTACATTGTCCTATTTTTGAATAGTATATAAGTATCATACATGTATGTAACAGATATATATATATATATACCTATATATATGTATATTGGGTATTCTATATGGTATATAAATTAATTCTATGTAAATTTTCTGGTATTTATACGCATTGGTATATGTATTCATAAATACATATATGTATGTATATATTATTATTAATGAGTATTTCATTTAATATATATGTATGTATTTGGTATAAAGATATATAAATGTTTGATAAATGTATATATATTTTGTATATATATGTACTTAATATATATTTTCAAATATGTATAATTAGTATAAATGTATATATATATATATATATATCTTGTACATAAAATTAATGTATTGAATATGTATTTAATGTGATGTACTAGTATTAGTATATATTTAATAATAACATTGACAATATATATATATTTTTAAAATGTATTTTTGCACATGTATGAGTATACATATATAATGTTCAACTAGTATAAATCAAATATGTATTTAAAAGGTATATATATATATATTGTAATTACATTTAAATTGGTATATATAACTACGTATACTAGTATAATTTAAATTAGTATATGTATAACTATTTATTTTATTAATATTTAACATGTATAAATTCTAGTATAAATATTTCTTAGTATATAAAATGTATATATAAACACGTATTTGGCATATGTATTGATTGCTATGGTAATAATGTACATATTTAATAGGTGTACATTATTCAATATGATGAGTATATATATATATATATATTGTAAGTATTAATGATAATTAATAATATGTGTATTTATATACGTATCCCTACTGGATAACCCTAGTTGACTAGTGCCCTTCCTGACATGGCCCTGAGGCCAGTATTTTAGACTGTGTTAGTGTAGCATCTGATGCAAATGTGGTTTTGCTTGTGATATGTTTATAGGACTGTTGGTTTACCCAGGGGATACTCTGGAACAGGACATTGGATTTACCAGCTAAGGACCCAAGGCGAGTACATTCTCTGATTAGTTTCTAATTTATGATATCTCCTATGTTCACTGTATCTAGTGTAAATATCCATGTTCTTGACACGTTGGTTACACAGATTGGTATACACGGATCTCGTCATGAGATGTTATTCCTTATTCATGGTGTAGCTTGTACAAGACTTGTCTTCTTGTTATCTTGTGCATGTACAGACACTGAGACCCGGGGAGATTTGCTACCTCCCTAGGGAATCCCTTGCCATAGCGTACCATGGTTGGATCTACTATACCAATCGGGGGTGGGGAGTATTTTAGTATAGATATGTGATCATACCCAACTTATCATGCATCATAGCTCACCCCACATCTCATGTCGGGTGCGGCCTGACCTCTTCGTGCTTCATAGCTGTTACTTGTGATTAGCCTGACCTTTTCGTGCATCATAGCTAACCAACGGTTAGCCTGACCTTCGTGAATCATAGCTAATCACATGTAACCAGCCTGATCAAGTTCCCAAGACGATCATATGTTAAAGCTAGTACTCACACACTTAGTCATAGGTTTCTTGCTCATGGATATATTGTTTTTTTTCCTGCAGTTACTTACAGTATTTCCAGTATTTCTTTCATTGTACAATTCTCGTACCTATACATGCATCTGGTATATTTCCATCTAGAACTGCTACATAGTTTATGTCATTTATATAGAACTGCTATTTAGAGATGTACTTTGCTCCTTCCTGACTGGAAAATATTTTTCCAGACTGTGACCTTAGTGGACTTGTTTCTGACACTTGGAGATTGGTTGTTACTGATTGCAGGTATGATTGTTTTATCATTAGACTTGTGTTGTATTCTTTTGTTTCTTCAAATTCTTATCGTGCTGTAGTTGTGATTGAGTATGTTATTCATTTTGATAGTGTTATCCGTGTCTCCTTATGGAGTTGGATACTAGTATGAGATTATTTAGATAGTACTTGACCTAGACAGCGTTCTACCGCCGATGCTGTGGCGTAGGCTGGACGTACCCATGCTCTCGTGCCCTTATACCGGGTGCGGGTCGTGACATAGTGGCATAGAATGATAAGAGAGATAGCCCGCTTTGTGGTTAAGTGCCTGGTATGTCTGCAGGTCAAGGCTGAGCATCAGAGGTCAGCAGGTTTACTTCAGTCGCTCCCGATACCAATATGGAAATGGGAGTACATCACTATGGACTTCGTTACGGGCTTTCCGATGAGTCCTAGTACTCGCAATACAGTATGGGTAATCATGGATAGACTCACCAAGTCTGCTCACTTTTTACCTTTCAGAGTTGGGCAGTCTACGGAGGACTTAGCAGATATGTATATGAGGGAGATCATACGACTGCATGGAGTGCCAGTCCGTATAGTGTCGGACAGGGATACGAGGTTCACATCTTACGTTTTATGGAGTATGCAAGAGAGTCTCGGTACCTGCCTGAAGTTCAACACATCGTATCACCCGCAGACAAATGGCCAGTCCGAACACACCATTTAGATGCTAGAATTCATGTTAAGGGCGTGCATGCTTGATTTTAGTGGATCATGGGAGGACCATTTACCTTTGGTCGAAGTTTTCTACAATAATAGCTATCAAGCGAGCATTCAGATGGCCCCTTATGAAGCATTATATGGCAGGAAGTGTCGTTCCCCAGTATGTTGGAGCGATGTGGGCGAGAGGCAGATTCTTTGGCCAGAGTTGGTTGTTTATACAGTGGAGAAGGTAAAGCAGATCGAAGGGCACCTACAAGCAGCACAGGACAGACAGAAGCATTAGGCAAATGTGCATCGATGACCCCTAGAGTTTCAGGTTGGAGATCATGTGTTTATGAAGATCTCACCTACCCGAGGAACCATCAGGTTTGTAGGCAGAGGGAAGCTGAGTCCGAGGTACATCGGACAATTTGATGTGTTGGAATACATCAGAGAGGTTGCTTACAGATTAGCCTTACCACAGACATTAGAAGGAGTTCATTACATCTTCCATGTATCTCAGCTAAGGAGGTACATGCCAGATCCGAGTCATGTGCTTGACCATTCAGAGATCACAGTCGGGCCGAGTTTATCATATCAAAAGGAGCCTGTCGAGATTCTGGATAGAAGCGAGAAGGTATTGTGAGGTCAGACTATCCCTCTAGTTCATGTCGCATGGAGGCATCATGCACCAGGCGAATCAACCTGGGAACGAGAGGACGTGGTTCGACAGTGTTATCCCATCTCTTCGAAGGCCTAGGTATGTAGTAGCATTTAATTTCAGTCAGTAGTTCTTATCATATATCTGTTTTAATTTTGAGGATAAAATGCTCTAAGGAGGGTAGATTGTAAACCCCCTCGACCAAATTTAGGTCTACTTAGCTTAGATAGAGAGACTAGGGTTAATTTGGAGCCAATTAGAATTTGATTAGAGTATTTTATATTATTGTACAATATTTATCACTTAGTGCACCTTACCGTGGCTTCGATATTTAGAGCACTACGCTAGCTAATATCTACAAACAAATTTTAAACACTTTTTTTTAGACAAGCCAGCCTTTCATTATAATATTTGTGTAACCCTTAAATACTCTATATTGTCCTTTATTTTAGTCGTGCAATAATTGTTACAACCGCCCAGTTTTAAATCCCAATAAATCCAACCTTGCGTAGTTACCCGTTCCAATCGAAATTGGAGACCCAACATCGACCCATTTTATTCAACCCAAATATTGATATTATTCTATTCTGAGTCTGCTACGTCCATGACACTTGTGTCCCACCAAATTTTACCCCTATATATTTTTAATTTATTAAAGAGCACCACTAACACTAATTTTGATAAAATAAGTGTAAGGACCCAACCTCACCCAAAACTAGAACCAACCTAGCCCATCTACACCCAACATTCCTTCATGGCAACATGTCCCCCATCCCAAGGAGCCCTAGCCAACTTAATTCCCTAAGAGGACCCCCTTTCTCTCTTTCCTATATAAATATAACTCACTCTCTCTCCAAACCCTAAAACCTACAATAGTCGAACCCTAGCAAAACCCGACTCCCCCTTCAACCTGATCGCCTCCCTCTATCCTCGATCACTCTGCCACCATCCCCGACCTTCCTCCACTGCCTGCACCCTCGACCGACAGCCCCATCATCCTCCATCTTCGTCGTCATCAACACCATCAACCGTCCCCAACCCGATACTATTAACCGTCCCCAACCCGATACCATCAACAACCCAACTCCACCGCCACCCACCTTATCACCCCTCCATAGCCGACTACCGCCACCCTGACTGCACCTCCCCCATGACCAGCCCTACCGCCAGCACTCGCCAACCGCCGCTAATTCAACTACTGTCGAGACCGTCGCAGTTGCAACTGCTACCGAGGCTGTCATTGTTGCTGCTACTGCTGCTATTCCCCCGTGCCACGTCGGAGCTCCGCCACTCATCGGAGAACAGGACGTCGACGAGAACAGATCCCCGCTAAGCCACAAATAGGTACATGTGTATTGTATCCTTCTCCTTCATAAGTCGAGGTATCGACGTGTCGTGGAACGGACAAGAATAACAAAAATTCCCAAGCGTAATGTGTGTGGTTATGTTAAATTAGAAATTTATGTTAAGTAATTACTCCAATAAATGACTTGTTAATAGAAATACTATGTTGACCTAAAAATCTAGATATTGACCGAGTATACCCTAACATGATAGATAGGACAAGTATTTCTGTACAAAACGAAAATAGTTTCATATCATAACTTTGGTAATTCGTTGCCTTGAGGTACACGATAACTGAGGATAGGACACGTGTACATCTTAGCTGCGTGCACACGCGACCCTTTTAGTTGACTAGTTCTGACCCCTTGCGTCAGTGGCAAAGAGCAGCGTAGTATTTCTATGCGTATTACTTTAGTGACTGATGATTGTATTGCTATATTCTATTATATGTATAGCGTCGCTGGACCATTCAGGAGAGACTTCTGGAGCAGGTTATTGGCACTCGTAGTTTGAGGACCCAGGCAAGATACCTTGCCATATTTACTGTTTAATTTAAATTATAAAATATTGTATGATATCTTGTTGCATTATTTTAAATAATTGTGCGCGTTCGAGATTGACTCGGGTGCAGTCGACGAATACGTCGATGTGTAGTGTAATTAACATAGTCAATAGCAGACTCACCCACCATTGTGAGGATATTCTAATACCTTCGTAGACCCTGACACTTATACATGCATCACGGTGACAAACTCATATTGGGATGCGGGTCCGCGTACCCGACTAGCTATCGGTACGTATGACATGCATCACGGTTTAGTACGTAATCAAGGTTATCTTATTAGTTGAGACTTGGCATGTAGTTACGTTGTATGCATGTCATATAGTCAACTTGTATATCTGCATTGGACGAGGAGGATAACTAGTAGGCGTATGGGATACACTCATTAGAATTCGTAGTATCCAGAGGAGCCACGGATCCAATGACTTCCTTTATACACATACCGCATTATTCGGAGCGATACGGACGTATATATTTACAGATACCTCATTCTTCGAAATGATGGACGTTATATGTATAGATACCACGCTCTTCGGAGTATTGGACCTTATGCCTACACCTACCCATATGTAGTCCTCATATTGCATTCATATAGATGTTTAGTATACCCCTTTAACTTATTCAGTATTTATATATGGCATGTATTTTTGCATCTTGTTATGTCCGTCTGAGGACTGGTTTCCTTCCTGATTTGGACGAGGCATAATATCCAACAGTGTACGGACCCGGGCAGAAGACGAGGTACGCATCCGAGGAGGAGCTATAGGTGCTTCCATCAGAGTTCCCTTGATCATTGGTAGGCCTTCCACCTTGGACTGGAGCATTCCTTATCTAGTTAGTCGCTACTCTAGTCATTACTCTTTTATCTGTCTTTCAGTACTCATTATTTTGTCTTTTTAGTGGGTTTGTTCCCACTAGAAATATTTTGGATGCTGCTATAACATTTCATACTGGCATTTATTTTCTAGTATTTATTTCAGTACTTTTTATTTATATTGTGGATGAGATTAGACACTGCCTGATGTATGATAGTATTAGACTTGTTAGTTTTAGGATAGCGTAGTACGTGTTAGTCGGGTCCATTAAATTGGGTAATCCCACGGAGTCGTATTAGCTGGCCATTGCCACATGGCCTGGTCTCGTGTATTTTGGTACTGGGGCATGACACTTTCACCAATGGTGTGTATTGTCATCAAGTAGAAGGTTTACTGCTATCATCCATAGGTTCTCGGGTAACTGTGATTCCTTCAGTAACTTCTCGGTGCTGATGAGCCACTCGGAGACCTTCAACGGAGTCTCCGTACCTTTAAAGTGCTTTGGGTTCATCTGAGTAAAATCCTTGACATTATGCTCATAAGGTCGCGATACCCGGACTGGTACAGGGGCTATTTGGCTATTCATTTTATCTATAAGAGCTTGTATCAGCAGCTCATTCTGTTGCCACTGAGCCTACATCATGGCCAGCATGAACTGGGTCCAGGTAATATTCCCGTCAGGATACGGAAACTGCGGAGGTGGCACGAAGGGTATCTGTGAGGCGAAATGAGGCAAAGACTGAGGTGGCAGTGGTGGCATACTCTTACCTTGGGGATTTATTGTCTACTACGGCTGGTGCCCCAACGGAGGTACTTGAGTCTGAGGGCCCGTCCGAACTGATGGGGGTGTCTGGCCTACCAGTAGTGGTTGTCCTGGCTGAAGTAGTATAGTCGGGAATATTATCGAGGAAGACGAAACTCTATATTCCTCCTGAGTTGCTGAGTCGCCTGCAATGATGGCAAGGGGAGCAACACGTCTATTAGAAGGATTCACCTTACTGGACACGAAGATAAGAACAATGTTAGAATAAGTTCAAGATAGATACAATTCAAGCAGTCAAGGTGAGTACGAAATTGGAATTTAAAGCAAGTGATTAAATAAGTGGATCAGATCTTATATTCTAATCATATTTGCAGGCTTGCTCAATATAATAAAGTAACCGAGATAATATATATATCGACCTGCATGGGCCACTAAAATATCTCTGAGAGTGGCCTCTAATGAGTTGAGGCATTATTCGGTTGCTTCTAATGGAGAAGCGTCTTATTCATCATTGATGGCATAAATGCTAACATCCCTGTATAGAACAGAGGGATTGGTAAAAAGTGTCACGACCTGCAATCAGTGTAAGGGTACAAGTCGGGAACAACGCCCAACCTACGCCACAGAATCGGCGATAGAACACTGTCTAGGTAATCTATCTAGCAATATAATGAGCCACCAACAATAACAATATACTCAATCACAGATCTAACATGCAACGAGCACAAATATAATAAAGAATAGAATAGTCACATACAACTCATGAGTCTAAAATAATAACATCAATGAGTCTGAAAGAATACTACTAAAATAAGCTAGAGACAAGTCCAGCACAAGAATACTAAGAAGCTACTAAATCCGGGTCATCTGTCTCAGTAGGGATAAGTCCCTCCTGAGCTAGGGTCTCTGACTATAAACCCACGACATCTTGAGGTCCATAATGTGTAGGGTACCAGTCCTCAGTATCATCTGAAAAAATATATGCTGTCAGGAAACGAGCAGAGTACATCTCTAACAGCAGTTCAAATTAATGATAAAAACTATGTAACAGTAAATAGATGTGAATATACAAGATGCAACAATAGATACAAGAGATATACCATAAGGAAATACTGGAATAATACAATAATGAGCAATATGACAATGAACAAGAATACTAATAACTAAGTGTGTGAGTACTAGCTTTAACATGTGATCGGCTTGGGAACATGATACAAGATTTATGGCCTCACTAATCATACGTGCGGTGTATGATTAATACTATTCAAGAGCAAGACTTGATACAAGGAGGGTATGATCACATATGTATACTAAAATACTCCCCATCCTTGACTGGTATAATAGATCCAACCAAGGTACGCTATGGCACGGGATTCCCCAAGAAGATAGCGGCTCTTCACGAGAATCAGTGTCTGTACATGTCCAAGATAATCAATGAAACAAGGCTTGCATAAGATACACCATATACCAAGGAATAATATCTCATGACGAGATCCGGATAAACCAATCCGTGTAACTATCGTGTCAAGAAACATGGATATTTATACTAGATACAATAAACATAGAGGATATCATAAGTGAGAAACTATCAGAGAATGGACTCGTCTGAAATCCAAAGAATAGTCTCACAGATGTCTGATACGGTGCCTCGAAGACCTAGATATGGAATATAACATCAATACAAGGTTTCGAAAAAAAAAAAGTTAAACTAGTCAACTTCTAGGTCAACAAGTCATCTCTAAGTCAAAAGTCAAAATATGGTCAACTATGGTCAAATATGTTAAAATACCTATTTCTAGGTTGCAAGAGTCTATCTCAAAGATATTGGTTTCAAATACTAGGGTCTAGGTCATAAAAGCTATACCTTAGGATAATAGGATACTGTATCTCAGGATACGTAAAACAATAGGTAAAGCATCACATATATATGTCAAACAAATATTAATTATATAAAATCCTAATTACAAACATTAAATGGATACCTTGGTTTTGAACCAACTTGGTATCACAATACTAAACTATAATCTAGATACCCAAACCCAATACCTTGGGTATCCCCAAATACCTTAATACTTACCTTGGTATCTCAAGGTAATATCCAATACCTTGTTTATACTAACTACCCAATAATAAATATATGCTAGCAACTAAATATTATAATTATAGTATACTAAAATACAATTAGCAATTAGGAACATATTTACATATATATTAATACCATATATATCTAATATAATTAAATACACAAAATCTAATAAAAATTGCAAAACTGTCATTAAAAGTCTTGCCTATAGTCGCTGAAACTATTGATACCCTGCTGCTTTCCGCGACAAACTCCTGCTGCTGTCACCAAAACTGTAGTTGATGCGTCCCTGTTGCTACTGTCACCGTCGCTACTGTTGCTGCTGTTACTATTGCTGCTGCGGCTGCTGTCGCTATTTCCTCTGCTGCTATTACTGTGTGCTAATGCTGCTGCTATTTGGTGATGCTGAAATCATCGCCAAAGCTCCCTGCTCTCCCTCTATTATATATATAATACAATATATATACACAATATATATATAATATATATGTATATAACACATAATATATAATACCACATACTCTTCCGCATACATATATATATGTACATAATAACAACATATGACATAACATACATATATATATGTAGTATCATATATATAACAACACATATACATATACGTATATATAATCACAATATATATACATAAAAGTATAAATATAACAACATATATATATATATATATATATATATATATATATATATATATATATATATACAACAACAATATTAAATAGTCCTTACATATGTGGAATAATAGCTACATAAATATATACACATATAGATATAATAGGTACATAGATCTAAGACACATCAATACATAAATATATAAATACAACAATATATATATATATATATATATATATATATATATATATATATATATATATATATATACACACATCATAATGACTAAGAACACAAGAGAAATAGATCTAGAAATTAAATTGCAAAACATATGGAGTGTATCACACCCGTATCCCACTAGATCTAGGATACGCTTGCGACAGGAGTCCACCACACATCCAAACGTACCCCGAAGGACACGAGCAAGTCTAATATATTATTTATGAACAATACAAAGAGTCAAACACAAATCTACGTGTCCGTGTCAAAATAAGACATGCTCAAAGTCCCGTATTAGAGGAAAAACCCCCAAATCAACACGTATCACCAAATTATTGGGATATGACCTATACATACCCAATTATGGATATAACACTAGCCCCAAACACACAAGCATATGCCAAATTGATCTATAGGACCAATTGACACACACAACAAATGTCAATCTCGGAAATCCCCCCAAATTGACACAAAAGTACCATAACTTTCTCAATAGGACTCCTATGAACACAAACCAAATCCTATGGGTAGCCTATGCATATGGGTTAATTTTTCATGGTTAAATCTCAGATTTAGAACCTAATTTAAGGGGAAAAACTGAATTATACCTATTGGGAGATGGATTCCCAATGTAACCTCCAAATATGATAAAATTGGCCTCCAACTTGTAGACCCTTGCTCCTCTTTGTAGATCCTTGCTTCCTCCTTCTAGATCCTTACTCCACTAGCCTATAATGGTGATTTGGAAAGAAATTGGGATAAAATTTGGTAGGAAATTGATATAAGAATGAAGGAATTTAGTTGAGAGAAATTCTAGATCTAGTTTGCAAATGAAAAGACGAGAGAGAAATATTCCCCCCCCCCCCTCTTTAATAGGACGGCCCCTTACCCCTTCCTCAAGTCACTATGTAATGTCCATTATACCCTTTAGGGCCTATCATGAAAAATTAATTAAGGAGGGAAGCTTCTAGTCTAATGGTTTAATTAAATTAATCATCTTCCTAATCAATGGGCTTTCTAAATGGGCCTAATTCTAACAATTAAAACATGTTGGTCCATGAGTATAAACTAAACTAGTTAGGTCCACTAACACAAGTCCAAAATAAATAACCAACATCTAACAATAATTAAATAATACAAAAATAATTATTTATCAAGCACAATTTTTAATTAATTATAAAATTACTAAAATACCCTTTCCTAGAAAATATGGTAGTGACAGAAAGAGACGTTTAGTTAGAGTCTACACTTTCAGTTTCAGAATCGAGGGGATTGCTACCCCAGCCTCAAATTCTGAGGAATGGGGATTCCCATAAAGAACGAGCTCTCATCTTCTACAACGAATATTTTGGTATATTCCTTCAAAGGAGTTGACGAGTTAAGGAGTTGACGAGTTGGTCAAATCTTATCTGGCTGGGTGTTCTTGAAGAACATCGCCTTGATTGTCTCCTACCACGGGAAAGATGTGAAGCCATATATGCTGAAGCAAGAAGCGATTCATCATCATACTCCTGGTTGTAAACTTATTCTCTATGTCAAGGATTAGAAGATACAGTGTAGGTCAATCGGTCAAACATAGAATATTTTATTGATGCGCAATAATATTCAATTATAACTTTGTGACAATTACAACGATGTTTATCAGGAAATACTATTGCAAGTCGAAGGGATCTCTCTCCTTATACTTTTGTACAATAAGTTCGTGTAAGTCATAAGGGGGAAGAGAAAAGGAAGAAGAGGGCAGACTCTGCCTCTATACATGAGATACATTAGACTTCCTATGAAATTTTTTAGTTCCCTCCGTGTAAAGTGAGGAGCTGACTTGATTGGCGCACGATCCATCGTCTTTCGCACCTTTGTTCTTCACAGAGAAGGGAAAATTATTCTGAATATTCTTTACATATTCATGCACACAAACAGTATATTGTTAGGACGTTGGTCTAGTTTGGCGCACATTCTGTGGCGCAGGAACAATTGGTGCAATTTGCCTATGTGCATTTATTTTTGTACGCAGGTCTTAGCCTAGCGCACTAATAGCAGGTTCGTAACGAGTGGCACATAAATTTATTTCAATTGAGCGCGTGATCCTGATATTAGGGGGATAATTTTCCCTTACTAACTTTTTATTAGCGCCTGTAGAGAGATTGATTTGAACAGCAGTGTCCATGACTTGTTTGCCCCGCATATGACCACCAATACATGTAGGCTTAGAAGCTTGGGTTTGGATCACCCTTTGCTTGATATTGAGCGAGTTGTGTGATTTGTATCCCTTGTTCAACGCAAGTAATTCAGAAGCTTGGGAATGGATCACCCTTTGCTTGATATTGCGTTAGTTACATAAATTATGTCCCTTGTTTAACGCAAAGGAATTATCTACCAAATCATTGATCTTAACTTGGTTGAAAGAATTGACAAGGGAGTTCTCGTCAATCAGAAAACTTTTTCTCTTGTTAGCAGCAACTTTAGGATATGCATGACGAGGCTTGGGTACCCACACATTGCAAGTTTTTCTCGACTTGAGTGTAGATGAGTGACGAGCACTACCCCCATATTGGAGTATTTTTTTGTATGCTTGTTGGTCGAACTTCTCAACCAAGGTCTTTTGCATTGAGCTGACCAACATTACTTGAAGATTTGGATTACAAAGTGCTTGCTTGGCTGAGTTACAAAAATATGCCTTAGAAGGCTTATAACTCTTTTTACATTCCCAAAACTAGCCACAATGCCCATACATTACATTATTTTAGTAGGACCAAAATAATAAAACATCTAGAAGAAGAGGAGTAGCCCACTGGAGAGGAAAGCAAAGAAAGCAGCACGAGCACGATCCCTCGAAAGGTTGCACTAACACTGATTCAGAATGCTTGTCAAGCTCTAGCATCCAGTACCTGAATATTTTCCAACAAACGTGGGTCAGTACTACCACATGTACTGGTGAGCGACCGTAGCCAAACTCACCTAGAAATGCATACTAAGTTAGGAAGTAAAGCTAGCATTATTAGGTGATCTTTCTAGTTGTCTAGTTTCTTTTTAATAATTCATGCAAGGAAATATAGACGATTGATAGCATATGCATATGATAATTCTTACCCACGACCGAGCAGTTATCCCTGCAGCAGACACACAAGTTAGCCACAATTTGCATATATGGATAAACTTATGTATCAATATTTGGTGTCAAAAATGATAAGTATACAAGAAGGTAAACCTAGCATGCGATATATCTATATGACGGCCCATGAGTTGCCCCATTGATAGACAATAACACCCCCTAAGATCCCATAGGACCGAAATATCAGGGTTCTCTCATAATCCCTTCTCGACCGACCGATTCCCAGTGCCCCAGAAATCGATCGAGAGACTATTACCTTGTGCACAAGTTGTACGAGACCAATGCATGACAAGCAACATTCTATCAAATAAACTCTTAGGATGCACCAACATTAACAAGCATATAAGAATCTAATAGCCACACCCCCTAGATCACGTAGGAACGGAATATCAGGGCGGACTACTAGACTCTTCTTTTTCATACTTTTACACTTGACACAAACACTAACCATAAAGGTTTAATGCACGATATAGTGATGCAACAAGTGAATAAGAGGCACACATTTAATTGAAGTAAAGCAGTAACTCTATATACATTGCATGCAGTTCATTTCTTTGACTTATCTTTTTAGTGAGGCAACATATATATGTGAACTAGAGATTCTTTATTAAGGCATGCAGATTAAAGGATTCATCGAAGGGCCTAAGCCACTTACCTAATGAATCGAAAGAGAGGATGGGAAAGTCTTATGCAACGTTCACTCTTTGGTTATGTGTCCTAAAAATGCAATAATACTTGGTTAGCATACTTCGATCTCTTTTCCTTACGATTCGAAAAGAACGAGCAAGCGAGAAAAGCAAAATCATGAATACCAAGTCATCAAAAGCAACTCAAAACAGAAAGGAACACAAAACCAAGAAGCAAAGCAACCAACGAAAACTCTTGGACTTAATTCAATAGAAGCCATTCGATCAATTCAAAGGGTTCAATGCATTTCGTCCGTGTTGATTTGGCGGCAAGGTTTCCCCGAGACTCGGTTCTCAACTGAGTCAAAGTAGCAAGTATTCTATAAGTAACTGTTCGGAGTGGGGCATTACATACTACCCTACTGAGAAGAAGTTTCGTCCTCAAAACTTAAGAAATCAAGGAGGCGATAAACGATGCATCAAAAGATCAAAGGAATCAGACTCACCAATATCGTGCCTACTAGTATCACGTTCTATATTCAGCTGATACACTCTAGCTCTTCTCGTCTGATCATTTTGTTTAATAGGTGGGTCTGGAGGGGTCTGAGCCTGCTTTGTGGACTTTTTCTGTGGACAATCTCATAATTCATGATTTGGTTGTCCACACGTAAAGCACAGCCTGTAGAGGAAATGATAAGTCTCTTTAATATGACCAGGACGGCCGCAGAAGCTGCACACTTTCTCGTAGTTTTTTATTACATCGCCCTTTTTCTCACCATTATGGTATCTTTTTGCAGGAGGATTTCGAGGAACCGGTGCCTTCTTTGGAGCACTTTGTGCCATGAACTGCTCATTCTGTACCGCTACCTCAAAGGCTTGTATGTAAGTTTTATACACTCGGTTCATAATATCCTTTCTCAAGTTATCGTTTAAGCCTTTTATGAATCGATGTTTACGGGTCCCCTTATTACAAATCATTGAGCTAGCCAACTTAGCAAGTTTGGAGAATTCTGACTCATAGTCTTCGACGGACATGCTCCCTTGCTTAAGCTCGATAAACTCATCTTCTTTCTTCTGTCTAACAGCTGGCGGGAGATATTGTGCAAGGAATGCTTCCTTGAACATTCCCCAAGTGATCTTACCATCCTGATACTTGGTGGTGAGATCTGCTTTCTTTATTTCCCACCAGTCGTGTGCATGTAACTGTAGCTTCATATTTGCACACGCCACCCTCTTGTTCGCAGGTATTGAAGCAAACTCAAACAAGCTTTCAAACTTTACGATCCAGTCCATCACCTTATCCGGCTCGGTCCTGCCTTCAAACTCTGGAGGGTTCAACTTTAGAAACTCAGCACATTTAAAGGTAGACTTCCTGGCTGCATGTTGTGGCTCCCTAGTTTCTGCTAAGCCTGCTCCCTGAGGCATATTCGGGGCAGTCGCAGGTGTCGGGACGGTTCTCGATGCACCACTATGTGCTACTAGTGTTATCATAATTTGAGTTGGAGAGTCAAGCTGTTGTTGTTGTGCCAAAGCTCTAGCATCAGCCCATTGTTGCTGAGCTTTGAATCGTTCCTGTTCGGCAACATGCCGATCATTTTGATTCTGAAACTTAGCGATCAGCCTATCGATTTGATCATCGCTCATACTTGTTGTGCGCGATGTCTCATTGGATATTCATACTCTTAGGGTCCTTTTATACTCTCGATTTACTTCTTATAGATTCAAAATCAAATTTTGAAATTTTGGACTTTTAAAACCGTTTAAAAACTTATATCATTTTTGAAAACGGTATTCGAAGAGGCCAATGGTGTAAAGCCGTGCTCTGATACCACCTATCGCGCCCCGGTCCAGTAAGGGCCGATGGTCCTCGTTTGGTCCCTACGGAACCGATCGTCCTCACGTGGGCGCGATGCTGTGCAAGCCTAAGTTGCGCTTGCACCAGGCAACGTACATGCACAAGATACAAGTTAGACAAAAATATATATATAGGCACAAAGTAAAATACAGAGAACCAAAGTTGAACACATTTGATAGGCACAAAATACTTTCTTTTATTGAATACTTGAAGATTTGGATTACAAAGTGCTTGCTTGGCTGAGTTACAAAAATATGCCTTCGAAGGCTTACAACTCTTTTTATATTCCTAAAACTAGCCACAACGCCCACATATTACATCCTTTTAGTAGTACCAAAATAACAAAATATCTAGCGGAAGAGGAGTAGCCCACTGGAGAGGAAAGCAAAGAAAGCAGCACGAGCATGATCCCTCGGAAGGTGCGCTAACACATATTCATAATGTTTGCCATGCTCTCGTGTCCAGTACCTGGATATTTGCCCATAAATGTGGGTCAGTACTACCATATGTACTGGTGAGCGACCGTAGCCAAACTTACCTAGAAATCTACACTAAGTAAGCAAGTAAATCTAGCATTATTAGATTATCTTTCTAGTTGTCTAGTTTCTTTTTAACAATTCATTCAAGGAAACATAGAGGATAGATAGCATATGCATATGATAATTCTTACCCACGATCGAGCAGTTATCCCAGCAGCAGACACACAAGTTAGCCACAATTTGCTTATATGGATAAACTTATGTATCAATCTTTGGTGTCAAAAATGATAGGTATGCAAGAAGGTAAACCTACCATGAGACCTATCTATATGACGGCCCATGAGTTTCTCCATTGATGGACAACAACACACCCCTAGATCCCGTGGTACCGGAACATCAGGGTGCTCTCAAAATCCCTTCTAGACAGACCGATTCTCAATGCCCCAGAAATCGATCGAGAGACTATTACCTTCTGCATAAGTTGTCCGAGACCAATGCATGACAAGCAACATTCTATCAAATAAACTCTTAGGATGCACAAATATTAACAAGCATATAACAATCTAATAGCCACACCCCCCTAGATCCCGTAGGACCGGAACATGAGGGCGAACTACTAGACTCTTCTCTTTCATACTTTTACACTTGACACAAGCACTAACCATAAAGGTTTAATGCACGATTTAGTGATGCAATAAGTGAATATGGGGCACACATTTAATTGAAGTACAGCAGTAACTCTATATAATTTGCATGCAGTTTACTTCTTTGACTTATCTTTTTAGTGAGGCAACATATATATGTGAACTAGAGATTCTTTATTAAGGTGTGCAGACTGAAGGATTCATCGAAGAGCCTAAGCTACTCACCTAATGAATCAAACGAGAGGATGCGGAAGCCTTATAGAACGTTCACTCTTTGGTTATAAGTCCTAAAAATGCAATAATACTTCGTTAGCATACTTCGATCTCTTTTTCTTACGATTCGAAAAGAACCCGCAAGCGAGAAAAGAAAAATCATGAAAACCAAGTCATCGAAAGCAACTCAAAACACAAAGCAACACAAAACCAAGAAGAAAAGCAACCAACGAAAACTCTTGGACTTATTTCAATAGAAGTCGTTCGATCAATTCGAAGGGTTCATTGCATTTCGTCCATGTTAATTTGGCGGCAAGGTTTCTCCGAGACTCGATTCTTAACCGAGTCAAAGTAGCAAGTGTTCCATAAGTAACCGTTCGGAGCGGTACATTACACAAAAGATCCTAAATCTAAGTACAGTTAATTCTGGGAAAGTATAGCTATAGATATCTGATGTACGGATGATCACTTTACTCCTCGGATTACTCGACGACAAAGAAATGTAGGGAATGTAATAAAAAACTTAGAGAGTTGATCAATAAGAAAGCTTTGGCAACAAAGACACGAGAAGCTTCTATTTTACTTCTTCTGTTCTTGAATTTCAAAGACTTGAGAATTCTAGCCCCTCCCTCTCTCTCTTTGTCTCTGTCTCTGTAATGGATGTATCGATCCAATACTTATATTGTTTATGAGCGGTTATAAGAGTGAGTAGGCACTTTGTACCGTCTGTACTGTTTTACCATTGTGCGTGCACTTTTGGTGGACTAACACCCCACGATCTGAATGAGTGGGTACACAAATCGCTGCCTACTTGACACATAGAATCCTATAAGAGAAAAGCATAGGTCGTGGGGGACATTTGTTTGTATACTTTTTACGAGAAGCATGACATGTAGGACATACACTCATAACTGCTCACTGTTAGTAAGAATAGTATGTGCACTTTAGAAGTGGTATAGAGACTGGCATAATTTTATAAATATTGCCTATACAAGCGCTCTCTTAAATAAGTAGCCATGATGGCACACTAATTATGAAATTGGTCATGATGGCACATTTTTTAGAAGTTGTCACAACGACACAGTTTTGATAGAGGTTAGCACAGCGGTGCACTTTTGAAGCAATTGGCACAGCGACACACTTTTGAAGAAGTTGGCACAGCGGCGCACTTTTGAAGAAATTGGCACAACGGAGCACTTTTGATGAAATTGGCACAACGCGCACTTTTGAAGAAGTTGGCACAGCTGCTGGGTTGGTAAACGACAACCTGGGTCTGCATGTTGCAGCACAACTGTAAAGATGACTTCTGACTGTTTAGTTTATGCATCTATCAGCTATCAATCTGTTACATTAAATGCTGAGAGGGTGTACCCATCTTTGAGCTTTTTCTAGCCAACTTTCGTAACATTAAGAAAGCGTGCCACAATAAGAAAGTGTGCCATCTTCTGAAGTTTCAAGAAAGTACAGTAAAGTACGAAATGGCATATCTTCCTTCTGAAACAAGTAGAGGGTGCATCATCCACTAAATATAGAGAAAGTATGCCATTCTTCCTCTATTGGGTTTATTTATAAAAAATTATGCCATCTCTTTGAGGCACAATTTTTATGCCTCTACAGCCAATACTTTTACCACTCACTGAGTACACAAAAATTAGTCCTTCGATCTGAGTATGCATATATTGTTATCTCCTCAGGCATATGCCAGTATGGTCATTTCTTTAGATGTACGCCAGCAAGGCTACAGGTTTCAAATATTATGCCGGTGTTAATAATCGATAGTGAGAGGTTATGGGGATGTGTCATACATGCCATATCCTTCATGGACGTGTATATGAAACTTCCTTCATGTCATGAGCCTTCCTTGCATAGAATGCCACGTGTCGATCGATCAGTGATATATGCACCCATTTTCTAGAATGTGGACTGCTTGCCTTCAAAATATACTCATACAACGGCAAACATATTGTATATTGCTCGTGTATACGCAAGCATGCAAGTAACCATCTTCAACATGAAATACTATAAATCTATGGATCAATATATTCATTAGCAGCGACATGGAAAGACAGAGAATAAGAAGAATGAAAGATTTTTCGTGCTCGTATAGCGAATCTCTTTCATTGCCAGACTCTCCAAATTGTCTAAGTATTTTAGCATCTCTTTCTTGTGTCGAGTAGTCAAAGGAGTAAAGTAATCGACCACGGATTAGGTCTCCATAGATCCATTTCCCTAGATTCTTTATACTTAGATTCCTGTTTGGGATATTTTGTATCCCTTTTTCCTTTAATAATTTATAACACAAAGTTTCGTATAAACTTTTATTTATGGCAAACAAGATAGTCTCTGCTGGGGACAACCTTCTCCTCAGACGAGAATGTGATAGCTCAACAAGACATCATATTGATTGGCTCAACGCAGAAGACTTTGGTCATAAAGTTCGACCAACAGTCCTATGAAGAGATGCTCAACTTTTGGGGTAACACCAGCCCCTCATCCGTACCCAAGATAAGAAAGATCTGCAAGATTTGGCTGCCCAAGTCTCGCTCTTCCTACCCTAATGCTGCTGTCAATAAGAACGAGGGAGTTCAAAATACTAGCAACGAGGACCCATTCATTGTTTCCTCGTCCCTAGTCTGTGACTTGGTGGATATCCCTCTTGGCAATGCCATTATGCCAACAAATGGGGGCAAACCACAGATCTTTTGTAACAACAAGTGAGGGGTGAACCAATCTTTCTTGGACAGAGGAATTCACTATGATGCCAAGGGGGGTTTTCATTCTCAACCTGCCGAACCTTTTCATATTCAGCATAACATGCAAGGCAAGGATGTTGTCATTGTCATCTCACAGCCGTATTAGAGTATGCATCTACTTACTAGCGGTAATAATACCAAAATATCATGTCCTGACTTCTATCGATGTACGAAATGAAAGTTGATGAAGGCTCCTCTCCCGCGTGTTCAAATTGAACACACTATAGATAAGAAATTATGTGTCTTCCATCTTGAAGATGTGCAAGGTGCGCACAAAACTCCAGACTTACATGCAAAGTTGGGCACATAAAGGCAGAATGCTTCTTCTTTTACTACAGTACCTAGTATATGCCACCGAGGACTGTTTCTCAACTCAGTATTGCACTGTATACACAGGGTACCAAGAACTTTGGTCCTAAGTCAATTGTAACTAATGTAACAAGGCAGAGTCTGCCTTCCTTTTCTTCTCTCCTTTCTTTTTCTATGCCAAGTATTTGTACAAAAATATAGAGAAATGGAGTCCTCCCTACCTGCGATGGTGCTCCATAACGAGTATCGCTATAACGACTACAAAGTTGTAATCAAGTGTTGCTGCACATCAGCAAGACGGTCTGTGTTTGAATGAATGACTTAAACTATGCCTATTATATATCAAGCAGAAAGGCAAGTTAAAAATAAAAAGAGGAAGATGAACTTCTTTTTGCCCCTGTAAACATGGCCTCACACCTTTTTCACAAAGAAAGATGTTCAAGACAACATATCTCGAGGACGTCCAGTCAAAGTAGGTTCGACCAACATGTCGAATCCTTTGAAGGAGTTTTTTGAAATACTTATTCTCGAAGGCGAGAAATCTTGCTCATAAGGAGTCCCCATTCCTTATAATCTTAAGCAGATCTTACTGGGGGTTCCTGTCACGACCCGCACCCGGTATAGGGGCACGAGAGCGTGGGTACGTCCAGCCTACACCGCAACATTGGCGGTAGAATGATGTCTAGGTCTTGATGCTATCTAACCATCTTACACGAGCATCCGACTCCATGAGGAGACACGGATACCACAATATAATATGAACAACGTACTCAATCACAACTACAGCACGATAAGATCTCAAAGAAACAAGTAAGATACAACACAAGTCTAAAATAGAAATAGTCTAACTCAACAATATAATCCAAGTCTCAATAAGTTTGCCGGAGACAAATTCGGTACCAAAATAGACAGCTAAGAAACTAACTAGATAACTAGTGATTCTGGCTAAACCTTCCGGAATCACAACTGAACTACCAAGTCCAAGTCTGCAGCTACTCACCCTGTGGCCCATAAGATGTCGGACACCAATCCTCTAAGGCATAGTCTGCAAAATATTTTCCAGTCAGAAAGGAGCAAAGTACATCTCAAATAATATTTATATTTAATTGATAAGGACTATAAAACAATAAATAGATAATGCTATATACTAAGAGAAGACAGTGAATAAATACAATAGCAAAATAAAGAGACAGGCAATGTAAAGAGACAGACAATATAGACAATATGAAACAGTCAGTACATATATAAAACGAAGAGAACGAGGTACAATATCATATACGGGTGATGTAGTATATGATCTAAAATAGAGAACTGTAACTATTCTAAGTGTTTGAAATACCAGTCTATCATGTGATCGATTTGGGACAAGATCAGGCTGGTTATATATGATTAGCTATGATTCATGTAAGGTCAGGCTAACCATTTGGTTAGCTATGATGCTAGTAGTGGTCAGGCTAATCATATATAACAGCTATGAGGCATGTAATGGTCAGGCCGCACCCGACGTGAGATGTGGGGTGAGCTATGATGCATGTAGAGTTGGGTATGATCACATAATCTACTAATATTTCCTCCACACCCAACTAGTACAGTGGATCCAATCACTACACGTCACGATACACGAGCAATATCCAATATATCATGTACAAGGTCTAAATATCAATGCCATGTACACTGTCAATACGATAATCAATGTAACATCTCATGATTGCAGATTCAATCTATATACTAGTCCATGTAGCACAGTGTCAATAATCAGATGTAACATTTCTAAATACTGAATTTATAGATATTATCAAATAATTAGAAATTATCAGAGAATATACTAGCCTTGGGTCCTTAGCTGGTAACACCAATGTCCTGTTCCAGAATATCGTCTGGATGATCCAACAGTCCTATAGATATATCATAAAATAATACAACACTGCATCCGACACTACTCTAACACACCTTTATAAATATACTGGACTCAGGGCTATGTTAGATATGATACTGGTCAACTAGGATCAGTGTGCGTCAAGTTGCACGGGCGTCGCGTCTGCAAATGTTGTGCAAGTCAGACAGTCCAAGATACGCGTCTCGCCAGTACGTCGATGTACATATGGCAGTCTGCTAACATGCTACGTGATCATACTTGGGTCATCTAGTAGATAGACACATAAAATATATTATACCTATTATTAACTAGCATTAATACTTACAATATATACATGCACCAAATTAAATACATATACAATATATGTATACCAATTAATTACATATATAATATATATATTAGTTGAACAATATATATATACACATCATATTGAATAATGTACACATACTAAATATATGTACATACTTACCATACCAATTGAACAATACCCATATACCAATATATATATGTACATATATATATGTATGCCAAAAATACATTTAAAATATATATATTAGTACATATACCAGATAAATATATACACTATATATATATGTATATATATTATCAACATTAATTTTAAAATATACTAATACTAATACACCAATTGAGTTTATACTATATATATATGTATACATGTACATACCAATTATATATATATTAAGAATATACTAAATGCATATACAATATATATATATATATATATATATATATATATATATATATATATATATATATATATATATACCAATTGATAAATTCATACATATATTATACCAATTATATATATTAAGAATATACTAAGTGCATATACAAAATATATATATATATATATACATATACCAATGAATAGTTACATATATACTATACCAATTGAATAACACCCATATACAACATATATATACATATATACCAATTATATATTAAATACATACTAAATACATACATATATACCTACATGCATACGTACACTCATACATACGTACACGAGGGGGAGCACCGAACCTGCGAACGGGCACGACGATGATGACGACGATGTTGACGATGGTGATGATGATGATGTCGATGACGTTCCTGAAGACGATGATGACGGTGGGGATGTTGAAGAACAGGGAGTGGGAGAGGCTGCCGGAGTGGAAAATGCTCAGGCGACCCGAGACAGGTGTAGCAGCAGTAGCAGCCGGGGGAGGGTGGAGCCGGGGCTGTCGAACGGAGGAGATCGGGTTGAAGCAGCCGGGGTGGATCGAAGTAGGGGGACAAGTCGACTGGAGGAGGAGCTCTCGTCGGCGTAGTTGCCGGAGGAGGAGGCTGGTCGAGGAGCTCGACTGGGGGACTGCGGCTTCAGGCAATGGCGGGCTCGGCAAGGTTCAGTCGAGCGGGGTGCAGCATTCCGGCGGCTTGGGAAGGCTCGGCCTGGTCGTCGAGTTGGCGAGGCTGTTGATGGAGAGGAGGAGGCAGGGAAGAACGGCGATGTTGGGGTCCGGAGGAACTGCTTGGTGGCCGGTGACTGCGGGTGGGCTCGCCGGGGAAGGAGCTGGAGGAGGTCGGGTGGAGAAGCAGTAGCAGTCGGGCTTTAACTGTTGGCCGGACCGTAGGGGATATGAGTGGATGAGATGGATGGGGAGTGGTGGAGCCGTACCGGAGCAGCAGGCCGGCTGTGGTGTCGGAGCTTGGCCGGGTGGCCGGGGAGCTCGGTTGGTATTCCCCCCCTTTTAATTTAAAAAAAAAGAAGAAGAAGAAGAAAGGAAGAAGAAGAAGAAGAAGAGAAGAAGAAAGGAAAGGAAAGGAAAGGAAAAAATTTCTTACGTTGGGAGAAGAGGGAGGAGTGAGGTAAGAGAAGATGGGCGCTTCCCTAGCTTTGGGGATTGGGGCTTTCTTGGGAAGAGTGTGTGATGAGACATTAAATAGGAAGGGGTGTGTGGGAATGAATGGTGTTGATGCTCCCATTTTGAATGGGTGGTCAGGAATTGACATGGAAGAATTTACTCATGCAAGAATGAGGGTTGTTGACTAGTCAAATATTAGGGCTCTCCATTTGGTTTGAACCAATGGGGTGTTGACACCTAATACAATATTTGCAAATTAGCCCCCTTAAATTTGGGTATTTGCACAGACACATAAAATGATGAAAAATTGGTTGGCGATTTGGTGTTTGGTGTTTTGTAGGGTGAGGGGGTGTTGTGTGTTTGGTATGGGCTTAATTAATGGGGTACTTGGATTAAATTGGGTTAAACGGGATTAGTCAAAGTTGGTATCTCCAATTTAATTAGAAATAAATGCAAGCGGTGTTCTAAAATTAATTAGGAGTACATGGGGCCAAAATTAGGTTGGGACACAAATATCATTAGTGAAGAAGACTCAGAACAGAATATTACCCTAATTTGGGTTGCACGAAAAATGGGTCAAGATTGTCTCCAATTTCAATTGGAACGCACAACGATACAAAGTCGGATTTTATTTAGAAATTAAATAAACGTCCACGACGAATATTGTGCGGCTAAAATGAAGCACAAGAGAGCATAATTATGAGTTACGAAAAGGTCAGAATGGAAGGCGGGCACGTCTAGGGCAAGGTCGTGAAATTGTTGGAAGGCAAAAGCTAGGGTAGCGCTCCAAATATCGAAGCAACGGTAAGGCGCAATAATTAAATAAAATTACGGTAATTAATTACCATCCTAAATAATTAAATTCTAATTAATACAAATTAATACACAACCCGATAATTTGGTCAGGTGTTCATCTAGTAGGATTCTAGGTCAAGTCTACCAGCTCAACATTAATGAACACTGTATATATATAATATTTTAAATACACATCTCATGCAATTATTTAATTTAAATACACGCAATATTAAATATGTATAAAAAGTCAAAAATATCCTTGTTTTTGGAACGTGGTAGAGACAAGTCTACCCTCCTTAAAAGAATTTCGTCCTCGAAATTTAAAATCCTCATAGTAGTATTTACTCATACGCATTATTATTTTCCATCAAAATTAACTTCATCAACCACAAAATCAGGAAGTAATCCACATTGTCATTTCACAATTTTTCAAAATTTTGTAATTATCGTATTCCTGAAAATCCTCGAAATAAAATCAAATTCTATTTTTATCACAATTTCCTCCAAAATTTTAAGTCAATAATTAAATACTCGAAATTTAACATCCAATCCTCTAATTTAATTCCAATCAACGTATATTTATAAAATTTGAAATGTCATCCGAAAAGTTTTGAATTTAAACACTAATCCATTAATCATCTTACTCCTCAATTTAAATCCAATCGATGCATATTCAAAAATCTAAATCCTCATCCCGAAAATTGAATTTGACACTAATCCATTAATGATTTTATACCTTGATTTCCTTTTTCCATAAAATACTCAACAATGCGATACTTATGGAATCTTCAAATGCAACATTCATAATATAAAGTTTAAATTCATATCTTGCAATCAAATAAATATAATAATAATCTCCTAAATTTCCTCAAGTTTTAATGATAAATTATATCATAATCAATAAATCATCAATTCTATCATATTAAATTCTTATCTCTTCATTTAAATTAATGATTATCCTCAAAATTTAAGCATCTTGTCGCTCTTGTCAAGTCATAACCTCTAAATCTACTACGGTCAAACACCCAATAATCAAGGTCTGAGAAAATTCTACCTAAAGTCATACAACATACAATCTAGAGGAAACATGCTTGGCTATGGTCTGTCTTGTCACGGTATTGCAGTCTCTGTCAGGGTGTCCTACTAACTACATTCTAACAAGAAAATCATGAATATAAGCTACGGTACTACGGAATCAATCAATCAGTAGACGAAAAAATGAACATGGGGAAAGAAAAGAAGGAACCTGCTAACATATTTCTTGTAGTATCTTCTATCTCTAACATACACTCAACTCTAGCACATTCACTAACTAACTCCTATCCTTGTACACTGGTACCCATATCAACTAATCATTAGTCCACAATATCCATGAATACATCCTCATTGCACACACCTGTCTATTAATACCAAAATCTGATACCAAGGACCTCTAACACAATTATAGGTCATTGATGCATTCAAAGTTTGATACTCCTATCCCTTTAGGTACCTCTGTTCTACTACAAGTACACCCACTGCTAGTCCTCTTTCCTACTACAACTGTTCATACTAGTTGTTCTTATCACTCAAGTGTACGCCAAGTGCAACACAACACACTAAGTACTACTCCTTATAATGCAACTCTAGATGGACACCCAAGTCTATTTGCAGTGCCATCTCAAGCATTCTCTAGCCAATAGATCGTTACACATGCACATCAACCACTCATATACTGTCAAACGTTTCTTACCCACTGTAAAAATTAATCCTCAAAATAAGATCATCAAAGTTTACTTCTTGAACAATTTAAAATAAAAATGCATATACTTCCTCAAAAGCCAAATACTCAATATCGAAATAAAATTTTAATCACTTCTAAAATCTTTATAGCCTTGACCATGTTTATTGAATCAAATTTTGAATCCTCAATATTTTAACAACATAAAATCTCAACAACTTAAAATTCTCAAAAATTGCAATTCATTTCCACTCTTCAAACGATAAAATTAAATCCACAAGTATTCATATAAATACTCATAGTCTCTAATACTCAAGGTGCACACAATACACCAATTATCTACAACCTCAACTGTGTACTAAAATTTGTACTACCCGGATTACTTGCACTATTACTCCCAATAATTAAAGTCATCATCACACGTATTTTCTTCCATGATTTTCAATCTATGTCAATGGGTACACTAATCTAATTATCATCACACAAAGTACTTACTGTTACTAGCACAATTTTCAATAATCCTCGATATAGAAACATTAATACTCTTGGCATGGTAACACTAACTTCATTAGATTACCTCATCACACTTATTAGAACTCACGATTTCTTGCACCTTCTATAACACCCATGCTTCACTTTACTCTCATGGGCAAGTATATGGTTCCTCATCTCGATTGATGTATATGTATTTCCCTTTAATCTTTTATAGCCTGTTAAACTAAGCTTTGATACACTTCATACCTTGCACGATCCATATTGATATTCCTCAACCCATGGCATCTTATTAATACCTTTTATGCATATACATTTCTTTACTCTTAATACACCCAAGTATCAATCATCAAATTGAACATCATGCTCCATTAATCTTTAACACAATTCCTTGATACTTAATTGTTTACATAGATCATCCAATTATATAAATTCATGACTATCCAGGATGGGTGTGCTAGCTCTGATACTAACTCTTGGAACCATCACTGATACTCTTTTCTCCTTCTACCTATAGTACCAATACTAATAATAATGGCACATTTACATAGAACCATTGCCTAAAGGCAGTACGCTATGGGTTAAATCTAGATTACTGCCTACTACTCACTTGTCCAACTAAGAAACACTTGCAACGAATAGGTCACACTCAATCAACACTAATACAAGACACAGATATAATTACAAGTAACTAATTATCATACTTAACAAGGAATCCTCAAAGAATAGAAGCTAAAAAAGGAACTAGATTGAGGACTGAAGGTATTTCTACTGCTAGTAAAGAAAAGAAGCGATGGAATAAGTCCTGTAATAACGGAAAATAAGTATTGAGATGAGACTTTAAGAACCAATTTAAGATACAACCTGATAATCATACACGTCTGTCCGAAATCATGACACTTAGAATCCTCGCCACGCCAGTAAGCATAGGTACAATAACGACAGGTTCCGTAACTAAGGTATACAACTCTATAATCATGTCATCTAGAATCCTCGCCACGCCAACCAGTATGGCTGCGAGAGACTCTAAGTTTCATAACTACAGTATGTACATCCAAGTCAGGTTCCTACGTTCTCGTCACGACAGCTAATATGGCTGCGATAAACTCTAGGTTCCATAATCCTCATCAACATATGTCATCAGATGATACCGTAAATTTTAGCCCGTAAAATTCATCTTGATATAAAATTAACTCAACAACGACACCAAGAATTAAATTTAATAACTGGTCAACAAGAATCAAACTCAATATCAACGAGTGAGGACGACGGAAACAAGGGCGAAGGATTAAAATTAGAAATTGTAATAAGATTCTCAAGGGGTCGTCCCAGGAATCTCTCAAATAATTCGTGATTGAGTATCCTCTCTCATACTAGTATCCTATGTCCTATATTCTATAGCAGGTACGCAGTAGTATAACTATGATGTCGTACTACCACGATATCGCACAAATTGCGAAGTCTGACCTACATGGGCCACCACTAAAAATGTGTCACGACCCACACCCGGTATAGGGGCACGAGAGCGTGGGTACGTCCAGCCTACGCCGCAGCATCGGCGGTAGAATGCTGTCTAGGTCTTGATGCTATCTAACCATCTCACACGAGCATCTGACTCCATGAGGAGACACGGATACCACAATATAATATAAACAACGTACTCAATCACAACTACAGCACGATAAGATCTCGAAGAAACAATTAAGATGCAACACAAGTCTAAAATAGAAATTGTCTAACTCAACAATATAATCCAAGTCTCAATAAGTTTGCCGGAGACAAATCCGGTACCAAACTAGACAGATAAGAAACTAACTTGATAACTAGTGATCCCGGCTAAACCTTCCGGAATCATAACTGAACTACCAAGTCCAAGTCTGTAGCTACTCACCCTGTGGTCCATAAGATGTCGGACACCAGTCCTCTAAGGCATAGTCTGGAAAATATTTTCCAGCCAGGAAGGAGGAAAGTATATCTCAAATAACATTTCCATTTAATTGATAAGGGCTATAAAATAATAAACAGATAATGCTATATACTGAGAGAAGACAGTGAATAAATGCAATGGCAAAATAAAGAGACAGACAATGTAAAGAGACAGGCATTATAGACAATATGAAACAGTTAGTGCATATATGAAATGAAGAGAACGAGGTACAATATCATATACGGGTGATGTAGTATATGATCTAAAATAAAGAACTGTAACTATTCTAAGTGTTTGAAATACCAGTCTATCATGTGATCGGCTTGGGATAAGATTAGGCTGGTTACATATGATTAGCTATGATTCATGTAAGGTCAGGCTAACCATTTGGTTAGCTATGATGCTAGTAGTGGTCAGGCTAATCATATATAACAGCTATGAGGCATGTAATGGTCAGGCCGCACCCGACGTGAGATGTGGGGTGAGCTATGATGCATGTAGAGTTGGGAATGATTACATAATCTACTAATATTTCCCTCGCCCCCAACTAGTATAGTGGATCCAATCACGACACGTCACGATACATGAGCAATATCCAATATATCATGTACAAGGTCTAAATATCAATGTCGTATACACTGTCAATACGATAATCAATGTAACATCTCATGATTGCAGATTCAATCTATATACTAGTCCGTGTAGCACAGTATCAAGAATCAGATGTAACATTTCTAGATACTGAATTTATAGATATTATCAAATAATTAGGAATTATCAGAGAATGTACTCACCTTGGGTCCTTAGCTGGTAACACCAATGTCCTGTTCCAGAATATCGTCTGGATGATCCAACAGTCCTATAGATATATCATACAACAATACAACACTGTATCAGACACTACTCTAACACACCTTTATAAATACACTGGACACAGGGCTATGCTAGGTATGATACTGGTCAACTAAGGTCAGTGTGCGTCAAGTTGCACGGGCGTCGCGTCTGCAAATGCTGTGCAAGTCAAACAGTCCAAGATACGGGTCTCGCCAGTACGTCGATATACATATGGCAGTCTGCTAACATGCTACGTGATCATACTTGGGTCATCTAGTAGTTAGACACATAAAATATATTATACCTATTATTAACTAGCATTAATACTTACAATATATACATGCACCAAATTAAATATATATACAATATATGTATACCAATTAATTACATATATAATATATATATTAGTTGAACAATATATATATACACATCATATTGAATAATGTACACATACTAAATATATGTACATACTTACCATACCAATTGAACAATACCCATATACCAATATATATATATATATATATATATATATATATATATATATATATGTATGCCAAAAATACATTTAAAATATATATATATATTAGTACATATACCAGATAAATACATACACTATATATATATATATATGTATATATATTATCAAGACTAATATTAAAATATACTAATACTAATACACCAATTGAGTTTATACTATATATATATATATGTATACATGTACATACCAATTATATATATATTAAGAATATACTAAATGCATATACAATATATATATATATATATATATATATATATATATATATATATATATATATATATATATATATATATATATATATATATATATATATATATATATACCAATTGATAAATACATACGTATACTATACCAATTATATATATTAAGAATATACTAAGTGCATATACCAAATATATATATACATATATACCAATTATATATTAAATACATACTAAATACATACATATATACCTACATGCATATGTACACTCATACATACGTACACGAAGGGGAGGACCGTACCTGCGTACGGGCACGACGATGATGACGGCGATGTTGAAGATGGTGATGATGTTGATGTCGATGACATTCCTGACGATGATGACGACAGGGGGATTTTGAAGAACAGGGAGAGGGTGAGGCTGTTGGAGTGGAAAATGCTCAGGCAACTCAAGACAAGTGTAGCAGCAGTAGCAGCCGAGGAAGGGTGGAACCGGGGCTGTCGAACGGAGAAGATCGGGTTGAAGCAGACGGGGTAGATCGGAGTAGGGGTACAGGTCGACTGGAGGAGGAGCTCTCGTCGGCGTAGTGGCCGGAGGAGGAGGCTGGTCGAGGAGCTCGACTGGGGGACTGCGGCTTTAGGCAATGGCGGGCTCGGCGAGGTTCAGTCGAGCGGGGTGCAGCATTCCGGCGGCTTGGGGAGGCTCGGCCTGCTCGTCGAGTTGGCGAGGCTGTTGATGGAAAGGAGAAGGCAGGGAAGAACGGCGATGTTGGGGTCGGGAGGAACTGCTCCGTGGCCGGTGACTGCGGGTGGGCTCGCCGGGGAAGGAGCTGGAGGAGGTCGGGTGGAGAAGCAGTAGCAGTCGGGCTCGAACTGTTGGCCGGACCGGAGGGGATGTGAGGGGAGGAGATGGATGGGGAGTGGCGAAGCCGTGCCAGAGCAGCAGGCCGGCTGTGGGGTCAGAGCTTGGCCGGGCGGCCGGGGAGCCCGGTTGGTATTTCTCCCCCTTTTAATTTAAAAAAAAGAGAAGAAGAAGAAGAAAGGAAGAAGAAGAAGAAGAAAAAGAAGAAGAAGAAGAAGAAGAGAAGGAGAAAGGAAAGGAAAAATTTTCCTACGTTGGGAGAAGAGGGAGGAGTGAGGTGAGAGAAGATGGGGACTTCCCTAGGTTTGGGGATAGAGGATTGCTTTGGAAGAGCGTGTGATGAGACATTAAATAGGAAGGGGTATGTGGGAATGAATGGTGTTGATGCTCCCATTTTGAATGGGTGGTCAGGATTTGACATGGAGGAATTTACTCATGCAAGGATGAGGGTTGTTGACTAGTCAAATATTAGGGCTCTCCATTTGGTTTGAACCAATGGGGTGTTGACACCTAATACAATATTTGCAAATTAGCCCCCTTAAATTTGGGTATTTGCACAAACACATAAAATAATGAAAAATTGGTGGGCGATTTAGTGTTTTGTGTTTTGTAGGGTGAGGGGGTATTATGTGTTTGGTATGGGCTTAATTAATGGGGTACTTGGATTAAATTGGGTTAAACGGGATTAGTCAAAGTTGATATCCCTAATTTAATTAGAAATAAATGCAAGCGGTGTTCTAAAATTAATTAGGAGTACATGGGGCCAAAATTAGGTTGGGACACAAATATCATTAGTGAAGAAGACTCAGAACAGAATATTACCCTAATTTGGGTTGCACAAAAAATGGGTAAAGATTGTCTCCAATTTCGATTGGAACGCACACCGATACAAAGTTGGATTTTATTTAGAAATTAAATAAACGTCCGCGACGAATATTGTGCGGCTAAAATGAAGCACAAGAGAGCATAATTATGAGTTACGAAAAGGTCAGAATGGAAGACGGGCACGTCTAGAGCAAGGTCGTGAAATTGTTGGAAGGCAAAAGCTAGGGTAGCGCTCCAAATATCGAAACAACGGTAAGGCACAATAATTAAATAAAATTGCGGTAATTAATCATCATCCTAAATAATTAAATTCTAATTAATACAAATTAATACACAACCCTATAATTCGGTCAGGTGTTCATCTAGTGGGCTTCTAGGTCAAGTCTACCAGCTCAATATTAATGAACACTGTATATATAATATTATAAATACACATCTCATACAATTATTTAATTTAAATACATGCAATATTAAATATGTATAAAAAGTCAAAAATACACCTATTTTTGGAATGTGGTAGTGACAGTTCCCATGCCCTTTAATCAGAGACAGACAGTGTGGACTCCAATTACATAATGCTTTCTACTAGCCCTTATGTCGTACACAGAGATGCTTTTATATACGCCAATGGCAATGTACAGGATGTTCCTCCGTCAGGGAATAATGTGCAATATCTTAATTTGTTGGAAGTTGCACTTAAAGACATGTACGATATAATGTAGGACATGCATCAGGTGATGATGGTCCAACACTCTCCTACATCAGTACCTGTTCAAGCGGCCAGGACTATTGTCACACAACCTACTCCAGGAGTAACACTTCCTCAAGGAAATAAAAATTCGGAAGCAATTCTTAATTAAGAGTCGGCTGCACATACTCTTGACTTTCTCAATGTTGGGGTAGAACTATACCAATCGTTGTACAAGTTAAACCAGCATCACTTCTGTCAGTTGCACCCCTACAAACTGATAATCAATACGAAGCCATTCATGAGTTATGGGCCAAGTTTGATGCTTTGAAAAGCAAAGACTAACTCCAGAAGTTGGGAGTGAAATAGCCTTATCCACCTCTCCCAAATACAAGCCTCAATCGATAGTCTTGTTTGACGCAAGGACATCTCTGCGTCAATATATCAACTACTTCAATATGATGATAGTTCAGTTACAAAGAAATGAGGCTCTCCTCACCAAGGTATTCGTTGGAGGCTTTGCCGGAGTAGCCTATGAATGGTACTATAGTTTCTCTAATTACTATATATCATCGTTTGAAGATCTAAAATGTATCTTTTTGACCCAATTCGAAAGTATGGACATGACTATGACTTCACTCACTGACATCAAGCAAAAGGAGAAGAAAACCGCTCGCAAATTCATATAGCGTTATAAAAAAGAACTCTAAAGTTACCTCCTAGTATTCCTGAATCAACATTCACAGATACCTGTAAGAAGAATCTGCTGCCTACAATAAATCTCTGGAAAGGCCCCATACAGTTTCAAGATTGGACGGCTTTCAACATAGGTGTTGAAGCCGCTGAAGGTACCGCGAAGGAAGTCCGTTTGCTGGGATTGCAAATGCCTAGTATGGAGGATAAGGGGAATTTTTTCCTTAATAATGCAAACAATCATAACAATAAGGGAAATGAGGTCCTTGCCATAAAAGTCTCTTAACGACCTACTTCCCCGCCAACATAGAAACCTCCGGAGTCCTCAAAGCCCAAAGAAGAATATTCCTTTGACGATAATAACATCATCAACATCTTTTAATGCCTAGTAAAAAGCAACAAACTTCAGTTACCTGATATCCAATGGCCATATGAGGCTGGTCAAATAGATAATCCAAAATACTATATGTTTCACCGTTACGTACATCATCCAACGAAGGTGTGCTATGTACTAAAGAGAAAGATTCAACAGTTGATAGACTCCAAAGTAATCACTCTTCATAACGATGATAAGACTGTCACTACCAACTTTGTGATGCTACAATTTGGATATTTCTCAGCTCAAGAAGTCCCAGATGGTATTAGGCCGATACCTAGAATAGTAATGAAAATAATCAATCTTCCACCAACTCAAAGTCAATCAGAAGGGTTAGTACCCAATAATACATACCGAGGTGAAGTCATGTGGGTTCATCAAGATTTGCTACTAGTTTTAGAGCAGAAGGCAGTATCTTCCACTTCAAAATATAAGAAGAATAAGAGACATACGACAAACAAGGTCAGGTCCTGTCACATGGTTCTTCTCTCTAGAATGCCTGAAGAAGAATCCATAGTCGACACTAGTTCTGGAAAGGAATATATCAAAGATTATGAGACTTCCCAAGAAGATTCTCCTACTACCCCTGCTACCTTTTCAAGTCCTGTATCTCCTGTCATTGCAGAACCAGGTGCATCAAAACCTATAGTAGCTGAGAAAGAAAAATAAAAAAGATTTGTTTTGACAAATCTCTAAAGAAGAATCAACCTCAAGGACTTGAGAAGCTATACAACTTCGATATATTAGCGCAGTTGGCCAATACTCCAGACCGGCTTTCCATATTTTAGAAGCTTCGTTTATCAAAGAACACTCGCAAAACTTTGAGTGAAGCGCTAATACATGTAGATTCTTGCCTAGCTTAACTCAAAACCCCTAATGAAGAACCTATAGCATGTCCTCAATGACACAGTATGATGGAAAATTTTCTAACATAACCTTCACGCAGGACGACATGCTACTCAAAGACAATAAAAATGGCAAGCCATTGTACTATACCGGCTTTATCCGCTCCATTAAAGTAAGCCGAATCCATATCGATCCCGGTTCATCACTGAGCATCATCACTAAGAGCTTGATAAGAGTACTAAAAATACCAATGCATAACTTGTTGGCTGCGAAAACGACCATCTTGGGCTTCAATACTGGAAGAAGTCGACCGTTCAAAAAGATACGCCTAAAAAAGCAGATAGGTGATCTTCGAACTGAAGTCACATGTTATGTGATTGATTAAGAAGTATCCTATAATGTCTTATTAGGACGACCATGGAAATACGAGCATAAAATCGTACCTTTCACCCTGCCCTAGTGCTTTAAATACGTGGACAATCAGGGAGAGATCAAAACGGAGTTTGCCGACATCAATCCTTTCGAAGGTATTTAAGTGTATTACTCTGAATCCGTACTCTATACACTAGAGTACATAAAGAGAAGAAGCTAATAATATCAAAGGTGAGCTCGAACGCACCCCTAATGAGGAATATCTCATGATCTGGGTTAAAGGGTGCACTACTCATCTAACTACTTCAGAGCCTTTTATTATTAACCTTTGTAAGCCAATTTGGGAAGAGAGGGACAAAGAATCATTGGTGATAAATCTTTCTAAGAAGCCTCCTCCTTTAGTCATCAACCTGTGACACAGTAACTAATTGACATCAATAAATCAACCCCTAGTTGTTGATCTTATCGAACCTCCGGTTAAAGCAAAAAATTTTGCTGACTGGATGGAGGAGGAAGAAATCTTGTATTTTATGAGTAAAGGAATCTTATTTGCACTACATTGATGTTGATCCTTTTGCACAAGAATTCCTAGATGCCTCGTCATTTTATAAACCCTTATCTATACCAGTGGCGTTACAATGTCAGAACGGTGCAGCATACGGTTTGCATGAAGATGCTTACTTTATAGTCCCAACAAGACAGAATGAGTAAAGGCAGATACTTTTTGGCAAAGCTAGAAACAAAAGGGTCATACAGACCAGTGATTCAGATGATGACATTAAAAAAATACAGATCTACCGCTACAGCCAATATACCAAAAATATTATCCAAATGATGGATTATGACTTGAAGTCTGGCGGAGGACTCAATTACTAAAAATGTATACGTACCCCTATACGTCACCTCTCTCCAAAAGGCAAACCTGAGACATATTATCTGCGTACCGGTCACGGTTTAGGATATGTCATACCACAACAACGCCTAAAAACTCAGGCTCAGAAGAAGAGAAGCATTCTCATTCTTCTGATTCATCGTCCTGGGACTCCGATGAAAGCATTGATGAAGTATTCAAACATGCTCTTTCTGTCAACATCTGTCAGCCAACTTAGATGAGGAAGGCGATTCAACTTTAGAACCCTTCAAAAATGGTTCATGGGCCCAACGGATAGATTCACAATGGGAGCTTCGGTTCGGGCAATACGAACCACCTATGGAAAATAAGATCATCCGAGTGACATTTTCTCTCATAAATTATCCCATTCTTAAAGTCCAGTTACTTTAAGGATATCCAACCTACAATCCTTAGTTAACGCAAAGAAAATGATCAAGTTTATATTACCTCTGAGCAGATATCTTCAACATGATATTGAATATAAGGTTTACTATGTTAGTATAACCTCTGTCCAAGCTTTCTATTATACTGGTGTCACTCTCCGTTCTCGATATATGTATTTGGACTATATTATTTCTTGCTTATATAATAATTAGGTTGCATGGAGACTAGACCCATTCTTTGGTTTAGATTGGTTCATGGTTTATTTGTTTGGGTTGGTTTGGTCATGAGTTGAACCCATGGTCTAAATCTCAACCCTAACTATATAAGCCAACTTATTTCTCTTTCTTCCCTCAATCTCTCATTTTCTCTCTTTCTTCATTTTAGGCAAGTACACCTTGCATGACATGGAGAAAGCCTTATATTTTAATTCTTGCTTTTTTTATATTTTATTAGTCTAATATGTGTGTATTATGATTCTAAGAACTTTTAGTATTTGCAGTTTTTAATTTTAATGGGTGGATTTGGCTAGATCTATATTTTTAGTTATGGATTTTCATGGGTTTCATTTTTTTTTTGGTTTTGATCTATTTAAACTTAGTATCTTTGAAAACTAAGTGTTTCATATGGTAGAGCATTCAATTTCATATGAATTTGATTTTTATTTCACTTGATGTAGAGTTAAAATAAAAATTTTATGAAGAAACTAAACTTTCGATTTGGAGTTTCCGCCATGGCCGAACTTGCTGTTTGGAGAAGACGAAGTGTTCATGCGGCTAGTCTCATGCAGGAGAATTTTATACGAATAAGTGATTTGCCTTTTACATCAGACTGTCATGCGGCCAAGTGATTTGCCTCATGTAGCAGGCTGTCATGCGGCTAAGTGATTTACCTCATGCAACAGACTATCATGCGGCTAAGTGACTTGGCTCATAAGGCAGACTGGCATACGGCCAAGTGGTCTCATGTGCACTTTACCCTTAGTAATTTATGTGCACTAATAGTTATTTTACTTGGTTTATTGCTTTCATTAAATTATTTTCCATTAATAAGTATGAGCTATGAGTTGATCCTAAAATGCAAGTATTATGATTATAAGGGAGAATGGACTTAGTGATAAGACTATGTGCTAGAACTCGCAAGATCAACTAACATTGGTGACTTGACTCGATTATTAATATACGTGCTGATACACTTACTACCTACTATGAGTTCCAATGTGCTAAGTATTCCTATGCGATTATGTTACATGTTTTACACTAAGGTGTACCTACGTGCTATGCGACATATCATACGATACTATTCCTCCAGCATGGAGATGATAGTTGGCAAATAACCAAGCGTGGCTAGGACTATTGTAGATTATTGCTTCACGCTGGATGAATCCGAATTGAACTACCAAGTGACAAAGTGGATTCATATCTAGCGTGCTGTATTGTAATACAAAAAATAAGGTGAATAACATGTGACTATACCATGTAATTCTAGATAATCGTAGGGTTAACTATGCTAGCATTGGGAGGGACGGAATCCCGAGATCGTGCTTAACTAGCCACCCTCAATTATCTGGGGAGTGAAGGCTGGCCGCAATTTAGATATAGTTAAATCCTTATTAATGGATTGCGATATTCGACTATTGTATTATACTATATGTTCTATGTGATCTTAGCATAGTTGCCTTACGAGGGACTGGTGCATACTTACTATGTGCTATACGACAATTTATGGATCGACTAACCCTGCTAGCACATGGTTTGATCTGAGGATTCCTATTACATGCATAATACCTCTAGGATAACCCAGACACCATCTAGGAAGCGGTACAAGTGATTGGCCGATACTGTAATTGAACTTGTTTGTGGTTGTATCTTCTATTGAATAGTTTAGGGACACAGACTATCATGGTGCATTGGTCTAACCCCTATCCTTGTTTGGTTGTAGGAATAGATAGTTGTATCACGATAGGCTATGGACGAAAACTATGAGACAGAACTATATATATATATATATATATATATATATATATTTTCTCTCTGGTTTTGTTTCTTCATTCGTGCTTCCTTTGTGGTACTTGCTATTTGGTATCTAACCCCATTGCTTTTGCATGGCCAAGTTTAGAGTCAGCACCCGAGGATCCAACATACTTTCTTCTGAGGTGCGCACCAGACGGATAGCCACTGTAGGATACGAGTGAGTTTCTTCTTTCCTTCTCGATATTGTACAGTTTTTCTTTTGGGCGTATCGCCACTAGCACTTGTTAGCCGTAAATCTGGATATTTAGTTTATTACATGATTATAATTAATCAGACTGCAGCTGATCATGGTCATGTACTATTGCTACTTTTCTAGCTTCTTATTTTTTAAAGCTGGTTTGTAGAATATTTTGATGGGGCAATTGTGACGCCTTTCCACTTTATCATACATGTTCTCTGTTTGCTATTCATGTTTAAATAATTGAGACAATAGATATTCTATGTGACCCTAACTAACTTGCTTGTAGTAAGCACCCCTTTGTCTAGCTACAGCCGTGATCGTCGTATGATATTCTATACCTTATATGGGATAGCTGGACATTTTTGTTTTCGTATTTCGGTACTGGAGCATGACAACTGGGTCACCCTAGGAAAACTATAACCTATCACGTTCATGTCACCTCTAATAGTATTATCCCATTTCTACCTGGAGCGTTTATGACAACTGGGGCTTGCAAACTGGTTTTGATCATGAGTTTTCTTATCCTAGAACTCCCAAACAAAATGGTGTTGTGGAGCAGAGGAATAGGACTCTTGGCGATATGGCTAGAGAGTCATGTTAAATCAGTTTTTACTTACAAAATATTTTGGGGCAGAAGCTGTAAATACAGTATGCCATGTTTTGAATAGGGTTTGGATTTGACCTATATCAAAGAAGACTCCCTTTGAGCTTTGGTTTGATTGGACTCCAACTATATCTTATTTTCGAGTGTTCGGTTGTCACTGCTTTATCCTGAATACCAAAGATAGCTTGGGAAAGTTTGATACCAAAGATGACGAAGGCATCTTTCTTGGATATGCATCCAAGAGTAAGGGATACAGAGTGTTCAACAAACACTCATTAATTGTTCAAGAATCTGTTAATGTCACTTTTGATGAGTATAAAAGTCAAGCAGCAGCTCCCAATGATGATGATGATGAACACGTCCAACCAATATCCTCTATCCCAGACGATACCACATCTGGAATAAGTTATCTGGAAAGCTTGCCAAAGAAGTTGCGATTCACGCCAGACCATCTGAAGAATTTGGTAATAGGTGAAATATCAAAAGGTATAAGTACTCGTTCCGCAAATAGAGATTCTATAGCCAACATAGCTTTTATTTCACAAATAGAACCCAAGAATGTTATAAAAGCATTTTCTGATAAATATTGGATATCTGCAATGCAAGAAAAACTTAACCAATTCGAACATAATCAAGTTCAGAAACTTACTTCTAAACCAAATGATCATCCGATCATTGATACTAAATGGATTTTTCATAACAAACTTAATGAGAAAGATTTTGTCACACGTAACAAAGCATGTCTCGTAGCTCAAGGATACAACCAAGAGGAAGGTACTGACAATGATGAGACATACGCTGCTGTTGCAAGACTTGAATCGATCTGCATGCTTTGTGCATTTGCAAACTTTTAAATTTTTAAACTTCTCCAAATGGATGTAAAAAATTCTTTTCTTAATGGTGTTATTAAAGAATATTTTTTTGTAAAACAACCACCTGGTTTTAAAAATTATAAATATCTTGATCATGTTTTCAAGCTCAAGAAAGCTCTTTACGGCCTCAAACAAGCCCCTCACTCTTGGTATGAGCGTCTAAGCTCTTTCTTACTTGAAAAAGGCTTTTCAAAAGAAATGATTCATACTACACTTTTCATAAAATCAATTGGTGACACAATTATATTGGTGCAAATTTATTTTGATAAAATTATATTTGGGTCTACTAATGAGTTATTATGCCAAGAATTTGCTAAGTGTATGCAGAATAAGTTCAAAATGAGCATAATGGGAGAACTAAACTTCTTCCTCGGATTATAAGTCAGACAGAACTCACAAGGCTTCTTAATCAACCAGTGAAAGTATACAAAGGACCTGATGAAGAAATTTGACATGGAAAATGTCAAACCAATCGGCACTCCTATGGCTACTTCAACTAAACTAGATCTTGATGAAAGCGGCAAACCGGTCGACCATCGTAAGTATTGAGATATGATTGGTAGTTTACTTTATTTAACTATTAGTCATCCCGATATAATATTTAGTGTTTGCTTGTGTGCTCGTTATCAAGCTAACCCTAAGAAATCACACATGGGCGCAGTTAAGATTATCTTTCGATACCTTAAGGGAAATTTAACAGTGGGCTCGTGGTATCCCAAAACCACGTCCTTTGACCTAATTGGTTATTCGAATGCTAATTTTGTCGGATGCAAAGTCGACCATAAAAGTACCAGCAGAACGTGTCATCTCTTAGGTAAAGCTCTAGTCTCTTGGTTTAGCAAGAAATAAAATTCGGTCGTACTTTCTACTACTGAAGCTGAATATATAGCTGCAGGACATAGTTGTGCTCAGATTTTGTGCATGAAACAAACCCTAGCAGACTATAATTTAACTTATAAGCATATTCTTATATTCTGCAATAACACCAGCACTATTAATTTGTCTAAAAACCCAGTATGTCATTCACGCACTAAGAAAATAAAAATTAGACACCATTTTTTAAGAGATCACCAATTGCAAGGAGACATTAGTTTAGAATTCATTAACACTGAACATCATCTAGCAGACATTTTTACTAAACCATTAGCCGAAGATCATTTTAACTTTCTTCGTCACGAATTATGAATTTTGGATAAAAATGCAATACAATAGATTTAATTTGCATCAACATTTATAAACTCATTATTCACATATGCTATACTATTTTGGGTACAAGTCGAAAGGGTCCTTCTATCATAGAGGCATAAACAGGCTTAAGCGACATGTTATTTAAGTTTCTTCGGACCACTGCTAGCTAGGAACCGACTCCTACAACTAACCTGAGATAGTTACGCATGCGTTGGATAACGTTTCACATATTTTGTCATACATTCAAATCTGTTGTTGTGGAATTCAAATTTTAAATTTTATAATTTTTTACTATCTTTTCTACTTCTTGATAGGTATGGCAGACTACTTTCTGGATGCTGCTGACAAAATTCACCTTTAGTTTCACTTAGTTTAGTTTTACCTTTACACTATGTAGTTTATGTTTGCACTTTGACTCTTTATTTCTATTTGACATTTGATGTAGTTTATGACTCTTAGACATTTGACAATGTTTAGTTTGGTTATTTCATTTAACATGCTTAGTTCTATTACAAATATACATGCTATGTTACTTTTTCACTTTGCCAATGCTTGTTCCTTTACGGGGGAGCAAATCTTTTTTGCCAAATTACAAAGGGGGCAAAATAGCATATGATATTGATATTTACTTTATTATGATATGCTATAATTTATGTGTTGCCTACGCTATCCGTCTGGACTATTTGGACATAAAATATGGACATTCACTATTTGTGGGGGAGCTACTTCTTTCAAACCATGGAACATCCTTTATGCTTCCTTCAACATGTGTCAAGGTATAAATATTGACATATACAAATATCGGTTTATTAATTATCAAAATGGAGGAGATTGTTGACCTAAAACTGGATCACTGTCAACATAATTTCGATAATTAAGATACTGATATCTACTATGACTTAACAAAACACATCGACTACTAGATGTGACATCAACCGACTTTATCAAATTACTGTTACATCTTTGTTGTATAGTTCAGAGATTGTAATTTTATCTTTGTTTAAGTCTAGGAAACATGTACGTTGAGTCTCACTTTGTCATAACAACTACTCAACATATTTTTTATAGCTCCACCAAACAGACAAACAAGCATTAAAACCAACTGAACAAAACCAAACCAACTCAAACCCAACCAGCAGAGCTTCTGGTCTGAGACAGATTAAACTCGGTCCTTGACCGAACTCGGGCCAAACTCGGTCCCCTTAAAATCAACAACTTGATTATTTGCTCTACCTACTTATAAGCTGTCCAACATTTAAATTTTTGAACGTTAAGGGTTAGAACTAGGGCCGAACTCCCTCCCCCCCCCCAGACCAGTATAAAAAGAGCATGATTTCTCTTATTTTAAATTATCTCTCAAGATTTTAATCTTATAAAATCTATATATTCTAAGCCTTTCTCTGATCCACACTCTTCCAAATATCCTTAGCCACAACTTCCTAATCCCCAAGGTACCTCGGTGTGATTCAGCTTGAAGTTGTACAATAGTTGCAAAATTCTAAGTTTTGCCTCTACGAAGTTGAAGTAGTCGAGCGCTTAGGATCAAAAGCTCGTGTTGTCAAGAAGTGGCAAGCCTTCTTATCAAAGCTTGCGTTTTACTGATAGTGGATTCAAACTCGAAGCTTGAGTTCTCGGGACTGGACTACTCCTCCATGAGGAAAACCATTATATATCTTGGTGTTTGCATTTTCTCTTCCTTACTATATTTACTTTCCGTATTATCTTATCTTTGATTATTTAATCTGTTAGTAGTTACTTCCTGGACTTAGCCTTAATCAATTTTGCATTGGTCACTATAAACACATAACTATTCACTCCCCTCTAGAGTTATCTCTACATTATTTCAGAAACTAATGTGTGACTAATGCAGTAGTTGCAGCCGATAGGGTAAAGTCATCAACTGCTTTGGCCTGTGAAGAGACTATATCCTCCACATGGCCCGAAGGAACGTCTCCATGGGCCTCGTTACCTATAAATAAATGTTAAAAGTAACGTGATCAGTATATATATAAAATACTATGACAAAGGTAGCATGCAAGCCGAGCTCTACAAATAGATTACACCTTGACTTATGTTAGCCTGGGTTGCCAATGTAAATATTATGACAACGAGGCATACAATACGAGGATTTGCGGTATAGAAAGAACAGATTAGCACATACCCAAGCCATCTTCGCGAGTTTGGCCGTCCAAGGAATCTCTCAGTCCAGCCAAAGAAGCCTCTACCGATGGAGTGCTGGCATTCAAGAATATATCATCATAATTACTATGCCCTACTCCCATGTCCGATGTGGCAATGTTTGTGTCACCACGGTTGGGTACGACATCAGGCTCTACCATGGTAATGTCATGCTGCTGCTTAACCCTACTGATCATTCCAGGAACATCAGCCAGAGGAGTAGAAAATATTTTCAACTCATTGTCTTCCTCATCAGGATTGGCATGAGTACTATGACTCTCTAGGGCAGGCTCCTACTGAATCTAACTCTCTTTTATGGCTATACATGGTGCCGGTCCAAGTGAAATAGGAGGTATAAACACAATTAGCAGTACGAATTGAGCTGCCGCGTCAAGGATGGGATCAGCAAAAGATGCCTGTGAGACTGGGACATTTGTATCTTGTGTGGCTGATAGAGGAGTCATTGAGCTAGCTCTTTTGATGGCTGAAACAACTGCGATGATGGTTTCTACTATGATGGATGGATAAGTGATAGAAGTTCTAATCCTCACCACAGTAGGTGAAGTAGTCGATGGCCTAACCTAGCCAGGAGAATGGGAGAGAGAGGTTAATAAACTTTACCTCGCAGATACAGGGGACTCCGACTATCATATCTTTATGGTTTCCTTCTTCAAAACTGACTGAATCTCTCTTGAAGATGAACCTTTGCATTTCTTTATGGATATAACCAGGGGAGGAACAGGTTGGTCCTCTAGCCCAGGTCTGACAAGTTTTAATGACTCGTCCACAGGAGTGTTGTCTACTCTCTCCACTAATATATTAGTTTCCACCGTATCTGCCTCGATGTCAGCCTTTGTTTTAAGACTTAAGCTACCCCTTATGTCCAAATCATGATAAAATATGTTGGATGAGGTAAAGAAATTGGCGTATGTATGCAAAATATGTAACGGTTTTCCAACTGTGGTAGAAGGCAAGGTGAATTGGACACCAGTGCAACCCATGTTGAAGTATCGCCATCCTTGGGCTCCGTTGATCAAACCCCCACTCGACCAAAAATAAGTGGTAGCAATGTCGACATGAAAATGGTCGTAGCCAAACTGTCTGGCAAAGCGACTAGGTAGATATAATTCAAGGTAATAATTATTTTTGCATCTATAGACCAGGTGAGAAGGCTTGATGTTGATTAACCAAAAGAAAACCCCGTAGGGCAGGTTTGACATATTTTTTCCTCTATCTTGGAAGTGGCACCTGTATTCTAGACTAGAACATGTAGACAGATGTAGTAAAATCTCCAACTTGTTTCCAGGTTTAGTGCTCGTCTAGTATCCAGAATGTTTGTGACATTCCATTTAGACTTCCTGTACTTGCAAATGATTCTTCCTTTAAGGTCGTCATCCTGCTCCAAGCCAAGAGCCATCAAGCATTTATTATAAATCAAAAGACATCCCATCAAGTCGGTAAGAGGCATCTCTACTCTAGGTAAATCACGTCGACCTATAGGCTCTAACAGTAAGGCATTAGTGAATGCACGGAGGCCATCATTTAATCGGCATATCATTGCCGACAGGAGAGCTAACCGATGCTTGAAGACTAAACACACTGCAGGAAATAGTATATTGCGATTAATATGATTTGTTGCATAATTCTCTGGTACGACCCACCTCCGTAACCACAATGATATGAAGCCATCTAGCAGAGCTTCCTGGGAAATTTCTTTATGAGACTCTCAAATAACTACAAGTTTTTGTCCCAGCTGAAAAGTCACATACAGTAGTCTCCAGGCTCTTGTCAGGCGCATTACAATCTGACATAAGCCTTTAAATCATATTTGCATTTAAATATAGGAAGGGACGAAATGTTACATCTCTCTTTTCTTTAGCCTCCTCGTTTATAGGTCGACCCATGAAAAGGTATGACAACTACTTACTGGTATAAGCCAAGCCTGAACTATTTTTATAATAGTTATTGCAAGATAAATAATGGAACATTAACTCTTGGTATACTTCAACAAGGCGAGGATTCTCTTTCGCCTGGTCATGAAGTTCTCTATTAGTAGGGATATTTTCCTCATAAGGCACGTCTTCTATCGGCAAGTCCAAAATTATCTACTTCTCAAGTAATGAGAACCCTAACTCGTCGTGTGGTATGGAGAAGGTTCTGGTTCGTGTATTATACCGTTCCACCAAGGCAAGAAATAAATTATGGTTAAGGACAATTCCGTAGCTGATCGACAAAACGAAATTATAAAGTCCTACCAGTCGAGATCTGTTTCAAATCTTTCCAATGCCCACACAGAGAGTCGATTCCAACATATATTATTGTCAGTAACCCATCAAACCAGTCTGGAATTTACAGAAGGATATACCCCGCCAGCCTCAATGAAGAGATTGGCGAAGATCGACGATTGAACTGGTTGGATAAGTGACGAGTCTTTACTAGGCACAGAGCCAGGCACTAGTCCTTGTATAGGAATGACATGTCCATCCGGAGCACTCTAAAAATACTTCTTCCTTGATCATCCTACATATGACAAATTTTTCTAGGCCTCGCACCATGCTGGTACGGAGTTAAATCATATTCCATTTTCCTTGGATGCGTGGTATGAGTAAAAGATGAGAAAGGATAGTCTCGGGGCATTTTGGGCAAATACATCACCCTGTCACCAATTTTGAAAACCCACTGCTCCTTCTTTGGTTTTGTTTGAGATGACCTACTAATCGCATCTCCAAATAAGAAGGGAGGATTATCATGTTGTTGATTATCCAAAGAAGTGAGGGGTTTACTGTTCATATAAGATAACAGCATCATGTCATCTTGGGAAGCTATTAAAGTCTTTCTACTCTTTCGAAGACTCCTGTCAGATTGAGGGATTTCTACATGTGACAGGTTCTCTAAATAATTTGCGTGTAGCATCCCCGCGGCTGATCCCATCACATCAAAAAGAGGGTCCATCAGTAAATCAACTACAAAGATTTATGAATATCGAGTTAATACAAGAGAGAATAAGGCATGTAATTTCTTATTTTTATAAGAAGGGTCCGTGTACTAAACAGACTCTTTTTAGGGAGAAGTAGGCGTACAAATCACAAGTTCATCAAAACTTGTACGCCAGCAAGAATTTCTCTATGCTAAGAAGTACGTATACTACCTTGAAGTCTAGTGGATGCGAGGAGTTCATTTTTAGAGAAAATGTACAGTCACAAGTCTATTTGAGAATTGGACAGTATGCGAAGAAAGAATTCCACTCGGAAAGAGGGAATATGCGTGTGTGCACATGTGCTTCGGTGATCCTTGACGCGTCATCATCTTCCTCCACTTTTTACTTCTTAATTTTTTTTATACGACGGGAATACATGTTCAGACTGATGATCGCCCATACCTATTATGCCGAGGTTAGTACTCTCGATGGTCGATATTCTTTCTTGCGGCATGTTTAAGCGATCACCCGCGGGCCTCATCGTCGATCGAGTCACGGTCATCCGAGAAGAAGAAGCCAATCCCTTTCCCTTATTGCCTTTCTTGGCCACCCGAGTTTGCTTGGGAGCCTTTACTACTGTTCGAGGAAGAAAAAAAGAGATTAGGGTTTTTGGGGAGAATATAGAGGGTTTGCAGAACTCGTAATAGAAATTTAGGTTTTTGAGGAGAATACTGAGGGTTTGCAGAACTCGTAATAGAAATTTATCTCTCTAACTCTATTTTATAGAGGTGGATCAAAACTCTTCAACTGCTGAGTAACACCTCGATTTTTGCACATTAATCATGTTATTCAGCAACATCAGTAACCTATTGGAGTTCTATACCGAACACAAGCACACAAATTCAAACAGCTTTTCATGCTTCAAATTCAAAGTATTTTAAATTTGTTATTGAGACAATTCAAAAACTTTGAAGGTGGTCTTGTAGAAGCACAAAAAGTATGCTTCCCCCAAAGGATAATTAAAACTGGGTTCAGTAGAAGCAGTGACGTACTACCCTTCAGACTTCAGACAATGAAGCAATGGTGCACTCCATGTGCTTTACTTTAGCGGTGTATTCCATATGCCTTGACTTAGCAGCATATTTTTCTCACAATTATGCAACACAATATAGTTTCGTACAATATCCCCATTCATCAAACATTAAATAAGACGAATATGACAGTTAATAGTCTAACAAAACAGTCAAAGAGATTACGAGATTTAATGCAGAAGATCATTGGCACGCCGACCCAGGTTATTGTCTATCGAATGAATAAAATTGTCACTTCTTTCATTTATACATCGACCTTCTGGTTTCCTCTCAGTACACCTAGGTTCTTTCCTCTCCACAGCACGCCAAGGCCATTACTTTATCAGAGTATGCCTATATTGCCACGTTAAAAACATCCTTAATCTGATACACCAAGGCATTAAATATAGAGAATTTCTAGCACGCCAACCAAGGTTATCATTTAATGACCAAGGATGCTACCTCAGTCAAAGTACGCTACCAATGCCTCTTTTCTATGATATACCGATAGTTCTACTTTGAACAGAGTACGCCGTTGATGCTCGCTCTTTCGAATACGCCCACTTGGATACTCTAGCAATGGTACGCCAATGGTGCTACCACTCACTGAGTTAGCAAAAAATGGTCCTTTAACCTGAGTACGCATGTATGGTTATCTCCTAAGGCATACGCCAGTATGGTCATTTCTTCAGATGTACGCCAGCATGGCTATAGCTTTTAAATATCATGCCGGTATTAATAACCGACAATGAGTGGTTATGGAGATGTGTCATAGATGATATATCCTTCATGGATGTGTACATGCAACTGCCCCCATGTCCTGAGCCTTCCTCGAATAGGAAGCCACATGTCGAGCGGTCAGTGATCTATGCACCCATTTTCTAGAACGTGGTCTGCATGCCTTCAAAATATATGCGTACAAGAACAAACACAGTGTATATTACTCATGCATACGTGTGCTTGCAAGTAACCATCTTCAACATGAAATATTATAAATATGTGGATCAACATATTCATCAGCAACGGTCTGGACATACATAGAAGAAGAAGAATATAATATTTTTTGTTCTCGTATAGCCAAGCTCTCTTATTGCCAGACTCACAAAATCGTCCAAGTATTTCAGCATCTCTTCCTTGGGTCAAGTAATCAAAGGAGTAAAGTAATCGACCATAGATTATATCTCCGTAGTTATACTTCTCCAAATTTATTGTACTTAGATTCATGTTTATGATCTTTTGTACTGTAAGCCCCCTCATTTTTTAATATGATTAATTTGGTATTTTTTAATTTATTTAATTTATTTTATTTTATTTAATGGATTAAAGTATTAATTTCTAAATCCTTCTTTTATATATATGACCAGTTGACATGGCTTGGATATTTTAAGCAATGCACAATATTTTTTCTCCAACAAAATTTATATTACTAATCTTGATTGTGCCTAATATATTTGGGACATGGATGTTATATTTGTTTAACCTCCCCCATGCTCCAAAAATATTGTCAAATATCTAGAACCACTGTTACCGTAAAACTGTCTTCTTTTGCCTAGAACTTGACCCAAATCCAACCCAAACGCATATAGTGCACACAAATACCCCCGTATATATATATATATATATATATATATATATATATATATATATATATATATATATATATATATATATAGAAAGGGCCATAGGTGGTATCCTAGTTGAAAAACTACCTAACTAACTAACTACCTAACCACCCAAGATCCTAACCAACCAAATTCTAACCATAACAATCCAACCCCTCTTTATAATTTCATGCAAGAGCAGCCCCTTAGTGGCCGACCCCTACAAGCCCTAGGAATACCCCCTCCTAGGTTTAAATCTATCCAAAAAGTCCATTTATATACCCCCTTATCACAAAACCCTAACCCTATCAACTCTCTCCCCTTTTTAGTCGACCCCTCCTCTCTCCTTCACATATAAGAGAAGCCACACTTGTCATCTACCACTCACAACATTATCTCCTTCACCAAAAATTCTCTGCTCTCTTCCAAAGCTCCACCTTTCATCATCCTTCCATCCAATCTCCTCCAAAAAATCATAAAGGCTCCACCATTGCCATCAAACCCATCAAAAACTTATTACAATTATCATCAATCCATCAAGAATTCATTGTCATCATCATCAACCCATCAAGTAGGGAGAAGCAAGGCAAGCACAAGCAAGAAGGTGCGTTCTTGAATAAGAAGAAATATCGTCATCCAATCCTTCAAAGCTTTCAGGTAAGGATTCAAAATTTCTTTCTCAAATTTCCATGGAATGACTCTCTTAGATTTATATAAATTTAATATTCTAGAACCCTCCTTTGCCATCTTTTCCTACTATAAAATCTATGAGAAATTTTATGCTAGATTGATGATAAATTGGACAACGGTAGGGATAGTTTTAGAATTTCTGATATGATTCTTGGAGGTTTTGTAGTTAATTCTTAACTGAATTTAATAATATTTATTTACTGTAAAATAATTATTTTAGAATTATTTTTATGGTATTTCATCAAAATTCTGAACCCTAAAAATAAGGGTCACTAGCCTAGGTTTCAGATGACTTTGTGGCATAGTTTTGCCCATAAATAGGGTTTGTTTTGGAAGAAATAAAAGGTGATTATTTTTTAAGATTAAAATACAATAAAATATGATATAAAATAATTTTTCATGAATATAAACATACCCAATGACTAGCAATGCTCTGAACAAGTTTTGGACAAAACTAGTCAACTTAAAGTAGCCATAATCTTGAGATATGATTATTTTATCAATTTTGAAATTTAATAATTAAAAATTAATACAAATCATGTTTGAATCAATTTTACATAATTTATTATGATTTATGTTCATGTCTTTCGATTGGGGACTTAACCGTTAATTTTGGAAATCGTAAACCATAAAACTATGTTCCGATACCTCGTAAAACGTATAAGTTATTGTGTCAAAAATTTACATGTTAGGATGATGTTGGACTTGGGTATTAATGGTTTATAATAAATTATACAATTTAGTTGTGGTTACAAGATTCTTGATTAGATACTTAAAGTAGAAAATTTATTATTTAGGTCAATTGGATTCTGGAGGAGTGGACACGGGACCAACTTTGCAACTACATACTGCAGACCCAGGCAAGTGTACCTTGCTAAACTTGTAGTAGATCTTATTATATTATCTGCTTGTATTTTTTTCCAAATATATATACTCTTGTGATGTACCTGTTCAACCTAGGACCGTGAGTCATTGCTTAGCGTCCGAACAAGATTCGGGTGTCGATGCCGGACGCGGAGTCGTGTAACATCACTTAGAGAGTTGATTCCACGATCCTATTTTTACGTGCTTGATTTACCAAGTACGCCATACCGTAGGACACTTGACACTATTTTATATGACAGAATCTTTCATGAGTAATTCTGTATAGGCTTACAAGATTCGTGATATGAGACTTGTATATTATATAAAAATCATTATGACTCATTATACTATATAGAGGTCATGATCTTGCATGTTATGGACATGAGATATTGTGGACATGAGACATGAGGTTATATTCTGTGGACAGAGACATGCATGCTACTGGCTGATTATATATATATATATATATATATTATGTTAATGGCGGTGCTTTAGTCTCTATACTAGAGCTTGGCACATTTACTATCCCTATGAGATACTACTTGGTGCTATGGGCTCCCCGACACTGAGTCTGTAGTGATCTCAGCATGAGTACTAGTGATGCTCTCATTTGATTTTTACTTAGCTGGTCACATAGCTTGCCCTGAGGATATGTTTTTACTTACTATATTTCATTTGGCTTGAGTGTTTATTGTATCTTTCTATGTCCCCTGAGGACCTGGATCCAGATTATGTCCCCAGGTGTAGACGAGGAGAGCTATCCAAAGGTTAATGGGGCATGTACTGCTATTGGAGATGTACAGGTGGCAGAGGACGAGGTTGTTCCAGAGGACTTCTCTTGAGCACACAGTATTCTCACCATTCATTTATTATGCTTAGTGTTCTTAGATATTTGATCTTGTACTTGGAGTTATTTTTCTTTCCATTTTGAGGATGAGTTATTTCCCGTGACATTATTTATATTGCTTTGGTTGGGCAGATCATTTTATATTATTGTGACTGGACTTGTCTCTTTGTGAATTTATTACTTATTATGGGTGAGATTAGATATATAAATTGTGACAAGTATTTGTAGATAATTTTATATGTATTACAGGTTAAGTGCACTCTAACGGGTCCATTAAATTGGGTTTGCCTTTTGGAATTGTGCTGCTGGCCATTGCCACGTGGCTAGTCCCTTGGTATTTTGGGACTGGGGCGTGACATGTACCCCTTTTCCTTTAATAGTTTGTAACACAAAGTTTTGTATAAACTTTTATTTATGGCAAATAATCTGTACCAAGATGATCTTATTTACTTCTCCTCGTATTGCCATGCCATGATATCAATTTACTTTCTCTTCTTAAACGGAGGTGCCTATAGCGGAGTTAGATCACCTATATACTGCTTATGCAGAGTTTTTGAGGGACTGGGTTCTGCCTCAGCATAGAGTTATATGATAGAAATTTTTTCGAATTGGTCTCCGGTAGACTTTTTGTTGTATTATCTTTCTAGATTAGACTTCTTGGATATTGTTGCCTTAACCCTAGACTTTAGACATGTTGGTTATTATCTAGACTTGTTTAGAACATAAGAAATTTGATTTTCTTCTCTATATATCATATTTTGCTTATCGTACTTACTATTTATTGAGTATTTGTTTTTTGATATTATTGTTCTCCTTATGGAGTTGGATATTATTGTTTGAGATTGTTAGATCTATGGTGTTAGCCTAGAGAATGTTCTACCGATGTTGAGTATTCAAGGGATCGACAAACCCATAAAATTCAATGGAGGGTTGCTCCAGGTATACAATGTGACAGTGATTTGATAACTTGCAGATTTTATAAACTGTGCTGGTACTATTTACAAGCAAGCTGCTTTAAGTTTTTTTAATTTTTTTTACAACTTAGCGACTTCTAGCGACGTTCTGCGACATGCAGTGACGTAACACTACATCTCTAAGGATGTATAAGAACGTTGCTAACATGTATCATCAACGTCGCTGTTGTCTTTATAACATCGTTAAACGTCTCTAATAAGCTGACATGACAAAGTTTGGCACGTTAGCTTTTTTTTTTGTAGCAAGACGTCGCTAATGTTGTCGATATTTAGAAAATAAGCAGCGATATTTAGTAATGAAAGTGCACGTTGTTGATTAGCAAAGATACGCCACTAAACGTTGCTGATTAGCAAAGACACACCCCTAAAGGTTGCTGAATACAAAATAATCCCCGACGTGACCTCATCGCTGAAATATGTTGCTATAGCGACGAATATCGACATTTTGTGTATCAACGATCATTAAATGTGCAACATTAAAAAAATGTCGCTAATAACGTCATTATTCTTGCTTAACAACATTTTTTGGCATATTAGCGACATTTTTAGGCGTCGCTAATATATCTTATTTTGCTAATATATCTTATTTTGGCAACTTTGGGACTTAGCCGGTCATTGGTCAGCCCCCACCATTCTACATTATTACGGGAAATAGGAATTAGCTACAGTTCTAGCTGCATGCCTCTCCGCCTAATAGTCGGAGGACTCATTTCCAATGGAACGCTGCTTCTAACGACCTTTCTCTACCGCCTCCACCTGGAAGAGGTCCTGCTATCCCTTATTTGGTACTACTAACCCCAAACTAACCTGGAGCCTTTGCATCCGCTGAAATAGAGTATTCTTATTTGGAGAGTGTTAAAATACAAACTTTCATACGATGACATTATGATTCGGTTGGGTTTCCTCCTCGCCTCCAAGTGTCGTTGCTGTCACGCCCCCCTCCTCCAAATCTCTAGATCCTATATTCTTGTCATGTGTTGCATCCGCGACAGTTTGGGAATACTTCCAAAGCCTCTGCGGGATCTCCTATGGCCAGGTTATCTTTTTTGACAATTTTATCGAATGGGCTAGCGGTAAGCGGTTCCCTCTTCATTTCCTCAACGTCGTCGTTACTGCGATCATTTGGGGCCTTTGGAAGAACCGCAACAAGCCAGATACGAAAATTACTACTTCTCCCCTTCTCAGCTAGTCATAGAAGCGGCCAGAAAAATAGCTAAGGCCTTGCACCTTTGCAAACACTTTCCCGGTGCTGCTGGTTTTGTTCTCTGCCTTTTTGGTTCAGCCCTCCCTCTATATAGCAAGCTATAGGATAAACTTTTGGATTTTTTGGTTTTGAGTTGGGCGTGATGCACTTCTCCCTTTATTTTATTTCGGTTTGGTTCGTCCGGCTATGGTCGTGCACCTTAAATTTTTGTGACCAGTGATGTAATCTGAGTTGTCACTCTTTTAATTATATATATATATATATATATATATATATATATATATGGATGGGATCAGATGACACATACAATTTTATATCTAAAAAAATTATAATGTCAGCCGCACATCATGTTAAATTAATGGTCCAGATTTCATAGAGTAGATTGTATTAAATAGTTTGCATGTCAAATTGAATATCCTAGTAATTAATACAACCTACTATTAATTAACATGCATGCTAATTAATACATTCATGCATGTAAATTTGTCATACATTTAAATCTGAACCATTCATTTCAAATGATGTATGACTGATATTGCGTATTTTTTTAGAAGACAAATAGTATGTGTCATCCGATTTCCATCCACACACACACACACACACACATATATATATATATATATATATATATATATATATATGAGGAAAGATCGGGATCCCCTTATTTTTGTATCCCGAAGCATCACCATGATCACACCCGTTGGATCTTGTTTAAGTCATCTAATCTTAACCATTGTTTTGAATGGTTCAAAACAATGGTTAAGATTAGATAACTTAAAGAAGATCCAACGACTATAAAAGAGGGGATGCTTGGAGATGCAAAAAGTGAGAAGATTATATATATATATATATATATATATATATATATATATATATATATATATATATATATATATATAAAAGGAATCCACAACCCCGATTTTTTGCATCCCCAAAAATCACCATGTTATCAACCGTTGGATCTTGTTTCAATTATCTCATCTTAACCATTGATTTGAATAGTTCAAACCAACGGTTAAGATTAGATGACTTAAACAATATCCAACGGTTGTAAACTTATGGATGTATTATAGTAGGGGATGTGGATATATCCTCATATATGTAAACAGGATATGAGTCATAATGCTCATATTCCTACATGAGCCATGCACATCTATACCAATAGGAATAGACTCCTACATCCCATGTGCACCCATGTGCACTAGTACACTCTATTCCTATTGATCCACATGTGCATGACTCATGTAAGAATATGAGCACATGGCTTATATCCCGTTTACCATATATATATATATATATATATATATATATATATATATATATATATATGTATGTTAAACGGGATATAAACCATAGTGCTTATATTTCTAAATGAGTCATGCACATGTGGACCAATAAGAATAGACTCCTACATCACATGTGTACCTATGTGCACTAATACACTCTATTTCTATTGGTCCACATGTGGATGGCTCATGTCGGAATATGAGCACTATGGCTCATCTCCTGTTTACCTATATATATATATATATATATATATATATATTATTTATTTATTTATTATTTATTTATTTTGTCTAATATATAGAATCATTAATCAATCTAATGATACTTAATATGCATATTCTTAACTTTATTTTGCCTAATATGCATATTCTTAATTTTATTTGGTTTTTTTTTTTTCTTTTTCTTTTTTTTTCTTTTTTTGAGATGTCCGGCATTACTTACAGAACTTTGCGCACGCTGTGTTGCATGTAATTTGGGCCCCCCTGTTCCCACACCTCTTCCACGGTTTGATTCTGAGATTTCGGTCCAGCCAGAGAGCTTATACATTTTCATACTGACTATAAGAACCAATTGAGTTCGGTGTTAGGTTTAATTAAATACTTGGAAACAGCCAGGCATGCATTGCCACTGCCAGAATGCTTATATTCCAAAGAAAGAAAGAGATAAATGTTCAATTTTAAAAAATATGAGCCATTACTTATCTTAATATTTAACAATACGGTCAGATGGATATGTGGCCCTCCCTATTTATAAAGAACTTTTCATCGTCACCATCATCCTTATAAGAATCAAATACTATGGAAGAATCTCCAACTCTCCCATTGATGACTTATATTACTTGGGTCAACAAAGAGGAAAGTTGAATTGGTTTCCCATGTTGTTGGAAGAAGAGGATTCCTATATACTGCATATATTATTGCTAGTCTCTCCCAACTTGCATGTAAGTTTTCGTCACTCCATGTACAGATTCTTTATTCTTTTTTGGTCTCTCTCTCTAATGTAGGTTTTTTAGAATTTTTCTTAAATCTTTAGATAAAGTATCGCCATATGCAGCTAATGGCGTGAAATGGGTAATATGATTGATGACTTGGTAACGGTGTTTCATCGATTTTTGAAACTTTTTGAATCAATTGTTTATGAAGTATTTTTTGAGACATTAATTTTGGTCGATTTAATTTTTTTTCAAAATCAATATAGTGTAAATTTTGTTATTTTTATAAACCGATTTTAATTAGTTAATTTTATTTATATCTTCACCAAAAAAATATAAATATAACTATATACTCTACCATAGTTACTTTCTCTATCTTTGTTTCTCTTCTATTTCCTTCAAACTACGTAAGTTTTATAAATGTTGTTTTTCGAGTTTTTAAAATCTTATTTTTATATAGTCTCCCATATAATGTTTTTATATACTCTCTCATATATTCATCCACAGATCATTCTTTTACATTCTTAACATATCTAGGTTACCGATTTCAAGGCGAACTCATGACAAACTCATCTAAATTATTATTAATCATAAGTTTGTCATGAGGCCGCCGGTCGGATTGTCTTTACATGGTTGGGCTTGGAGTTATTTAATATGCTCTAACACAGAAAACTCATGAAGACATCTCCAAAACTCCTGAATAAAAAGACTTTGCTATATATATATATATATATATATATATATATATATATATATATATATATATATAATTTTATTCTTGTAAAAAAACTAGTGAATTACCAAGCGCCGCTACTTAAAATCATCAAAAATTGAATCCTTCCTAAAACCTCATATAAAAAAAATCTCATAATTGCTACCCAACAATTGACAAGCAGACATTAAGGTTATTGCTCTTTCAGTTGTTGCACAATTAATGGTTAATGATGCTTATGGGTATCTTACTTGTTCCTCTCCTTTTGCCAGTTTTGGTGTTTTGATGACATAATGTTAAACACTGTATTGTGAAACATATATTTCAACTTCTCCATTGGGTATATGTTGGCATCACTGTCAGTTTCTTTGAACCAGGCAATAGTTAGCTAGACATCTTTCCCGATGTGGGTCTGTTCCAATTAACCAATACCTTTTGCATGTGTATTACTTACTCTTCTTGATTCAAGATGGAATGGTTGATAAACTGTGGACATCAGAATCTTGGGTAGGAACTTGGAAGGTATTTTTCCTGCAGACGTTGGATACTCAATTTTTTTTCTTCGTGTTTCCTGTGGGAGGATTAAGTTATGGGAGAGGCGACTTGGAAGACTGGAGGTTGGAGTTGGGAGGAGAACAAGACGTTTGAGCTCGCGTTAGCGACGACGATGGACGAGAACGAGAACCATACGGCCGAGAGATGGAAGGCAATAGCATCTATGCTAGGGGGTCAGAGGAGCGCAGAGGAGGTTGAGGAGCACTACAACGGCTTACTGGCAGACCTCGATGCCATTGAATCCGACAAATTCGATCATGAACTCGACTGGTCTGCTGGAACAGATGAAGAAAGTATGTGAGTTATATTTATTCCATCTTTTTTTTTGTTTTGGAACTATGTGGTTAGTAGTACTTGTTCTTGTTGTGCACACAAATTGAAAGACATTTTCTTGTAGACTTTTCTTTTTTTTCTTTTTTTGATGATGACTACATTTTAGGATGATAATAAGTCATGGCATGTACATTTTTTGATTGTGTATCCAGTCATTCTAATTATCATTTTACTCAGTTTCCCTTGATTATATGTCTGAGATTGATGTAGGTATATTGCCTATGTACTTCTGCTTATAATTTTGATTTTGGCTTAATTGCACTTAAATAGCTATCTGTTCAACTTGACACTTAAATACCCTTTACTTTCTGTATTGGTGGCAAGTTAAAAAGTTACGATCCTGAGCCTTCTAAATTTTGGCACCGGAACTATGTGCTACATTTTTAGCTCTAAATAATTTAAAAATATACTAGATTTTTAGAAAATAATTTGAAAACTATAAAAAAAAATAATACCAATCTTCCCCCTTCTCAATTTCCTAACCCTAGGCCTATCCCTATCCATCACCCCAGGTTTCTCTCCCACCCCAGCCACCAATTGTTATTGTTGATTAGAGAAAATCGTACAACTTATAAACAAAATGTAAAAATAAAACTTTGAGATTACAACAGCTAGGAATGAAAATATAGTTACCAACTTTACATTGTTGGAAACTGTAGATAAAAGAAATTCTTACTGGAGTGATGATGATTACTGTTACTCAAAGCAAGATTTTACCATTTTTTTTTGGATCTGGTCCCAAGAACCAAAAAGTTTACTGTAATGAACTTCTGGAATGCTCACTTGTCACTCTTGAAAGTCTGGACAATACTGAAACAACACTTCATAACTTCAATGCTAAAATTGCTCTCATCTTGTAGCATATATTCACAAGTATTCTACCAAGAGCAAAAAATAAAAGAATATATAGGGGAACCAAGTCCCCTAGTAGCAATAATCCTATAATGGAAAGTAAATCCGAAGAATAACTTCTCATTAAGTGAACGGTTATAACAGTATCTCCACTAAATAGACAGTTATGAAGTTGAAACGGACACGTTGAAGCACACTGAACTAGACACACTGTAGCACAAGTCCAAAGGGAACAACCTCCCCACTAGAACCTATGTAGGGGTGAGCTTTATTCAATTTTGGACCAAACATTGAACCGAACAAAATAATAGATTCGGTTTAGTTTACAAAAGATTTGGTTCGGTTACGGTTTTAAAAATATCAAAATTCTTTATTCGGTTTTGGATTTCGATTTCGGTACAAAACCGAATAAAACTTATGAAATTATGTAGATACCTTTAATTCTATGCATATTTTGTGATTAAAAATATACATATACTTTTAACACAATAATTTTATGTATGTGTTTTAGAGCAAAATTTAGGTAGTTTAACAACTAGTCCAACTTTGGAGACAAATTTATAATACAACAAATATGTGTATAAATATTATAATTTAATCATGATCCCAACATTGGGTCCGACCCATTAAACAATAGAAATAGTCCAACCAAATAAATTGAATAGATTATTCGGTTCAGTTCAGTTTCAATTTTGGGTAATTTTGGTTCGGTTTCCATTTTGGATTTTACAATTTCAGTTTATTCGGTTTTGACTATTTCGATTTGGTTGAAATCGAATAAACCGAACGCTCACCATTAAACCTAAGTCAAGTGCAAGAAGCTCCTACTCTGGAACCAAGGTCCAGCGGGAGCAAATGTGTGCCATCAAAATATCACTTTGTGCCCTTTACTAATGCCAATGATCCTCCCGTGTCCTAGTTAGGTTAGCTATATAGGCCCTTCGTGACCTACCTCCTAAGAGAAATTTCTAAGAAATGGATGACAACAACCAATATTTTTTAGAGAATTTGAACTTTGTCATGTAGTAAAACATTTCACTATACCAACCACATGTGCTACTATTCTCCATTTGTGCAAGTCAATACAAGAATAATCTTTACATTGAAATATATACTTGGGGTTTACCACATGGATGTGTGAGCACATACTATAGAAGTATCAACTTGCCAACAGAAAAAGTATTGGATATTAAAGTGTCAAAGTTGTTATCTTTAATTAAAAAAAATCACGGTTGAGGGTATTAAATTAAAAAAATATATTAGAGTATCAACTTGCCAACAGAAAAAGTATTGGATAATAAAGTGTCAAAGTTGAATAGTCGAGTATGTAAGTGCAATTTAGCCTTTATTTTTTATTCAACCAACTTGTCTATTTGTCGATGTACAGGAAGTAAAAGTGGAAGTTTTGTTATCTACCTGTTGAAGCATGTAAATTCTCTACTATATGCCAACAGTAATTAAAGGCCATGCGCCGCAGTGATCAAACCCCCAGCGCCATAATGATCCAGTGTCATGCGTCGACCGTTTCATAACTAGTGATTTCATGTTCCATCAGTGTCGTGCGTCCCTAAGTAACTAGTGTTTCCATGCGCTAGCAGTGCCATTCGCTACTAAGTAACTAGGGTCTGCATGTGTCAACAGTGCCATGCGTCACTACTCCCTCAAGCTTCCCCATGCGCCAAGCAGAATGATACTTCACAGACGCGCCATTGCAGTTCCTGTCGTTATCTCCTCCATGCTTCTGTTCAAAGTATTCTGAACTTAAAAAACTTACAAAGTTTAGAAACTTTGAAGGAGATCTTGTAGAAGCATAAAAATCACGCAGAGGAGCCACATAGAACCCATGTGACCTGAACAACCAAAGAGGAAGCCGCATAGCAGAATTCATGCGGCCTGAACAACCACGAAGTAAGGGCCGCATGAGATCCCTTGGCACAAGAATCAATGCCTGTCAGAAATTCTGACACGCTATTCGTCACCCAGAGTGCTTCGAGAATCCTGAAAGAAGCGATGGCTTATAAAAAGATAAAAAGTTACATTAATGCATTAATGACTTTGTCAAACGTGCCATGCCACGTGTTCCGTCATTTGCGGCGACGGTCCTATGCGACCTGGTCATCAAGCGGCCAAAGTGTCCATTCGACCAAGGCTAGACGAGAGTTTGCTTGCAGCCATAAAGCCATGCGACCAAAAGAGTCCATAAGACCAAGGCCAAATAAGAGCACATATGTGGCCAAGATGCTATGCAGCCAAGATGTTATGCGGCTTTCAGCTTGCAAGATCTGTCCGTTGCATCCAAAAATATCTTCACACAGTTAGTGTTGATTACGTGTCCAACGGACCGAGTCACGCATACGGTGGAGTTGAAAATAACCCCGAGATCTTATCAAACAGCAGATCCCTACCGACGTCTCGTGGCAACCTTCCCATAGTATGAGGCTACAGTTGCAACCGCATTCTGTTGAAGAAGCCCCCTTCTGCCACAAAATAGAAGCACATACGACACCTATAGCCCATCAGCATGATAGCTATAAATAGGAGAAACTTAGACATTTGAAGGGCTAGTTTTTCTTCTTCAGAGACCATACCCCTCTAGGTGAGCTACGTACGTGAACACAAGCTCAAGAGAGAGAGAAAAAAAAAGAGCATCCGCATTCCCTTGTTGGACCGTCAACGTAGTAAATGAGTCACTACAATACTCGATCTCCATCGTCACATTCCCTATATCAAAAAAATATTATAGTTAATTTTTTTGTCTAGGATTTCTTTGTACTTTTTTGTTTGTTGTTGAACAAAATTTTCACAAACTTACTTTAATGCTGAACACTACCCAATTATGCATTTTTTCCTTTTTGATATGTACCCAATTAAGCATTTTAATATAATATAATTTGTTGTTTCTATATTTTTTATTAGATGTATGACCATTGAATCGATGAGACTCTTTTTTCGTGCATCGTTGACAAAATTAAAAATAAGAAGTTTTCTGCAATATATGTGCACCATAACTTAAATAGGGGTTTGCACTCTGTTATATTACATACTCCTTAAACAATTCATTCATAAAAGCTTAATTACAATGACTGTGCTAAAGTCGATCATCCCAATATATGTCGGGATAGTAAGGATAATGCCAAGTTTACAATCAATAATTGTTGGAACTTTTACAACCGCCTACCTGACGGTTGTTAATTGGCTCACATCTCTTCTTTCCTACCCTACATAGGGAGATGAGACCAAATTGACAACCGCCACATGACGGTTGTAAAAGATTACAACTATTACTAGGTGTAATCCTAGCCTTGTCCTAATAATATTATCTTGTATATGTTTGTCTAAACTACTCCTCTTGTGTCATGATTGACATATCGTGTATATGTTTGTATAAACTACTCCAATGGTACTTGTCTACATGTATATCTAAGTATAGTTGTAATCATGACATTTCAACTATTACCATTGAAATTACTAATATAATGTATCACTCCATGGATTTTATCAGCGATTTCTTGGTTTTAATCACAAATTTTATTTCCCAAATTTAACTCATGTTATGAATTGGCAAGAGAAAGACATGTTATACCATTTCATATGTTTTTATTTTAGTATTTTTAATTTTTTTAAATTTTTTAAATTATTTGTATTTTTTTTTTGTAGATGTTAAGGTTGGCCAAAACAAGAAATATAAATTTCAAGAATATATTTGTCAAAATAATACAAATAATAATAATTATTCCATCTCAACACATGGTAAACCAAACAATTGAATGTAAATGATATTACATCACATGGTTTAATCACATGTTCCAACCAAACATGGTAATACAATTGTAATTGTATGTACATTACAAAAATCATTCCAAAACAATTACAATAACATTATAATGAACTAAACTCAACCTTAGCACCTCATTGCATATTAACTAAATGCTACATAGGAAGACAAAATTACCGAGTAAGCATTTCAGTGAATATACATTTTTTGAGTTCCAACAAAGTCTTTTATTAAATGAGAAAAGAAAGTGAAGTGAGATTTTGTTCTCACTAAAATTATTTAAATATTTTAAATTGCTAATACAACAAACATGATCTTCATATACTGAACGTGTTAACTTTAGTATATCAATGTTTATTGTACTTAGCTTTTTTTTTCTTTTTACCACATGATATCTTCATACACTGAATGTGTCTACTTCTTAAAATAGTTCAAAGCGTAGGCAAAATGCTATAGTTCTCCGGGTTTTTTTTCCAGACAATTCGCACAAGTGAACATTAAAAGACCATCTACATGCAATTGACTACTCTTTGTTTCTTCTTGCTCTTCGCTTAGGTTGGAAGCATTAATGACTTAATGTTGGCTTGTCAATCAAGTGCAATATTATGAAGGAATGTTATTATTCATGTTAAATAAATGGCTTCTTCTTACTTTTTTGGAGTTTGGACCACAAAAATTAGTATATAGTAAGAAATTTATTTTAGAGGAAGAAATTTTTTTTTTGACAAAAGAGAAAATGATAATGAATTGAATTGCTGTGAATACTTCAAATTCTATGTGACCAAGAATTTTTTGCTTGCTACATGAAATTGTTATTACAAGCAAGTCTCATGGCATTGAAATATCCTATTTGTCCGACCGACTGTTGGGCGCACGATGTTGGAAAATCAGACACCATAGCCAGAAGTTTTGATAGTCCTACATTGGAAAACATTCCAAGTGGGTGTCTCAATATAATACCATACTTGGTGTTGAGGTATACACATGGGGTAGTGGCCCATGTAGGTGCAATGTGAGTTATTTTTCTAGTAGGATTAATGGTAAACTCCTTAAGAAAATATTTATGCTTTTTGTCACTCTCTTGGAAAAATTTCCTTATGAGCTAATCTCTAATGGGACTTAGCGACACAGATTCGGACTCAAGGGCACGAAGTGGTGCATTGATGGCTCAGACTCAAGGGCGCAATGTGGTGCATTGATGGCACAATTTGCACTTAGCATGTCATCATCCTCGCATGACGCTCGTGCACAGTTGTTAGCGTGGGTGCATGAGCGAGTGCATATGCGATTGATGCTCGATTGCATGCGTGGTTGCTGCGTATGCCTGATATGCATGGTTATGCGTTGTTATGCGCATATACGTTCATGAACGACATATGCGGCTATGTGCATCTGCGTGTCTGTGCGCATGCGCTGCTGTGATGTTGCGCTCATGCGCGACCTGCATAGATTGCACGTGGATCCTTTGATTGGGGATTTGAAATATCAATCCTTATTTTGGGAGTTAGTATTTTAGGCCCATATCGGCTAAGTGTAGAGAAGTCTTTCCACTATTCTCTATAAATAGAGTCCTCAGGCCTCCTTTTGAAGATACACAAAAAATAAAATAGGAGGAGTACAGGGAGTCAATTCAAGTCACACAAATGTGACTATGAGCGTTCCAGAAGTTTTCTTGTGAACTTCCTGGCTCCTAGGAGCAGATCGTCGATAGGTGCGAATCTTGCTTTGAGCAACGGTGGTCCTCACCACCCAGCAGGAATTTTTTATAATATCTCTCTCTTCTACTATTTGTAAACACTCTATCCCAATTGCAAATACGTTTGCAAGGAGGAACGAGTTCTATTTTATTATAAATGTCCCAATTGCAACTGCGTTTGCAAGAAAGAACGTGTTTTGGTTCTTGAGTTTTATGATCCAGAAGGAGTTATAATCGGCTACGATATATATATATATATATATATATATATATATATATATATATATATATATATACGTTGGAATCAAGGTACTTAGAGTGCAAACTTATTTGCGGGAACCTTTGATCTAGACTACAACTTCAGGATCAAACAGAGGGTAGACTATAAGTTTGCATGAACTTCTATTCCTGGCCTTTTTTTCCTCCATCTTTTGATTTACCTCGAGTCTAACAACTGACAAATTTGTTTTAGAGGAAGAAGCATTTTTCTGACAAAAAAGAAAATAATGATGAATTGAATTTATGGGAATAGTTCAAATTCTATGTGACCAAGAAATTTATGTATGCTACTTGAAATTGTTATTACAAGCAAGTCTCGTGGCACTGAAATGTCCTATTTGTCCGACTGACTGTTAGGCATGCAGTGTTGGAAAATTAGACACCAGAGCCCGAAGATCTGATACCAGACGTTGGGATCGGACACGCCCTACAAGCGTTTTGACACCGTGTCTGAAACTGACCGCAACATAAATTTATGCCAACCCACCCGAGATAATCAATTCCCGTCTAACGAACACCAAGTACAGATAAAGACAACGTATATGGCGGTGACTACATCACCTAAATAAATCAGAATCTATATAACTCGGATAAAATTACAAGACTGACAAAAATGATGTTAAACCCTTTATCCTAATAGGTTAAAACTCTAACCACACTCAAGAAAAAAGTACAAAGATTATAATAAAATCACTCACCCTACTTGTCATAACCTGCACCCAAAAATTTGGACATGAGTCTTGGGTACGTCCAGCCTACGCCAAAGTATCATCGGTAGAACGCTGTCTAAAATCTTACAATAATATCCAACAACTCACACAATATATATGTCTCCACTCTTTTAAGGAGGTTAACAAATATATAAAACTGCTGTAGAAGTTTGTCTAATGCAACAGAATTTAGCACCTCACTTCTGAATGAAGAAGCACTTGTTGAGGGAGAATAGAGTTGGAAATCGATTGAAAATGGCTTAGAAAGGATATGGTTTTGTAGGGGGATGAGTTAAGGGTGTTGTGGCTGAGTTGTAGGAGGAATTGAGTAGTAGAAGGTTGGTTTTAGTAGCTAACAGAAAGGTGGAGGAGTGGTTAGGGCTGCCAGCTACATGCTCTGATTTATAGTTGTCCACATGCATATGGTTCATGTTTTAGGTCTATTGAGGCCTTGGTTTGGGTCCTTATACCCCTAGTTTGTGTTTGACAAGGTTTGAGCTCATTTGGGTTTGATTTGATTGGGTTAAACGATCCTAGACTAGCTACTACTCCATGGTGTTCTAGGTTGAATTTAAACTAACTCTAGTACGCCTAGACCAACCTAAACACCTGTTACCCTTTGAATTAACTAATTATACTATACCTTAGATATGGTACGCGTCGAAGATGGGTTCTACCCAGACGATGCAGGTTGTAGGCTTCGTCCAGCAAGCCTTTGAGGAAATGTTCTCTTAGGGCGGCGCTTCACCGAGGCCGGCGAAGACTAAGAAGACCCGCAGGACATGGATTTCAAATGCCGCTGTGCCTCACCAAACTGTGAAGCATGCAGTTCTCGTCTCTCTCCCTGTCATAGGGAACACACATCATGCGTCCACACGAGCTGACCCGACTCATGCGGCTTCCTCTTTTGACAAGGAAAGTGCTCAGCACTTGAGCTCTAGCAGAGAAAAAACCTACGATGCCAGGATTTTGAAAGCTAAGACACGTTCCATGTGGCCACGTCAAATGCCGCATAAGGAGGCCTATGTGGCACTGGTCGGAAGTCGCAGGAAGATGGCCGCATATGGCTAAGACAACAACAAAAGTTCCTCCTTTAACAGAATCTTACGCAACGTTCACTCCATGCGCCATGCTGAGAAAGGCGAATATATAAACTTGAACAATTCATACTACGCACCGGCGCGTGCTACGACAAAGAAGTCTAGGACAATACGAGCTCGCCAAGCTCAAGAAATTGCTCGTTCGACCTACCGTCAACAGGCGCCGCTAACTATAATGCGTGCCCCTAGCGTAAAGATGTACATAACCGATCCATGCTTCCAGCCCGTAGTGGCAATTGGACATGGTCAGTCGAAAGAGTCTTCTATTAGCAACCTGGGAAAAGTTCTTATACCAACCACAACTCAGGAAGCAAAGTAACCACCTACACACCTATGTGATCGGTCTACCCGGGCTCATAAGAAGGGTACAAAGGTGAATCAGCCCTCGCTTGACTTGCACAACGTGTTCAACTAGAAGCGCAAAGCGAGGGAATCAATTACGGCATATAAAGTATTCTCCCCAGGGCATCACTGTACCAATATTATCATCAACTATTGCTGTAAAAAAGTAGTAGTAGCCACAAACAGGCAGTCAAAATTCCAGCGGCTGCAACCAAAGGAACCTACCCAGCTTTAACCTGGAGAAAAAGTGCAAGCACCAGAGGAAGAGGAGTTGCCCTTTACCTCATGTTATTCTGCTCAGAATAACCCCTCCAAGAGGAGAGGTCACAAGTCCAACACCTCTAGTCTTTCGCTCTCGGCCAATGGGTCAAGAAGACGGGTCCAAGGAGGACAGGTAGCGGAACCTGCAGAAGGTATTTTCGTGGACACCCGCTCAAAGAAGAAGTTGTTAGCCACTAGTGGTAGTTTTTCCTCTGGACCTCAGATAGCTACGCAAGCTGGGGATTGTAATCCCCTGGACCATTATGATAATCCGACATTCCGAGAAGACGATGATTCCCAAGGAACATATGTTGAGATCCCTGGGGTGGCTGCCTTCGCCAAGAAGACTCAGCTTCCTACACTAGGGGTAGTGTTCCCTCTGAGTCCGAATCGGATGCGGCATTACCAACTTTCCCGGATGACTATTCACAACAGGAGTTTGAGGCAGAAAGTGCGACATCTACCGTCCCATCCATTTTTCCCATGTGAGAACAACATACATGGCAGAGGACGATCATGAGGGCCCCAATGATCGACAGTACCTCAAAACCATCGAGGCCATTATGCAAACCATGAGCGCGTCAATGCAGGCCTTGACCCAAAAAATATTGGAGATTAAGGAAATATAACCTCACAACCAGCACGGGCCTTTGGTCAAACATGACTGGACCCCAGGACCAATGGAGATTCAAATGCAACCGCTCCACCAACTAGCGGCAATCATCCCCTGCCCGGATAATATGCTCCTTCCATGGTCGATTAAGCCTGGAAAGCAATGCAGGAGGTTCGAGAACTCCTGGCCCGCTGTCTCACTCCTGTACTGAAATACGGAGACGGACATGGCCAGCTCACCTGTAGAAGGTATAGACATCGTACGACGATCACAAATGTAACAAGACAGGGGGTTGCATACTACAATCAAGTCACTTAGGGTCACACAGCATATTTATTATCTCAATCAGTCAAGTAAGAAGAATAGCATAGAACATATATGACAAGAAAGTAAAGCATCCCAAATATCCTGCCACAACATTAAAAAAACCAGCTGTGCAAAATTAAGAAAGCTGACAGAGTAGAAAAATTAAATGACCATTCTCAGCTGCAGTTTGATTAATTACAATAATGTAAAGAAACTATAGTCAACATTTACGGCTAACAAGTGTCGGTAGCTAAACGCCCAAAATGAGTAAAATGTTCATTAACGAGCAGAGAAGAAGAAACTAACTCATTTTCCCAGTGGCCATCAGTCTGGTACGCACTATGGTTCAGGGGAAAGTACGCTTGATCCTTAGGTAATAGCTCTAAACCTGGCTATGCAAAACCAGTGTTGTTAGACCCCAAATAGAAAGTACCATAAAGGAGCACAAATGAAGAAATAGACCAAGGTTATGAAATAGATACATACATACATATATATATATATATATATATATATATATATATATATATATATATATATATATATATATATATATATATTTGTCTCTTAGTTTTGGTTTATAGCCTATCATGACATAATAATCTAACCCTACAACCAAACCAGGACAAGGGTTAGAACATCGCACCATGATAGTACATATCACTAGACTATTTGATAGCAGATACAATACAAAAACAAGCTCAATTACACAATCGACCAATCACTTGTACTGCTTACTAGTGGAGTTTGGGTTATCCTAGAGGTATTATGCATATAATAAAAATTCTCAGATCGAACCATATTCTAGTAGGAGCTAGCTGAGCCATGAATTACTGTATAGCAAATAGTAGTATGCATCGGTCCCTCGTAAGGCCACCGTGCTAAGATCGCATAGAACACATAGTATAATATAATAGTCAGGATTTAAACAATAACCATTGGGGCAACCTTTACTCCTTATATAATGATTGAGGGTGGCTATTTAAGCACGTTCTCGGGATTTTGTCCCACCTAGTGCTCTACATATTTTAGTTTTCTAGTTAACCATACGGTTAGCTGGAATCACATGGCATGGTCACATCTTACTCCTCTTATATGTTATACCGTAGTACGAGCACACTAGATACGAATCTACTTTGTCACTTTATAGTTTAATTTGTATTCACTCCAGCATGATGCAACAGTCAAACGAATCCTAGCCATGCTTGGTTATTGACCAACAATTATGTCTATTCTGGAGGAATTTATTATATCAGATGTGGCATAGCATGTAGGCACACCTCGGTGTGAAACATGTAACATAATCACGTAGAAATACTTAGCACATAGGAACACATAGCACGTAGTAAGTGTATCAGCACGGATACCAATAGTCGAGTAAAGTTACCAGTCATTGGTAAATTACATGGGTTCTAGCACATAGTTAGGCCTAACACATGGTCACATAGCTCACATATATTAGCAGTCATTAAAATCATACATGGAGTCACAAAAGTTCCATAAAGCATTAAAACCAAGCAATTAATAAAATATGCACATAGGTCGTATGAGGATCAGGGACGCATAGAATCAGTACCGCATAGGATATGTGCCTTATAGGAAGTCGGTCGCATGTGGGTCGGTGCCGCATGAGAAATTACGATCGTATATTGGTCCGTGCCGCTTGGGCTCAGTACCGCATAGAAAGTCTCGGCCGCATATCGGTCAGTACCGCATGGTCTCAGGACAAAGTCCACTCCTTGGGACAAGTGTTTAGTGACATGCATTTAATATATGTTAGATAAGTGACTAAAGTGATGGATGTGACAATCCATAAAGTGCCAGGAAAAAAAGACAAAATATATAGAAATGTTTGCCCACGGTTCAGTGTCATGCGTCCAAGGAACGGCGGTCGCATATTCTTTATGCCGCATAGGTCACACGGCCTCATATTGATCTTTTGGACTTTGCAAATTTCTCATTCGTTCAGCGAGTGAATTACAAGGAGTTTACGGATTAGCTCCATAAAACACTTGTGTAATGGCAGTCATGCATCCAACATGATGGACGCATGCTGGTCAATATGCAACAAAGAGCTCAGACCGTATAGCACTCAGGCCGTATAACACTCTCTGTCGCATAACTCGTTGGCCGCATGAAGACTTTGTCTTCTCCAAACAGGAGATTCAACCATAACAAAAACTCTAAAATTCTCAAAAATTATTTTCTTCATAAGAACCTTATTTTAATCCCGAATCAAGTGAACCAAAACCCAAAATGCTCAAAATAAAGTGCTCCATCAACCCCAAAAATTAGTTTTCTAAAATACTATATTTTATTAGATCAAAACCACCAAATCTCAAGAAACCCATGAAAACCCTAAACTTTAAACGTATATCTACTCAAATCTACCCATTAAAAATGAAAACTCTAAGTATTAAAAGTGTTTAGAATCATAATGAACAGATATTAGACTAATAAAATACAAAAAAAGAGCAAGAATCAAAAATCAAAAGATTTTTCTATGTAGTGCAAGGTGTACTTGCCTAAATGTAGGAAGGAGAAAAATGAGAGAATGGGGTAAGAGAGACAAAGAAGTTAACTTATATATTCTAGGGTTGAGGTTTAAACCATGGGTTCACTCATGACCAATCCAACCCAACAATTAAACCATGAGTCTAATTGAACCAAAGAATGTGTCTAGTCTCCATGACATGCAACCTAATTACCATGCAAGCAATAAATAATATAAGCATAAAAATAATATGCTCCAAATACGTATATCGGGAACGGGGCATGACATCTCTATTCATCTTAGAAAAAGTTTGTCCTTAAAATTCAAATCCAAGGCTAGCTAGAGAAATCAGAACAAGCACTACGCTAACTACAAGCTCATATAATAAAGAAAAGTTGTGTCACATAGCATAGATAAACGAATCGTAAACAAATATACCTTTAGAGTCAAATATGTGCGGATACAGAGACCAAATATCATCCTCGTGGTTCTACGTCGACTCTTCAAGGGTGATGACCCCAAGCAACTGGGACAATATAAATAGACCGATTCTTGAGCACCTTCTCCCTTCGGTCCAAAATGTCTACGGATTATTTCTCATAAGACAAGTCGGTACTAATGACTAGCTCAGAATGGTCGAGGATATGACTCAGATTAGGGACATACCTATGCAATTGAGACACATGAAATACATCGTGCACCTTACGTAGCGAAGGCTTAAGGGCAAGAAGGTAAACAACATCGCTTACCCACTCGAGAATATTGAACTAACCGAAGTATCGCGGACTAAGCTTCCCGCGAACCCCGAATCTAATAAATCTACGAGCTGGGGAAATTTGCAAGAACACGTGGTCACCGACACAAAATACTAAAGGCCTACGATAATGATTCGCCCAAAGCCGATGCCTATCTTGAGCAACCTGAAGTCGCTCTCTGATCTGCTTGACAACTTCTACTGTCTGCGTGATCATCTTTGGGCCTAACATCTTTCGTTCACCTATATCATCCCATGACAATGGTGATCTACACTTTCTCTCATATAACGCTTCGAAGGGTATCATCTGAATACTTGCTTGATAGCTGTTGTTGTATAAGAACTCAACGAGATGAAGGTGATCTTCCCAAGACCCTCTAAAATCCAAAGTACAGGATTACAACATATCTTCCAAGGTCTGCATGGTTATCTCTGATTGCCCATCCGTTTGAGGACGGTAGGCAGTACCGAATCTTAACTTGGTGCCCAAACTCTGGTGCAAGCTCTTCCAAAAATTTAAAGTGAATTGAGTGTATCGATATGATACGATACTCACTGCAACGCCATGTTGTCTTACTATTTGTTGCATGTATATCTCCGCTAACTGCTCTGTAGATTGCCTTACTTGAAAAGAAAGAAAGTGAGCTACTTTAGTGTGACGATCTACAATTACCTTAACTTCATCAAGGCCAGTCGGAGATCTAGGTAAATCGGTCACAAAGTCCATCATGATATGTTCTTACTTCTACTCTAAAATAGGAAGTGGCTACAATAATCCTGCTGGTCTTTGCTGGTCGGCCTTTACTTACTAACATACCAAATACTGAGAAATGAAATCATGCTATCTTCCTCTTCATACACTTTTGCCAAAAATGTTGCTTGATGTCTTGATACATCTTGGTACCTTCTGGATGAATTAAATATTAGAAAGTGTGCTCCTCGATTATTAATTCTTGCCGGATATCTCCACTTGGTACGCAGAGACGATTTCTAAAACTAAGAGTTCCATCTTCATGAATCATCAACTCTTTCTTGAGACCAGACTCACATTCCGTCCGAAACTTCTGAACTTTTGGATCCTTCGTCTGAACTGCCTTAATTCTCTCAACCATGGTTGACTGAATCTGTAAACTAGCCAATACTCCTATGTCTTGCGAAAATACTATCTCTATACTCATCTTTTGAAGATCTTCTACGATATGCTGTTGCGATGTAAATATAAATGTACTACCTCTCCTGCTAAGAGCATCTACTACAATATTTGCCTTGCCTGGGTGGTACTGAAGTTCCACATCATAGTCTTTTATCAATTCTAGCCACCTTCTCTGTCTTATGTTCAAGTCCTTCTGGGTGAATACATATTTTAAGCTCTTGTGATACATAAATATTTCCACCCGATCACTATACAAGTAATGCCTCCAAAGCTTAAGAGCAAACACTACCTCCGCCAACTCCAAATCGTGAGTCGGATAATTCTTTCCGTGATCTTGAAGTTGCCGCAATGCATAAGCTATCACTCTTCTATGTTGCATCAATACACACCCAAGTCCTTTGCCTGACACATCGTAATATAATATAAACCCTACTGGACCTACTGGAAACGTGAGAATCGGAGCTGAAATAAATATCTTCTTTAATTCTTCAAATGATGTCTATTACTATCCTGACCAATCAAACTTAGCTTCCTTTTGCGTTAATCTGAGTCAGTAGCGCTAAAATCCTTGTAAAGTCTGTCACAAACCTTCTATAGTATCTTGCCAATCCTAGGAAACTACGCACTTCAGCTACTGTCTTAGGAACTGGCCAACTCTCTACGGCCACAACCTTCTTCTGATATACTGCTACTCCTACTCCAGAGATGATGTGACCCAAGAGTGACACATGATCCAACTAAAACTCATACTTGTTGTGCTTTGCGTACAACTGATGTTCCCTACAAATCTGTAAGACCTTCGAAGATGTTCCTCATGTTCCTTCTGCCAGAGAGAAAAGAGAAAATTATAAAAATTTGTGCCTACGGTTCAGAATTACGCATCCAAGGAATGGTGGCCGTATACTCTCCATGCCGCATAGGTCACACACGGCAGCATATTGATCTTTTGGACTTAGCAAATTTCTTATTCATTCAGCGAGTGAAACATAAGGAGTTCACTGATTAGCTTCAAAATACTTGTGTAATAGCAGTCATGCATCCAACAAGACGGATGCATGCTAGTCAGTATACGGCAAAGAGATCATGCCGTATAACACTGAGGACATATATCACTCTCTGCCACATAACTCGCTGGCCGCATGGAGACTTCTTCTTCTCCAAACAGCAGGATCGGCCATGGCAAAAATTCCAAAAATTCCAAAAATTATTTTCTTCATAAAAAACTCATTTTAATCCCGATTCAAGTTAACCAAAAGACAAAATACTCGAAATAAAGTGCTCCATCAACCCAAAAACTGGTTTTCTAAAATATCATGTTTTAATAGATCAAAACTACCAAAAACTAAAGGAGCCTATAAAAATCTTAAACTTTAAATGTAGATATACTCAAATCTACCAATTAAAACCGAAAACTCCAAGTGCTAAAAGTGTTTAGAATCATAATGTACACACATTAGACTAATAAAATACAAGGAAAGAGCAAGAATCAAAAATTAAGAGATTTCTTCATGTAGTGCAAGGTGTACTTGCCTAAATGAAAGAAGGAGAAAAATGAGAGAATGACGGAAGATAGAGAAAGAAGTTAAATTATTTATGCTAGGGTTAAGATTTATATCATGGGTTCACTCATTCCCAAACCAACCCAACAATAAACCATAGTCTAATGGACCAATGAATGGGTCTAGTCTCCATGACATGCAATCTAATTACCATGCAAGAAACAAATAATATAAGCATAAAAACTAATATGTTCCAAATACGTATATCGAAAATATTTCAAGTGATACCTGGCTAGACTCAATGGGCAATTTGGACACACTGTGCGAGCTCGAGATCCGACAACCGTATCCCCTCGAGTGGAGAGAAATACCGTACCCGCCCAAGTACTAGCCCTTTAATCTGACTTCGTTTGATGGGAAGATATCTCTCCATCAATTCATGAGTTACTTTTAGATGGCAATGAGGCATCTGCCTCACAATAATGCCCTTTTAACCAAGCTCTTTATCAGGGCATTGTCTGGAACAACTTTCGATTAGTTCTGCAGCCTCCAGGATAACTGTATTTCATCGTTTGACGATTTCAAAGGTCTTTTCTTTGCTCGGTTCTATGACAGAAGAAATAAGATGATGATGTTCTCTATAATGGATATCACGTAAAGAGAGAAAGAGTATGTACGAGAATACATTGAGCGGTACAGGAAAGCGGTGGTAAAGTTACCCTCCGGTAACCCTGAGTCCACCCTGATGGACACCTATAAAAAAATCTTCTTCCCACAGTTAGATTCTGGAAGGGCGACTGTAAGTTTAAAGACTAGACGACGTTTATTATAAATGCTATCAGTGTTGAGAGAAAAGTAAAGAATGCCCGCCTCTTGGGAATACAGGTCCCTGTTGCTGATGATAGGGGAAAATGCTCTTACAACAACAACAACAACGACAATAGCGCCCGGGATGGCAAGGGGAATCAGGCTCTTGTCACCAATATAACCAAGAAGCCCGAGGATAAGCGTGTAGAGGTCCCAAAATCGAAGGAACTTATTATTTCAAAGATGATCACGTCATAGCAATCTTTGATGTGTTAATAAAGGGAAACAAGTTTTGGCTCCCCGACGTAAATCTCCTTGTTAAGGTAGTCGATGAGAATAATCTGAAGTACCGCTACTACCTTCGATATATCCACCAGGAGATGCGGGATTGCTACACAGTGAAGTGGTACATCCAACGTCTGCTCGGTACCAAGGCCCTCACCTTGGAATTCGATGACAAAATAGTTACCGCTAGCATTGTGTCTCTCATGTTCGATAACTTCTCGACAATGGAAGCCCAAGACGGAGTGATATCGAACCCAGGTCAACAATGGAGGTTGTCAATCTCCTGCCAGCTCGTAACCAAACAACTGGGCTGATAGCTCTCACCACATCACGGGGGGAGGTTATGTGGGTTCATCAAGATCTTGCTCCAGACTTGATGCAGCAGGAAACACCTTCCACAACAAAGTCAATGGGTAAGAAGTCCAAGTCCTGCTATGCGGTTTATCTCCCTTCTGAAGAAGCTATAGCAGGAATGATAAGGTCAGGCCTGGCGTACCAACAAGACTATGACACCCTTGACGATGGTGCGGTCCTAATTGTCGCTCCTACAACATCTGATCTGGGTCCATTCCATCCTCCGGCAGCGGACAAGTCCAAGAAGAAAGAAACTTGCTTTGACAATCTGCTATGCAAAGATACAGCTCAGGGGCTAGAGAAGGCCTACAACTTCGATAACTTGGCACAACTGTCCAATACTCCAGCAAAGTTATCAGTATTCGAGCTTCTCCGACTACGACTTTCGAACCTCTAGTGGTAAGACTGTGTAGGAGACCTCCGAAGCCGTCGCTCATACTCGGGGTAGATCTTGGGAAGGACGAATTAGAGGAGTACGTAGCCGCTCATGCTAACGTCCCTTTTCTTGACGATGTAATTCCTAAGGATAAGATACCTTATTTTATAAATAAAGGGTTATCTTTGAACTACTCGGATATTGCATATCTCAGCATATTATATTCGATGGAGCACGCTTTAGGCTTGCACCTGCACACATAGGTGACTACCACAAATGCAGTAAACCAAATTCTCCTTAGTCAAAACTCATACTTCATAGTTGCAGCAAGGAAGAGGGAAGACAAACTCATCATCTTCGGCAGAGTGGGAAGTCCCCAATCCTTCGTCCCAGAGGAACTGGAACCTGAACTCGATACAGGCGACTTCACCGGTACAACTCTCAAATCAAGTACCTTATCCAGAAGACGTGGTACGTTCTGAAAGCTACTAGGGGCTTAAACTACAATAAATGCTGATGGCTGCCTCTGCATCTGTACGCTCCTATAGGCAAGCCCGAATATTACTAGCATAAGATAAAGAATGGCTTAGGATACGTTATGCCTCCCTCAAACACCGAAGGTTCGGATAAAGAAGATTAGTCATACTCTCACTCTTCAGAATCTTCTGCTTAGGACTCCGATATTAGTATCAGGGAGATGCTCAAAGAAATATTGTCTTCCAATATGGTATCAGCTGATCCTGAGGAAGACGACAAGGATCCACCTAAACTTTTTAAAGTATAACCGTGGACTCAACTCCTAGACTCACAAAGGGAGATACGGTTCGAGCAAAAATAACCTTCCACTGAGGATAAAGTCATAAAAATCGATCTGGCGACAAATCCTCCCATAAACCTATCTTCATCACAAAAGACTGTCCAATGAGGATCGGGAATCTCTAATATAGCTCGTTAGGGAGTACATCGATGTCTTTTTCTGGAGTTACCAAGACATGTTGGGATTGGACCCCCAAATCATGTTGCATAAACTCAACATCTTGCCAAACGCAAAGCCAGTCAAGCAACAACAACGATAGTTCCGACCGGACATCATGAATGTCATTGAAGATGAAGTCAACAAACTAATAGCTATTGGCTTCATCCGCGAGGAACAATATCCGGATTGAGTAACCAATATCGTGTCCGTCGTCAAAAAGAATTAAAAGATTCGAATCTGTAATAACTTTCATGATCTAAATACAACATTCCCTAAGGACGAGTTTTCCCTTCCGATCACAGACATAATGATTGACAACACTTGTGGCTTCGAGAACATGTCCTTTATGGACGAATTCTCAGGATATAATCAAATTAAGATATTTCCTGACGAAGAGAAGCATATATTATTTCGAATACCGATAGGAATGTATTGCTACACAATCATGTCTTTCGGTCTGAAGAATGCAGGTACTATATACCAGCGAGCTATGAGCACCATCTTTCGTGAATATCTACGCAGGATAGTGGAGTGTTACGTTTATGACATCGCTGTCAAGGGTTGCTTCAAGGATGATCACCTCCGAGATTTGAAGATTGTGTTCGACCTGATGCGTGTGCATCAGCTTAAGATGAATCCTACCAAATCCTTCCTAGGAGTCTCCAACGACAAATTTCTAGATTTTTTTATAATTTCAAAGGGTATCTAAGTAGACCCCAACAAGAATAAAGCAAACCTTGAAATACACCTGCCGAAGAAACTCAGAGAACTTTGTGGCCTTAAAGAAAGACTAGCATACATCAGAAGATTCATATCAAACCTCTATGGACGTTGTCAGCCGTTCCTCTGCTCATGAAGAAGGGAGTCTCCTTTGTCTGGAACGAAGAATGTCAGTGTGCATTCGATGACATCATGGAGTATCTCATGAATACCCCAATTGGTGGCCCTAATTTTGGGAAGACCGTTCTTGCTATATGTGCGGGTAATGGATCACTCTCTCGGAGCTCTACTAGCCCAAAAAATTAATACAGGTCATGAATAGGCCATCTACTATCTCAGCAGAATGATGGCCGGCACGGAGCACAGATACAATCCCATTGAGAAGGAGTGCCTCGCTCTAGTCTTTACCATTCAGAAGACCCGACATTACATGGTAGGAGAAACCATCCATATAATTTTATGAGTTAATCCTCTCAGGGTCCTTATAATTAAACCTACAGTACTCAACTCTTGCCTTGCCACATGGACAATATTGCTGTCACCGTACTGTTTGCCATTTAAATCAAAAAGAGAAATGGAAGAACTAGATTGAATTAACAATCTAAGAAAAAGTACACAGAAGTCCTAGAAGATAATCTAAGTAAAAAGTTATTTTTTGGGGGTAACAATGGAGGGTTAGGAGTGTAGCAACTCTCTTTACTCCGTGGATGATCCGATACAGAAGCTCTTATCTCTTGCTTGAGTATAATTCTACAGATAGCCAGCTAGCCTCTTGTTCGGGTCTGGTACCCTTCTATTTATAGTAATATTTGTGGCTGCATGGATTTTGGGCCGCATGGATGACGAGGTTTTCCACGTGTCCCCTCTTAATAGAAGGGTGCTACATCTATGTATGGGAATTCAGGATCCACTGCCACATGGATATTTGTTGGGATTTTTTGTTTAGTGAGTATCTGGATGGTTCTCAACTATTGTAAGCGCGACTTGGTCAAATGAACATGTGGCCGCTATTTGGTTGGAGAGATCCACTCTGTTGTAACAGAAGACTTGGTCGATATAAAATCTGAGACACATATGGCCAAAGATGTACCAGACGTACATAGTATGGAAAGCATGGGGCCAGAGATGCACGGACCGTATAGAGTCTGGAACGCATGGGCCAGACTCGCATGGGACGCATAGAGTCTGGGACATATGGGCCAGAGATGCATGGACCGCATGGAGTCTGGGATGCATGGGCCAAAGCAGCATGGGATCTTTTTGTTATGTTGTCCACGTGGCTCTACACTATCCTTAGGACTTTTGCCTCTTAGTGTGTTCTCGTCCTTCGAGGCGATCAGGAAAATTCTTTTTGTCAGGATTATGTGTTAGGCACCATCTTTGTTGTCAGGACGTCATGTTAGATCGACCTGCGGACAGTTGTCAGGACGCTCGTTTGGACCTCATGGGTGTCCCTTTTCTTGGCCGCATGATGTCCATGAGGTCCAATATCTATTGAGTTTTATTTTAGGGCGTATAAACATCGGGTGCATGGATGCATATTTTCCATGCTTCCACAAGACCCCCTTCAAAGTTTTCAAACTGATAAGTTTGAAATACTTTGAATAAGAAGCATGGATGGGGTATATTTGGGCCACATTGTTATTGAGCCGCATGGGCGAATGGTGCCAGGCTGTCAATTATGAATGAGGAGATTTGGTTCAATCTTTGCGCAAATCTTTTGGGATTCTGCACCGTCTCCTGACACAGGGCTCAAGGAGTCTATTTTTGAGAAGATTAAAGAGGATCATATTGATCGAGGTATCAGGTTTATCTTATTAACCACTCGGTTCATTATCTCAATCCCTTCACACGGTTTTGAAGCCTATAAATAGGTAGTCAGGGGGAGAGAGGGAACTTGTATCTTTTTGCTTTGTTTCTTCCTTTTCCTGAGAAGTATGCCGAAGGATGCGACTCTACTCGTCGGAGAGTTTATCAAGGATGGTCTCAACCCGTGGCCTCCTGATCTAGATATTCTGCTTGGAGGTATGGTAGTACCGCCCTTCTCACACCGGGATATGGAGGACACCGAGGCACCAGTACACCATCTTTCTGCAAGAGACTTGACTTGGGCATGCGCAGACCTCTTTACAGAGTTCTATCGGGTGGATGAGTACTCTTCTGTAACATGAGTGCTGACATTTGGCTTGGCCGATGGGTGGGGGGTCATTTGCTTTTATGTGCACAGAGATTTATCTTTGGCTCGACCTGTAAACCCCCTCATTTATTATTTTAGATAGACTAGATTGGGTTAGAAATTTTGTTATAGCGTCAGGGTATTTGAGGTTTAGAATTTATGTTGCAGTTGTCTGATTATTTATTTTAACCCTTGGTGCACCCTACCGTTGTTGCAATATTTGGAGCCCAATGATAGCCCATAATTTCCAACTAATTGTTGCATTCTTGACTTGACAAGCCAACTTAGGCGCTGGACTTTTCCGTCACTCTCAATCACAATCTCTTCTGCTCTAATTTAATTGCACAACATCCCGGTCCCAAAATTCATTATTTAATCCTGTGTCGCGTACCTTTGTCGTTGCCATCCATTTTGGGGCACAAACTCAACCTGTTTAGCCGACCCAATTAAAGGGTCCAAGACTGACACCAAGCCTACACCATTCATGACCTTTGTGTCACTCCTAATTGAGATCCTATGTGCCCCCATTTAATTTAAGAGCACATGATATTTTATTTTAATTAAATTAGGGACACCAACTTTAACTAATCCCAACTTAACTCCAATTTAACCCAATATCCCATTCATTAAGCCCTTGCAAAACACACAATATCCCCTCACCCTACATAACACCAAACACCTCTTCCCATTCCAAATCTCCATCATTTTCATGCATGTGCAATTACCCAAGTTAAGGGGCTTATTTGCAAATATGGAAATAGGTGTCACCGCCCCATTTCTCCAAGCCAATGAAGAAACCCTCTTCCTCATCTCTTGACCGGTCAAATCACACCCACTCTCTCCTCCTTTGGATGTACAATTCTCCATGTAGAATCTGATTCATCCATTCAAATTAAAGCACTCATCCTCACCACATACTCACCACTTTAATCCCTCCTTAACTCCCCTTTTCGCAAGGCCGGCCCTAATCCCTAGGGACATTAAAAACCACCCTCCTCTCTCTCTCCTTCCTCTTTTCTTCACATCACCAGCCAATACACCATTCTCCTTTTCTCTTCTTTATTTTCTTCTTTATTTTCTTCTTCTTCTTCTTCTTCTTCTTCTTCTTCTTCACCTCTTCTTCACTATTACTCTAACCCGACCGGCCTTCCTTTGTCTCCGACGAGCTACCACCGTTGTCTCCCTGCGGCAACCACTGTCCTCTCCACGAACCTGCACACCTCGACCCCGCCAACACCTCCACTCCGACGAGCCACTGCTAACCACCTCCACCCGTATCGTCTTCGTCTTCATCATCATCACCAGCACCTTGTCGTCGACCCATCGTATCTCTACCAGCCACCTTCTCCGATGTGCCACCACCGCCATGTCCCCCTCAACCACCCCGAGACATCCTGATGTCTACCCACTGCCACCACGACCACCCATCTCTTCTCCGAGCAACTGCTGCACCGCCGCGTCGATCACCACCACCATCTGCCACCGAGAGCGTTACCTCATCCAGTCCGGTGAGTCACCTCCTCCATCCATGTTACCATCACCACCATCACCACCCGACCACCCAACATCGACCCCAACCTCGTCTCCATCACTACCCTGACGTGCAACTACCACCTCGAGCCTCCTCCATCACCCGTAGCTACCACCCGACCGGCCTACATCTCCACCCTCACTCCGGCAACCCGCCGTCGACCACAACAGCTCCACCCTCGCACCACCACACCGCCGCCAAGGTAACCTCTCCCCCATATCCTTATGTAGTAAAATATTATTATGGTTTAATATAACATAGTTAGGGTTAGGGTTTAAGAAGTTTGATATGAGATTTTATGATTTTGAATGCAATGCATTTTAAGGTTTGATGTTATGTATTGTATGCATTTGATGGTTGTGAATGATATATATATGATATTTAGGGTTTTATGTTATGCTTTATGATGGGTATCGAGGAGCAGGTTAATTATTATGAAATGGTAGAGTGATATCAAACCATTGGTTAATATTGAAAGCTGATATCTAGTAATGAAGTTATTTGAGTAGCTGTGTATATGTGAAATAATGTTCAAATAATTAATAGACAATTTTAAATAATTGAGGGTTTAATAAATAATAATTATTTTTATTTGAGGATGATATATGTAAACATGCATGATAACATCTGTGAAGACCAGGGTGAAATATTAGGAATGGACATACTCAAACTACTAAAAACACCATGATAAATATATGGGATTGAGGATTTGTTTGATGATATTATACAGAGGATTGATAGTACTAGATGTAACGTACCTTTAGTCAACTGTGGTAAACCCTCTAGCTTAGTGTCTATGTAAGTTTATAACAGAGATTGCAACTTATGTTAGACGTGTGTCACCTCTTATTTTAGCCTCATGATAGTCTATTGATTGAGCTTGTATATCGTCTCTAGGTACTACGGGACCCGCGGACTTGGACGTTGTATCGGAGACCCATCTTCAGCATCTGGATCCAGGCAAGTGTACCTTGCCACCCTGTATTTCAGTTACCAGATTTCTATTTATTTTATTATATGCATTGTGCGTATTTTGGATCAGAATTATTAACTCGCGTCCGGGTCATAACCGGGTGCAGACGTTCGTCGGTAACGTCTGGTAATGATTGATAGATGTTTGCAATACCTTGATGTACATACTTGGTTACATCTTAACCCTAGGACACATCCAGACACTGTCATCGTGCCAGATTTCTTGTATCCTAATACTGTCAGCGTGACCGGAAACTGGGACAACTTTAGGGTCGTGATCGTTGATAGCTACTTCAGTATGACGAGACTGTTAGATAGAAGTTCAGGTTCAGCGAACACTCGTTAACCGCTTAAAAAGGGGAAGATAGTTACTAGACATTTGGGCTCCTCTGTACGTGCTATATATATATGTATATGTTCTAATTTTTGTAGTATTCCTGCATCCGTATTAGTAGTATCACCCGTGTGACTCTTTGTCCGGATCTGCGGTACGTCCCATGTGTTTCTGTGTCCGGAGCTACGATTTTAGTTTCGACAGCTCACACGTCGAACATTACCTTCAAATTTTGTCTCACTTTGGTGATTATGCTAGATTACACCGGCGTTGCACTTGTTTCTTTCTGTTATACTATAGCAAGCTGTATTTTTGTACCTTGTTACGTCCCTCTGAGGACCTGGTCCCTTGCCAGTTTTGCAGCATAGACGATTATGGAGCCTTTGGAGTTGTTGATGGAGTTGCTTGTCTTGCAGGCATTGGTACCAGGTACTTATATCATTTCTATCGGTGTTATGGTTATTTTATTCATATTTTTTATTCATCTGCTGTTGTAGCCTAGTTTTTATAGACTCATATTTCTTCTCGAGTCTATTCGAGTATGTGTGTTATTGGGCGACCGACTTTAGCTCATATAGCTTATTATTGTGTATTTCTGTTCATTGTGGATTGAGACATAGATATTTATATTTATTGGATTTTTTTAGATAGTGACCATTATTATACAGCTTATACGTATTCGAGTCGGACCAGAGTCTGGTCAAATGCGTAGCTGGCATGCAGCGTATTCCTGGTCGTACGTATTTTGGGACTAGGCGTGACATATTTTTGTGGTGGCCCATGCAGGTCTAGAACATATCGTTTCGGTTATGTTGCTGAACCAAATGAGCCTACAGTTTAGAATTTATCGTTGAATAGGATCTCAATCCATAATCAATTTCTAAAACTCCCTTTGTAATTAATTATCGCCCTTGGACTTCCGAATTGTATTCGTTCATTTTTCATCAATATTGTTACCTTTGTTTCTCATCTCCTTTCATTTCAGAAGGACGAATGGTTGTGCCCGATGGTTTCCTCCAGAAGAAAATCGTAGTCTAGACGATAGAAGATATGATTTGTGTAATATTCTCTGAGAAGATTGTTACCCTCAGAAGGGTAGGTTGATAGGTTCTTTTTTAGATTCTAAAACAAGTATAAAATGTTAGCAAGAGAATTGGACCTAGAAGTACGTTCTTAGACCTGATAAAACCCTACCCGTACTTAAGATATCATTGATTTGGGAAGTCTTGGAAGCTAGAAGGATTGTTGATCCTAACCCTCTAGAATGATTGATAGAAATACATAGCTAGACGTTAGGAAGTAGTTGTAGCACAACATGGCGACACCAGGAACGTTACTATGAACTGGAGAAGATAAAATTTCAGGCTCTCACCTGGAAGATGATTATCTGATACCAAAAATTCTGGCTTGTGTTTGGATGATACCATTATTGTAATTATACTGTGGTGACTCAGAGTAATAAATAACGGAAAGAAGAAAATGGAGGAATAAAAATTTCAGGGAGAAATTTGGAGGTAAAAAGTAATTATACATTAGGGAAGGAAATTTATGGAGGATTGGTATTGTAAATAGAACGGGAGAATTTATTATGAGGTTAAGTCTAGACTATGAGGTTAAGTCTAGATTATGAGGCCAAGTTCAGCAAATATGAGTTCTGCTTGGATAGAGTACCATTCCTGGGACACATAATCACCGAAGATGGACTCACCCAGAGAAGATCGCTACAGTAGAGACGTAGCCTACCCCTATATCAGTTTCAGAGATTAGGAGTTTTCTCGGACTTGCCGGATATTATCGGAGGTTCATGGAAAACTTCTCGAGGATCGCTGTGCCTATGATGCGACTGATGCGTAAAGGCGAGGAGTTTATCTGGACTGAGGAGTATCAAACGGCTTTCGATGAGCTGAAGAAGCATCTGACATTAGCACCGATTTTGACTCTTCCTTCAGGATCGTGAGGATTTATAGTGTATAGTGATGCGTCTGGGAGCGGATTAGGATGTATACTGATACAACACGACAAGGTGATAGCCTACGCATCGAGACAGTTGAGAGTTCATGAGAAGAACTATTCGATGCACGATCTAGAGCTAGCTACAGTGATATTTGTATTAAAGCTATAGCGGCACTACCTTTATGGAGAGCGTGTTTAGATTTACACAGATGACAAAAGTCTGATGTATGTCTACACTCAGAATAAGCTCATCATGAGACAGAGACGATGGCTAGAGTTGATGACATACTATGATATAGAGCTGTAGTACCACCCTGGCAAGTTGAATGTAGTAGCAGATTCCTTAAGCAGGAAGTCCATGGCATATTTTTTGATGACTTAGCGACAATTGTTAGAGGATCTTTAGGAGCTCGGGATAGAGATTGTATTGCCAGGCATGGATAGACAGTTGGCCAGTCTCGAGGTTCAGTCTACTTTCGTTGAGAGGATCAAGGCAGCCCTGCCCACAGATGCGAGATTTTGATGACTGCGAGAGAGGACAGAGGCCGACATGCAGACGAGACTCAGATTCATGAAGACGGAATATTGAGATATGGAGATCGCCTATATGTTCTGAGTGGCGAGCTACGCCAGGAGATGATGACCGAGGCTCATATTTCGATTTATGCTATTCATCCCGGGGATACGAAGATGTACAGAGATTTGAGACAACACTACTGGTGGCATGGGATGAAGAGGGAGATTGCGAGATTCGTGGCGAGATATTTGGTATGTCAGCAAGTCAAGGCTGAACATCAGAGAACTGCAGGACTATTGCAGCTGCTTCCCATTCCCGAGTGGAAGTGGGAACATATTACCATGGACTTCATCACAGGATTCGCAAGGAGCCCTAGCGGAAAGGATGCAGTCTGGGTTACCGTAGACCAACTCACCAAGTCTGCATATTTCTTGCCCTTTAGAGTTGGGCAGTCCACGAAGATATTTGCTGACATGTATATGAGGTAGATAGTACGACTACATGGAGTGCCTGTCAGCATTGTATCGGATCATGATTCCAGATTCACGTCATAATTTTGGCAGAGTATGCAGGAGAGTCTAAGAACTCGTCTCAAGTTCAGCACTTCATATCATCCACAAACTGATGTCCAGTCAGAGTGCACGATTCAGATACTAGAGGATATATTGAGAGCGTGCATGATCAACTTTGGAGGATCTTGGGAGTACCATCTACACTTGGTAGAATTCTCCCACAGCAACAACTACCAGGCCAACATACAGATGGAACCTTATAAGGCACTGTACGGCAGGAAGTGTAGGTCACTGGTATGTTGGAGTGACGTGGGAGAGCGTCAGATACTTGGTCCAGAGTTGGTGACACAGACAGTGGAGAAAGTAAAGCAGATTCAGATCCACCTACGTGCAGCACAGGACAGACAAGCATTGGGCAGATATGTACCACAGACCTTTGGAGTTCAAAGAAGGTGACCATGTATTCTTGAAGATATCGCCCACTTGTGGTACCATCAGATTCAGGGGCAGAGGCAAGCTGAGTCCGAGTTACATCGGACCTTTTGACATATTGGAACGAGTTGGCAAAGTGGCTTATCATCTTGCATTGCCTCTATTATTAGAAGGAGTGCACGATCTATTTCACGTATCACAGTTGAGGAGATACATGACAGACCCTAGCCACGTGCTTGATCATTCGGAGATTACAGTCGGGCCCAGTTTATCGTATGTAGAGCAGCCAATGGGGATACTCGATCGCATTGAGAAGATTTTGAGGGGTCAGACTATTCGACTGGTCAGGGTTGCATGGAAGCATCATTCGCCAGGCGATTCTACCTGGAAGCACGAGGATTCCATTCAGCAGCGTTTTCCGTATTTATTTGGGGACCAAGATACGAATTTACGTACTGTATTCTATTACCAGTTTACTTTTAAATTCTTGTAGCTATTATTCGTGCTATACTTTTAATTTCGGGGACGCAATTATTCTAAGTTGGGAAGGATGTAAACCCCCTCACCTATTATTTTAGGTAAACTAGATAAGGTTAGAAATTTTGTTGTAGCGTCAGGGTATTTGAGGTTCAGAATTTATGTTGCAGTTGTCTGATTATTTATTTTAACCCTTGGTACACCCTACCATTGTTGCAATATTCGGAGCCCAACGATAGCCCATAATTTCCAACTAATTGTTGCATTCTTGACTTGACAAGGCAACTTAGGCACTGGACTTTTTCGTCATTCTAAATCATAATCCCTTGTGCTCTAATTTAATTACACAACATCCCGGTCCTGAATTCCATTCTTTAATCCTGTGTCGCGTACCTTTGTCGTTGTCATCCATTTTGGGACACAAACTCAACTCATTTAGCTGACCCAATTAAATAGTCCAAGACTGAAACCAAGCCTACACCGTTCATGACCTTTGTGTTACTCCTAATTAAGACCCCATGTGCCCCTATTTAATTTAAGAGCACATGATATTTTATTTTAATTAAAATGGGGATACCAACATTGACTAATCCCAACTTAATCCTAATTTAACCAAATACCCCATTCATTAAGCCCATGCAAAATACACAATATCCCCTCACCCTACATAACACCAAATACCTCTTCCTACACCAAATCCCTATTATTTTCATGCATGTGCAATTACCCAAGTTAAGGGGCTTATTTGCAAATATGGAAATAGGTTTCATCACCCCATTGGTCCATGCCAATAAAGAAACCCTCTCCCTTATCTCTTGACCGGTCAAATCATACCCTCTCTCTCCTACTATGGATGTACAATTCTCCATGTAGAATCTGAGCCCTCCATTCAAATTAAAGCACTCATCCTCACCATACACTCTCCTATTTTATCCCTTCTTCACTCTCCTTTTCCCAAGACCGGACCTAATCCCTAGGGACATTAGAAAATACCCTCCTCTCTCTCTCCTCCCACTTCCCTTCATATCACCAGCCAATACACCATTCTCCTTTTCTCTTCTTCTTCTTCTTCTTCTTCTTCTTCTTCTTCTTCACCTCTTCTTCATTATTACTCCAACCCGACCGGCCTCTCTTCATCTTCGACTAGCTACCACCGTCGTCTCCCCGCTGCAACCACTGTCCTCTCCATGGACCTACACACCTCGACCCCACCAATACCTCCACTCCGGTGAGCCACTACTACCCACCTCCACCCGCATCGACTTCGTCTTCATCATCATCACCAGCACCTTGTCGTCGACCCACTGCGTCTCCACCGGCCTCCTTCTCCGACGTGCCACCACCGCCACGTCCCCCTCAACCACCTCGAGCCATCCCAACGTCCACCCACTACCACCACGACCACCTGTCTCTTCTCCGAGCAACTGTTGTACCGCCGCATCGATCACCACCGTCATCTGCCACCCACAACGTCACCTCCTCCAGTCCGGCGATTTACCTCCTCCATTTGTGCTGTCATCACCACCATCACCACCCGGCCACCCAATATTGACCACCATCGCGTCTCCATCTCCACCCCTACGTGCAACCACCACCTCGAGCCTCCTCCATCACCCGCAGCTACCACCCGACCGGCCTACATCTCCATCCTCACTCCGACAACCCGCCGTCGACCACAGCAGCTCCACCCTCGCACCACCACACCGCCGCCAATGTAACCTCTCCCCATACCCTTATGTAGTATAATATTATTATGGTTTAATATAACATAGTTAGGGTTTAAGAATTTTGATATAAGGTTTTAGTGTTTTGAATGCAATGAGTTTTAGGGTTTGATATTATGTATTATATGCATTTGATGGTTGTAAATGATATATATATATATATATATATATATATATATATATATATATATTTGATATTTAGGGTTTTATGTTATGCTTTGTGATGGGTATCGAGGAGCAGGTTAATTATTATGAAATGGTAGAGTGATATCAAACCATTGGTTAATATTGAAAGCTGATATCTAATAATAAAGTTATTTGAGGAGTAGCTGTGTATATGTGAAATAATATTCAAATAATTAATAGATGGTTTTATATAATTAAGGGTTTAATAAATAAGAATTATTCTTATTTGAGGATGATATATGTAAACATGCATAATAACGTCTTTGAAGACCAGGGTGAAATATGAGGAAAGAACATACTTGAACTACTGAAAACACTATGATAAATATAGGGGATTGAGGATTTGTCTGATGATATTATACAGAGGATTGATAGTATTAGATGTAACGTACCATTAGTCAACCATGGTCAACCCTCTAGCTTAGTGTCTATGTGTGTTTGTAACAGAGATTGAAACATATGTTAGACGTGTGTCACCTCTTATTTTATCCTCGTGATAGTCTATTGATTGAGCTTGTATCTCGTCTCTAGGTACTACGGGACCCGCGGACTTGGACGTTGTACTGGAGACCCATCTTCAGCATCCGGATCCAGGCAAGTGTACCTTGCCACCCTGTATTTCAGTTACCATATTTCTATTTATTTTATTATATGCATTGTGCGCATTTTGGATCAGAATCGTTACCTCGCATCCGGGTCATAACTGGGTGCAGACGTTTATCGGTAACGTCTGATAACGATTGATAGATGTTTATAACACCTTGATGTACATACTTGGTTACATCTTAACCCTAGCACACATCCAGACACTGTCATCGTGTCAGATTTCCTGTATCCTGATACTATCAGCGTGACCGAAAACTAGGATGACTTTAGGGTCATGATCGTTGATAGCTACTTCAGTATGACGAGACTGTTAGATAGAGGTTCAGGTTCAGCGAACACTCGTTGATCGCTTAGGAAGGGGAAGACAGTTACTAGACGTTTGGGAACCTCTGCACGCGCTATATATATGTATATGTTCTATTTTTATAGTACTCCTGCATCCGGATTAGTAGTATCACCCATGTGACTCTTTATCCGGAGCTGCGGTACGTTCCGCGTGTTTTCGTATCCGGAGCTACGTTTTTATTTTGGACAGCCCTCGCGTCGAACATTATCTTCAAATTGTGTCTCACTTAGGTGGTTATGCTAGATATACCGATGTTGCACTTGTTTATTTCTGTTATACTATGGCATGATGTATTTTTGTACCTTGTTACGTCCCACTGAGGACCTGGTCCCCTACCAGTTTTGCAGCATTAACGATTATGGAGCTTTCGGACTTGCTGCTGGAGTTGCTTGTCTTGCAAGCATTGGTACCAGGTACTTATATTATTTCTACTGGCGTTATGGTTATTTTATTCATATTATTTATTTATTTGCTGTTGTAGCCTAGTTTTTATAGACTCATATTTCTTCTCGAGTCTATTCGAGTATGTGTGTTATTGGGCGGCCAACTTTAGCACATATAGCTTATTCATGTGTATTTCTATTCATTGTGGATTGAGACATAGATATTTATATTTACTGGATTTTTTTAGATAATGACCATTATTATACACCTTATACGTATTCGAGTCAGACCAGAGTCTGGTCGAATGCGTAGTTGGCATGTTGCGTATTCCTGGTCCTACGTATTTTGGGACTGAGGCTTGACACGACCGCATGGATGAGACTCCCACTTGCTCGTACGAACAGAATCATTTGTGCGTCTCTGCAGCCGAGCAGCAGTGTACGACAGTTGTGTCTTTATGCGATCTTCGCTGAGACTGATGCATATATTCTTTTTACAGGTTTTGCCCTCGCTCTTAATTCTAATGATGGAGCATGGAAGGATATCCTAAAACCTGTTATTCAAAGAGAATATCACCAATATGCGGCTGTTTCTCGTCAAGAACTAATCCAGGAGACGAGAACGGTTCACCTAGGCCTGATTCTGGAGACAAGGACACTTCGACAAGGATTGATCCAGGAGACAAGGATGAATATTCTGCATCACTCGTTGAGTCATCCTTGTTTATGCATCGTACTAGCTGCATATCTTTCCTCTATGCGGCTTGCTACCAGTTGGGGGCTCGTGGCGACAATGACAGGATTTGGATTAATTACGATTCCTGTCGTCGGTCTTCCCGCCTATTTATAGAGCGTCTTCTCCTGTTCTTCCCTTGCTACCCATCAGTATGGATTTCATATATTAAGGTTTGCACTGTGGAGTGGTGAGCCAAAAAGCCTTGTGCTCTGCTGTTGGGCCTACTTGTGTCCGTGGCAGAAATAACTCAGGGGCACCTTTTAATGGAAGAGGTTCTTATTAGCGAGAACTCATGGAAATTCTTAAAAGGAATTTTCATCATATGTACTCAAGACCTTGAATATTAATAAAAACCCTTGAAATATAATGGATTTCCATCATATGTACTCATGATCGTAAAATTAATCAATAAAGTCTCTTTTGTTGAGGATTTTGTATGTTGTGGACTTTTGGGTATTGTACTAGAGATAATATGAATGTGGCACCATACAGTAGATTTTTAAGGATATCCCACTTGGGGTTTTTGGTGGACCTATTACCTTTTTGCGTACTTGGGGTACGAGTAATAGATTCAAAAATAAACCCTATTTGAGGTAATATGGCCGTGATAGATTTTATAGATTTTATGGATATCCCGCTAGGGGATTTTTGTGGATCTATTACCCATTTTGCGCACTTGGGGTACGATTAATAGATTTAAGACAAATCCAATCAGAGGTAATATGAATGTGATAGGTTTTGTGGATAGTAATGATATCCTACTGCGGGATCTTTGTTGACCTATTACCCTTTTGCCCACTTGGGGGTGCGAGTAATAGATTCAAAACAAACTCTATCAGAGGTAATATGGACGTGATAGGTTTTGTGGACCCATTACTTTTTGCGTAAGTTAGTGCAAGTAATACGTTTAAGACAAACCCTACTAGAGGTGATATGGACGTGGCAGGTTTTGTGGACTTAATACCGCAGGCATACTCCGGACTGGTACGGGCGATAAGCTGAAAGACAATCGATATCAGAGGTAATATGGATGTGATGATTGATGGCCAAGGCGGAGAAGTTTGCTCAATGGTAATATGGATATGGCAGACTCCGCCGGAGTAGTGTATTAGAGCGACAGTCCAGAGGTAATGTAGACATGAACTAGCGCCCAGGAAAATACAATGTAGTATGGTAATAGAGGAGTACCAGTCTAATTTTGACGTAGTACTTTTTGAGGAACTTGTCATTGATAGGCATCAGGAGCAAGTCGTCGTTGGGTTTTGTTATCCGTTATGCGCCGTTGGAAAATATGGTTTTCACAACGAACGAGCCTTCCCATTTAGGTTGAAATTTGTTGGCCGTCTTGTGAGTCATAATTATTGATCTTTTTACTGTTAAGACGAGATTTACCACTTAAAACTTTATCTATTTTACCCGTTTGTTGAAGGCTCCAGAGAGATGTGCTTAATACAACTCTTTGTGTTATTAAGCTAAGAGCCGCTTTTCGTCGAGTGCTTCCAACTCCTGTAACTGTCGGTGATAGTTTTTGTCCGTGGTTAGTTGGTTGGAGAGATCTACTTATAGTGAAAGGATTTGGATCTCGTGAGGGAATACCGCCTTATTTTCGTAAACTAAGGAGAATGGCGTGTTCCCCGTAGCTGTCCGGACTGTTCTACGGTATGTCCGGAGATATTCATCCAGCTTCTAATTCCAATCACGTTTGTTGGAAGACACAATTTTTTTGAGAAGCTTGATGATGGTTTTGTTGAAAGCTTCTACTAGATCATTTGCAGCAGGGCTGTATGCTGTGAAGGCTATATTTTGGATTCGGTTCTTGTCACAAAATCGATAGAAGGCGTGACTTAAAAACTGCGGACGCGACAAGCCGAAGCGATATATAACGTGATGCTTGAAGAAGTTAATCATGTTTGATGTTTAACTTTATTGAGTGGAACAGCTTTCGCCCATTTAAAGAAATAGTCGGTGATCACCAAGATAAACTGATGTCTTTTTTATGATGGCAGACTGATTGGCCTGATGATATCCATTCTCCATGCCTAAAATGGCCAAGATGCTACCGTTGGGTGTAGGAACTCAGATGGCTGGTTGATCAAGTTCGCATAGATTTGGCATGCTTGGTACTTTCTTGCGTAATCAACAGCATCTGCTACCATCGTCGGCCAATAAGAGCCCATTCTCCTAAGATAGTCCTGTAGCTTTGGACCAGGTTGATGCGTCCCGCAGACGCCATCGTAATCTTCGCCGAAGGCTTATTTTGCCTCTGCTTTCTACAAGCATCAGAGCAGAAGGCCATCATAGGACCGACGGTATAATATTTTGGTCTCCGTGTCATAATAGAAATGGAGGGAGCGTATTCTGAATGAAGTAGCTTCCTTTGGGTTTTCAGGAAGAATTCCATAGACTGCGTAGTTGATGAATAAAAGACTCCAATCTTGAGCATCGGTGTTGACCTCAGCTACATAGCTGAGGCGTAAGCATAGGTTGCTTTTGGGATAGACTAGCTCTTGACCGATCACTGTGATTAGTGGATGGGTGTTGTCTAGGATTGCCAAGGAAGTAGCGAGGCTGGCTAAAGTATTCGCCTCAATATTTTATAACCGAGGGACTTGCTCAATAAAGAAAATCTGGACGGTCGTGATGATGCTGAGTGCAGCTTGGTGGTAGGGGATCAAGTCTTCGTTTCGGATTTTATATACTCCCCAGACTTGATTGACGATTAGATGAGAATCAACGTAGGCCTCCAAGTACCCTACTCTGACTTGCTTGGTGAGCTGGAGTCTGATGATTAGGGCGTTTTACTCTGCCACATTATTAGAGCATGGCTCTGTGAGAAAGTAAGCGCGATTGATGACGAGGCCGTATGGAGAGATCAATACTAACCCGACCCCAGCGATGATGTTACCTTTGGGCCCCTCTCTTAAAGCACCATCAAAGAATATTCGCCAAACTGCTTTGTGTGAAGTAATATTAGCGTCTGCTACTTTATCTGGAACCTCATCAAGAGCTTTGAGGTTTCTGACCCCGAATGGGCTGTCAGAAAGTCAGCCAATGCTTGACCCTTGACGGCCTTCTGTGGGACGAATACCATATCATATGGAGATAATAGTATTGCCCATGTAGCCAAGCGGGAACTGAGAGCCCCAAGTTTGGTCATGAAGACCCTGAGGGGTTGACTCATGAGATTACATGAATGGTCTGTCCAGTCACGTAGTGTTGAGTTTTTGGATGGTGAATACCAGTGCAAGACACTCATTCTCAACGACGGTGTACCTATGCTCTGGGCCAACTATTATTCGGTTGAGGTAGTATATGTCCTGCTCTTCGCCTGAATCACTATTTTGGGCTAACAGGGCCCCAGGAGAGTGATCCATTGCACGTACATAGAGCAGGAATAGCTTTTCCATGATCGGGGCCACCAGTATAGAAGGGTTTGATAAGTATTCTTTGATGTTGTCGAATGCTCGTTGGCACTTTTATTCCAAACAAGGGAGACACCTTTCTTTATGAGCTATGTGAACGACCGACAACGTCCAAAGAGGTTTGATATGAACCTCTTGATGTATGCCAACCTCTCTTGGAGGCTGCGGAGTTCCCGGAGGTTCCTTGGCGGATTCATCTCCAGGATGTCCTTTGTCTTATCGGGGTCTATGTGAATACCACGGGAAATGATGACGAAACCCAAGAATTTGCTGTTGAGACTGCCATGAAGGACTTGGTAGGATTCATCTTGAGGTGGTGTGCGTGTATTAACTTAAACATAGTCCTCAGTTTTTGGAGGTTATCATCTTTAGAGTGACTCTTGACTGCTATGTCGTCGATGTAGCATTCCACCATCTTGCCCAGATGTTCACGAAAAATGGTGCTCATAGCTCGCTGATATGTAGCACCTCCATTCTTCAGACCGAAAGGCATAACCGTATAGCAGTATACGCCTATCGGGGTCTGGAATGACGTATATTTCATATTGTCAGAAAATATCTTGATTTGGTTATAGCCTGAGAAGCCATCCATGAAGGACATGCACTCAAAGCCATAAATATTGTCGATCTTTATGTCGATAATTAGAAAAGGGAATTCATCTTTGGGACATGTCGCGTTTATATCATGAAATTCGATAAAGATTCAGATCTTCCCATTCTTCTTCACGATAGGCACGATATTGGCTACTCAATCGGTGTATTGTTGCTCGCGGATGAAGCCACTAGCTATCAGCTTATTAAATTTAGCTTCGATCGAATCCATTACGTCTGGCTGGAACTGTCGTTGTTATTGCGTGATTGGTTTGGCGTTTGACATAATATTGCATTTGTGGACCATAATTTGGAGATCCAGTCCTGGCATATCTTTATAACTCTAGGCGAAGGCATTAATGTATTATCTAACGAGTTATAATAGGGATTCTCGATCTTCGTCGGACAGGCTTTTGCTTACGAAGATAGGCTTTGGGGAGGTTTTGTCACCTAGATCGACTTGTACAACTTTGTCCAAATTAGGAGGTTCTCGCTGCTAAAATTGAACCTCCTATTGTGAACCAAGGTGTTGGGCCTAAGGTTCCATTTCAAAGAGCTTGGGTGGCTCCTCGTTGTCTTTCTCAAGGTCGACAGACTCCATGTTGGAGGACAGTATTTCTCTAAGCACATCCCCGATGATGACGTTGGAGTCCCAGGCTGATGATTTTAAAGAGTATGAGCGCTCTTCGTCTTCTTTATCTGAGTCCTCGGGGGTTGTGAGAGGTGTTACATATCCTAAGACATGCTTAGTCTTGTGATAGTAATCATCGGGCTTGCCCGCAGGGGAGGAAAGTCGTAAAGGCGACCTTCGGCCTTTGCCGTAGTTCAATCCCTCAGTGAACTTCAGGTTGTATCTCATCTTTTGGATAAAATATAGGGCTTCTAATCTTTACCGTAGAGTAGCATTCTGCCAACCTCAAATTTTGGTTCTTCTTCTTTTGGGATAAAGGACCGGGGGTATTCCACTCTGCCGAAGATGATGAGCTTATCTCCCTTCTTCCAGGGTGGGACTGAAAAATAAGAACCCTGACTAGAGCGAAGCCGGTGCATAGTGTAGGTAGTGGTCACTTGTGTGTGCAAATGAAGGTCTAGACCGTGCTCCAGGGAGTAGAGTGTACTTATATGCATACGCTTTAAGTTGTTCAAAGATAAGACTTTATTGAGAAAATAAGGTATCTTTTTTGGCGGGATTATATCGTCAGGGGAAGGGATGTTGACATTGGCGGATATATACTCCTCCAGCTCATCCTTCTCCTCGGCTACCCCCAATGCAAGCGAAGGCTTTGGTGGTTTTCTGTATAAATTTACCATCAAAGGTCCGAAAGCTGCAATCGCGGTCGGGTCCTCCTTTGGTGGTCGACTGGGCCTGTGAAGGCGAACAACCATAGGTTTGGGAGGCATAGATAGAGCAGAATCTTATTTTGGTGGTCAATTCAGCCTACAAAGGTGAATGACCATTGGTTCTGACGATGCTGAAGGTACCGGAGGTTCAGGTGCCTTCCCGCATAATTTGACGATGAGGGGTGCGGCCTCATCGGGAGTACGAGACTTAAGGCGGATTCTCATAGGCTCCTCGGGCGCTATTGTGGCCTCGACTTCATCGTCGCCCTCATTTTTTCCTTTATCTTAGCGGGCTTTCTTGAAGAGGATCAAGTCAGAGTAGTAAATCTCGATACCCTTAAACGGATCAACATCAGCGAACTCTATTTTGACAAAACCGTGTTCGTCTATATATTTTAGGCACTGGTGGAGGATGGATGGCACGATCCTATGTTCATGTATCCACGGATGCCCAAAAAAGACGTTGTAGGACGTATGTACATCTATGAAGTAGCAGGTGACTTCTGTTTTTAAGTCGCTGATTTGGCATTTTAGGCAAATTTTACCCAGAGGGTAGCTCCTTCCCTTGTTGAAGCCACTGATGGCGGTATTGGTGGCTGCCAGGCGATGTATCGGGATCCCCGTGGTCTGAAGAAAACTTTTTAGGATGATGATGATCGACGATCCTGGGTCAATATGCATTCGGTCCTCCTTACTATCTAAAATATATCCTGTGTAGTACAGGGGCCGATCGTGCCTATTGTTCTTGAGCAACATGTCCTGTTACGAGAAGGTGATGTTGGGTAATCCATCCATGGCATTGTTGCAATATGGACAAGCCGCGAGATCTTCGATTGGTGGCTTGACTTACATCAGGTAGATAGCAGCATTCTGTAGTACCTCACTCAGGGCAACCCGAGTGTCATTAGATAGCCGTAAGAGCTCAAATAATGACAATTTGGTCGGAGTATTGGCTAATTGTACTGAGATATCGAAGTTATAGGGCCTTTCTAGCCCTTGTGGTGCATCCCAGCGCAACGGTTTATCGAAGCGCATCTCCTTCTATTTAGACTTGTCCACCGACGGGGGATGAGATAGTCCTGGACCAGTGGTGGTAGGGGCAATAACCGGGGACGTATGTGCGTGCATCGGTTGGTATATTCTGCCTGACCTTGTTTCACCTGCTGCCACCTCTTTAGTCGAGGAGGAAACTCTGTAACAGGACTTAGATTTTCTGCCTTTAGACTTGGTGGTGGAGGATTTCGCCGGCTGCATCAAGTCTGGCACGAGGTCGGGATAGACCCATATGACCTCCCCACATGGTGTGGTTAGAGGTATTAGCCCGACAGTCTGGTCTCCAGCTGGTAGAAGATTGACAACTTCCATAGTCGCCTTAGGGACAGGGACTACCCAGTCTTAGGCTTCCATCGGTGGAAAGTTGCCAAATTGGAGGGACACCATGTTAGGCGACCATCACATCATCGAAGTATAGGAAAAGAGCTTTGGTATCTATCATATGTTGGATTTACCACTTCAGGTTATAGCACTCCTGCATCAGGTGATGGACATAGCGGTAGAAGTGATAATACTTTGGGCTGGCAATTTCTGCCGCCTCAGGCTGACGTCTAACGTCGGGGAGCCATATTTTTCCTTCCTGCATCAGCTTCTTAAAGATGGGTTTGACATCAACATCTTTAAAAGAGTAAGTCTTCTTTGGTTTTGGAGGCTCCGCTGGATTTTACTCAGGCCTATTGGTCAAGGTAGCGACCATAGCCTATTTTTCCTTTCCATCGCGGCTTCTATTACCACCATTATTGTTGCTGGGACGCTTGCCCTTTTCCTCCGCAGTAGGGATATGGATCCCCAAGTGCCAAGCTTCTATGAGCTTCTTCTCAGCATTGACAGCACTTATAATGAACGTTTTCCAGTCATTGAACTGGCTCTCGCCCATCCAGAGGCTGACTTCCGGAAGCATATTTTTTGGCACATCTCCATAAGTATGTCCTCTAGATTTTTAGGAGACAACCTTAGCACAGCCTGTCCGAACCGCTTGATATAGTTTTGTTTCAATTCTTTCTCACCCTGGGCGATGTCCATCAGAGAAGACATTGTCATATAATTTTTTGCCACATAGAATCTGTTAAAGAAGAGACGCTTCAGGTCATCGAATGATGAGATACAGTTATCTTCGAGACTGCAAAACTAATCGAAAGCTACCCCCGCCAATGACCCAACGAAGAGCCTGGTAAGGATAGCGCCGTTGCAGGATAAGTATCAAGTTATAATCTCGAAGTAGCTCATGAAGCGGTGAAGGAAGGAATTCTTGTCAAACGTGTTTATGTTGAAGGACTTGACTTGGGAGGATATGGTACATCACTCCATTCTATCGGGTATGGTTGCCACACCCCGAGATCACGGACTAAGTCCCAATTGCTCATAGAATCTAGACGAGCGTGAACTTCTCGGACCTCCCTTATTACTTCCTTAGCTTCATCTCCTACAGAAGGTATAGATGATCCAGGTAGGAGAGGATCACTGCCCATGGGTAGAGCAGTCGTGTTCGAATCCCCGTTGGTCGCGGGGTCCAAGTTTGCTTGCCCAGAGGTCCTTGCTGGCTGTGAGACCATGTTCGCCTTGATATCTAACATCGTCTGGGTCTGAGCTTACATTGATGCACCCATTATGTGCATCATAGCCTCGAGAACATCGAGGTGCTTTCGGTCAATGGGGGACTCGTGGTCATCTCTGTCCATGTACACCATCCTCACGAAGGAAGAAACGGACGGGGCAATGGATGTCGTGCTCCCTATCTGATACCCTTATAGTGAGTAGTCTTCAAGGAGGATGGGAGATGTCGTGTCCTCCTCGGATTCAAAGGGGATACTACCCCCATCATAGAAGATTGTGTTATTTTGGTAGGAGTAGCTACCCTCGGAGTCCATTCCATGGGAATGGTTGTCTCCTCGGAATGCCAGATTATCGCATACTTCCAGGGGGACACTACCCCCAGCTTGGGCCCCCCTCAGAGGTTCTGAGGAAGAACTACCCCCCAGGGGCTGACAGCTTCTTCCATGAGCTGGTGCCTTGGAAGACGCCTTCCACATGTGTCGTTGTTAGCCCACTAGGTAGTCGCTTTTGCGATGCAGTGGTAGAGAGCGTCGGACTGGAGGTATTTGACTTATTTCTTCCCTTGGTGGTAGAAAGTTTTTTAGTTGAGTAGCATAAGTCGAAGGGCAACTCCTATTCCTCTGGTACTGGCATCTGATATCCAGTTTGTTGTAGGGTAGGTATTTTCTGGTGCAGTCGCTGGAAGGCCGACTGCCTGTCTGTGGTTACTGCCGCTTTATTGCAACAGTAGTTGATAATGATGTTAGCACAACAGTTCCTTAGAAAGGGCACGTCGTATGCCATAGTTATTTACTTTGCTTTGACCTTGTGAGTAATCACGTCACATAAATCATGCAAAGGGTGTTTTACCTTTGAATACTCATTGTTAGTCCGGGTATCCCGGGCACACGGATGCGCAGGTGCTTTATTTTCTCCCTGGCCTGGGGTTCGTACACGAACTTGCCCCGAGGTACTGGTACTAGACTTTTGAGACTGACCATGTCCATTGGTCCCTGTGGGCTGGACGCATGGGTCAGTTATATACGACTTTCCGTCAGAGGCTCGCGTAATAGTTAGCGATGCCTGTTGATGGTCGGTCGTATGAGCAGTTCCTTGAGCTTGACGGGCTCGCACTGCCCTGGTCTTCTTCAACTTAGAAACCGCAGGTGCATAGTATAAAGAGTACAGATTAGGGTTTTCTCCATTCTCAGTGGGTCGCATAGGATCTGTGCCGCATGAGATAGGATCAAAAACAGAGGTTCTGCTGCTATCAGGGCTGCATGCGGCCTGCTGTCTGCGACTGTGAGTTGATGCGGCATGGACAGTCTTATGCGGCCTTCTCGTTTGCCGTATAGAAGCTGCATCAGCACGAGAATGTCTGGCATCGTAGTATTTTTCTCTGCCAGTGTTTGCGTGATAAATATTTTCTGCATTGCCCGGGATGTCGCATAGATGTGGAAGTTCTGAGTGTTCATCCGACGACTGCCATTGGCAACATAGTGAGAGGCTGGAAGCGTCTGCTCCGCAACTAGGTGGGGCATTATGGCCTTGTCCAGCCACGTTCTATGGGTCTTCTTGGGCTTGGCTATCCTGGGCGAAGGATTAGCACTTTTCTCAGAGTACATGTCCTCGAACGCTTGCTGGTCGAAGCGGACCAACAATATCTTTTGCGTTGAGCCAAGCTTGGCTGCATCGAATTGTGTCACCGACTTCTCAACAGCAGAGTCGCCACCGTGTTTACCATTTAAATCAAAAAGAGAACTGGAAGAACAGGATTTGATTAACAAACTAAGAAAAAGTACAGAGAAGTCCTAGAAGATAATCTAAGTACAAAGTTATTTTCTAGAGAGTGACAATAGAGGGTTAGGAGTGTAGCAACTATTTTTACTACGTGGATGATCTTATGCAGAAGCTTTTTTCTCTTGCTTGAGTGTAAATCCCCAGATAGCTAGCCAACCTCTTGTTCTGGTCTAGTACCCTACTATTTATAGTTATATTTGTGGCCATATAGATTTTGGTCTCCATGGATGGTGGGGTTTGCCACGTGTCCTCTCTTAACGAAAGGGTGCTACAGCTATGCACGGGAATCCGGGCTCCGCTGCCACGTGGACATTTGTTAGAATTTTGTTGTTTGCTGAGTATCTGGGCGGTTCTCAACTGTTGTAGGCGCGAATTGGTTAAATGGACACGTGGCCACTATTTGGTTGGAGAGAATCACTCAATTGTAATAACAAGACTTGGTCGATATAGAATTTGGGATACATGTGGCCAGAGACACATGAACTTCATGGAGTCTGGAACGCATGTGCCAGAGTCGCATAGGACGCATGGAGTCTGGGACGCATGGGTCAGAGCTGCATGGGATCTTTTTATCATGTTATCCACGTGGCTCTGCATTATCCTTGGGACTTCTGCCTCTTAATGTGTTCTCGTCCTTCGAGGGGATCAGGAAAATCTTTTTTGTTAGAATTCTGTGTCAAGCGCCATCTTTGTTATCAGGACGTCATGTTAGGTCGACCTACGGCCAGTTATCAGGGTGCTCGTTTGGACTACATGGATATCCTTTTTCTGGGCTGTATGGTGTCCATGCTGTCCAACATCTATTGAACCTTATTTTGGGGCACATGGACATCGGACACATGGATGCATATTTTCCATGCTTCTCCATGTTCGAGATGGTATTTGTCCCACAAAAGGCGGTCAAATGCCAAGCATTGGCAAATTTTATGGCGGCCCATCCTGTACTTGAAACCTCGAACTCTACCGGGAGATCCTAGGCAAAGTAACAGACTCAAACTAACCACAAGTGCAAAAGCAGTTCGGTGAATGTTCTTCGACGGTGCTTCAAGAACAAGGCCTAAAGGCGATATTGTCGCTGGCGTCGGGATAGTACTGATTTTCTTACATGATCTAGTCTTTGACCGTGCTTACTCTCTAATAGAGCCAAGCTCTAATAATGTGGCAGAGTACAATGCTCTCGTCATTGGGATCCAAGATGATAGTCAGTCAGGTCCGGGACAAGTACGAAGTCCGACATGAAGACTTGATTCCCTACCACTAAGCCGCGCTCAGAATAATCTCCACCTTCGAGGGGTTCTTCATATAGCACATCCCTCGACTATAGAATATCAAGGCGGATGCCCTGGCCGGCCTCGCTAACTCCCTGGCTATCCCGGTCAAAACCCATCAATTGATTACAGTGGTCGGTCAAGAGCTGGTCTGCCCAAAAAATAACCTCAACTGCATGTTCCTAAGCAACACAGTAGAAGTAGATACTATCATTCAAGACTATTGGTCCCATTCATCGACTACGCAGTCTATGAAATTCTCTCCAAGAACCCAAAGGAAACCATTTCCATCAGAAGACGTTTTCTCCGGTTCTATTACGATACCGCTACCAAACTGATGTATCATTGTTCCTACCACGATCTTATTCTATGACGCCTATCGAATGCATAAGCGAAGCATGCTCTCTGTAAGGCTCACGAGGGGTTTGCGGTGCCAATCAGCTCAGACCCAAGCTACGGGACCGTCTCTGGAGAATGGATTACTATTGGCCGATATGGTAGCGGAGGCTGTTGAATATGCATGAAAATGCCAAGCATTCCAAATCTATGCAGTCTTTATCCACAAGACCTCAGAATTTCTACACCCGACGATAGCGTCTTGGTCGTTTGAATCATGGGAAATGGACATTATCTGGCCAATTAGTCCATCTTCTTCTATGGTACATCGGTTAATACTGGCTATCACCGACTACTTCTCCAAATGGGCAGAAGTTGTTCCACTCGCTGAAGTCAAGGCCTAAAATGTGATCAACTTTGTCAAGGATCACGTTATATACCGCTTCGGCTTGCCACCGAGGAAAATCTATGACAATTGTTTACAGTTTGTAAGTCATGCTTTTTATCAATTTTGTGACAAAAACCAAATCCAGAATGTAGCCTCGACTGCCTACAAGCCAGTAGCAAATGGTCTGGCAAAAGCATTCAACAAAATAATCATCAAGCTACTCAAGAAGTTCATGTCATCCAATAAGCACGACTGGAATGAGAAGCTAGGTGAGTGTCTTTGGGCCTACATCACAATGGTCCGAACACCTACTGGAAGCACACCATTCTCTTTGGTTTACAGAAGGAAAGCGGTCCTCCCACTCGAGATACAAATTATGTTACTCCGCGTGGTTCTGTCCAACCAGTTAACAATTGATGATAAATACCGCCAACGACTATAAGAGTTAGAAGCGCTCGACTAGAAATATCTCTTAGCTCAATATCGCATTGAGCTGTACCAAGCGCGCTCAGGAGCCTTCAATAAATGGGTCAAGAAGAGGACTTACCAAGTGATTAACCTCGTGTTGACAGTAAGAAGACCTAGGATTATGATCCACAAGACGGCTGATAAGTTCTAACCTAAATGGGAGGGTTCATTCAATGTGTAGTCTGTGTTCTCCAATAGCGCCTCCCAGCAAGCAAAATACAATGGCGACTTGCTCATGATGCTTATTAACGACAAGTTCCTCAAAAAGTACTATGTCTAAGCTAGAGTTGTACTCCCTTTACTATCAGCTGGCCAACCAAAATGTCTAGTATATGTTCCCCGTTATTCATCCCTAGCAAGTGTGTAAACACAATATGCACTTCTCTTCCATAAAAGTTCGATGAAAGCCATTGTATGTGTTCAAGAATCCTGAATACATAATAGACAGGGGATCCTCAAAAAAATCTCCCTAATAGAGCCACCTTCAGGCCTGTCCATACTTTTGGGTATATAACTCATAATCAGTTCCCTTGGGCATTACTTCACGTCCAAATTACCTCTGAACTATGGTCCTAACCGATTATCCCCAGCAAGGTTTGTCATTTTCATATTATCTCTGAGCAAACCCCTCTATATGACTAGGGTTTGTCATGTCCATATTTTTTCTGAGCAAACCTCTCTGATATCGGTCGTTATCTAAACTTATCACCAGTACTTAACTTTATGTATGCCAGCGGTATTAAGTCCACAAAACCTGCCACGTCCATATCACCTCTAGCATGGCTTATCTCGAATCTATTACTTGTACTCATGTGCGCAAGAAGTAATAGGTTCACCAAACCTATCACGTCCATATCACCACTGATAGGATTTCATTTCAAACTTATTACTTTCACTCCAGTACACAAGAAGTAATATGTCTACCAAAGATTTCCTAGTAGGATGTTCTCAATAACAGCAAACAGTTCACGTCCATATTACCTCTGAACTATGAGCTGCCCATGTTATCCATATTATCTCTGGCTCATTTTCTTTTTCTTATACACCATGATCGTACCTAACATCTCTATATGATTATCGATTAGCTCACGTCTACGTTACGTCTGAGATATCATCCTCACATCCTCCCCAGTAGAGTTTGCTATGTCCTATTTACCTCATAGCAAACCTCCCTACTTGAATATTGATTATCACATCCATATTATCTCCGATATCGGTCATCACCTAAACTTATCACCCGTACATAACTCTAAGTATGCCAGCGATGTCAAGTCCACAAAACCTGCCTCATCGATCTCACCTCTAGTAGTGCTTGTCTCGAATCTATTACTTACACTCCGGTGCGCAAGAAGTAATGGGTCTACAAAACCTATCACGTCTATATCCCCTCTGATAAGGTTTATGCTTCGAACTTATTACTTACACTAAGGTGCGCAGAAGGTAACAAGGTCCACCAAAAAGTCCCCTTGTGGGACGTCCTTAAAAAACTACAATATTGTGCTATGTCCATATTACCTTTAGCATATACCAAACTCTACAACATGCAATATGACAAATAAGAAAAAAAAATTGGAAAAATGAGAGACTATATTGATTAATATTAAAGATTATGAGTACATATGATAGAAATCCATTTTTAAGGATTTTTTTATTAGTATTCAAGGTCATGGATACATATGGTGTAAACCCATTTTTAAGGGTTTCCATAAAGTCTCGCTAATACGAACCTTTTTTATTAGAGGCACCCCTCCGTGCTATTTTTGCTACTGACATAAGTGAAGCTAGCAACAGGCAGCAATACATTCTGGATGATCCCTCCACAGTGCAAACCTCAGTATATAGAAAGAAATCCATACTGATGGATAGCAAGGAAGGAGCAAGATCAGGCGCTTAACAATCATAAAGGAAGACTGAAGACAGGAATGACAATTAATTAAAATATTATCATCGACACAGCAGGCCCCCGACCGGTAGCATACCACATAGAGGGAGAAATGCATCTAGCATGCTGAAAAAATAGGGAAGCTCCGTGCATGATGAAGAATGTTTACCCTCGTATCCTGGATTAGTTCTTGGCAGTCTCTTCGAATAACGGGTTCTATGATATCTTTCCATGCTCCATCATGGGCACCACAAAGGGTGGTAAAACCTACATAAAAAGAATAATTATTTGTCACAACAAAGATTACAAAAGTGTACAGCGGCTGCATGCCGCTTCCAAGTCACAGCCACACGTAGGAGGGGACATCTCGAGATAGCTAAGTCTGCATGCATGAGCAAGAGGATGTCCCATCCATGCGGCCAAGCTATATATGGGCTGATTCCTCATCATGCGTCCAAGTTATAGATGGACTGATTCCTTATTACGCGGCCAAGCTACAGATGGATACTGCATGCATGTTATAGATAAGTTTCCATCCATACGACCAAGCCACATATAGGCTCTACGCAAGTTGCGGATGATTGCTCATCTATGCGGCAAAACTTTGTGGGAGGCCTGCACGTATTCTAGATGATTTATCATCCACTATGCGAGGCCGTGTACTTGTGTGTCCGTGTCCCTGCCATCATGACACACCCCAACCTCCAAAAAGAACGCCAGCATCAGGGGTCCATGGATCGACGTAGCTCTTGAAAAATCCCTCGGCGAGATAGACAGTATCCCTCGGTATCATATTTAGTAAATAGAGGAAAGATGAGAGACAAAAGTTCTCCCTCCTCCCAAGCTCGCCTATTTATAGGCAACTAGGGCTGTGAGAAGATCGAGACGATGAACCAGGTAGTTATAAGGACGAACCTGATACCTCAATTTACGTGATCCATATTTATCTCCTCAGAAAACTATCGTTGACTCAAAGTCCCAAGAAATCTCCTCGAAGATTGAGCAAAATCTTGGCATTTAATGATCTAACAGCCTGGCGGAAGCGCCATTGCAGCAACGTGCCTATGGTATCACAACCATGCGGTCGAAAGTGCTCGACAATGCTTCTTGTTCAAATTATTCCAAACTTTCCATTTCGGAAACTTTGAAGGGGGTCTTGTAGAAGCATAAAAAATCTCCACCATGCGCCAACAGTAATCTAAGGCCATGCGCCGCAGTGATCAGGCCTCTGGTGCCATAATGATCCAGTATGTTGACCATTTCATAACTAGTGTTCCCTTGTGCCAACAGTGCCACGCGTCACTAAGTAACTAGTGTTCCCATGCGCTAGCAAAGCCATACGCCACTAAGTAACTAGTGTCCTTATGTGCCAGCAGTGCCATATGCCACTACTTCCTCAAGCAACCCCATATGCCAAGCGGAAGGACACTTCACAGACGCATCATTGCAGTTCTTGCCGTTATCTTCTCCATGATTCTGTTTAAAGTATTATGAACTTAAAAAACTTACAAAGTTTGGAAACAATGGAGGAGATCTTGTAGAAGCATATAAATCACCCAGAGAAGCCATATAGATCCTATGCGACCTGAACAACCAAAGAGGAAGCCGCATAGCAGAATTTATGCGGCCTGAATAGCCATGAAGTAAGGGTCGTATGAGATCCCCTGACATGGCATTAAAAGCATATAAGAAGTTTTGATACGCCACTCGTCACCCAGAGCGCTTCAAAAATCATAAGAGAAGTGACGGCTCATAAAAAGAAAAAAAGTCACATTAGTGCATTAATAACTTTGTTAGACGTACTATGCCACGTGTTCCCTCATATACGGCTATGGCCCTATGCGGCCTCATCATCATGCGGCCCAAGTGTACATTCGACCAAGGGCAGACGAGAGTTTGCATGCGGCCACAACACCATGCGGCCAAAAGTCCATAAGACAAAGGCCAAAGGAGAGCACATATACAGCCAAGAAGCTATGCGGTTAAGATGTTATGTGGCTTTTAGCTTGCAAGATCTATCCATTTCAACCAAAAAGATCTTCACACAGTTAGTGCTGATTACGTGTCTAGCTGACCGAGCCACGCATACGGGAGAATTAAAAATAATCTTGAGATCTATCAAACAACAGATCCCAACCGAAGCTATGTGGCAGCCTACCATAGTATGCGTCCAAAGTTAAAAAAATATTGTGTTGAAGAAGCCCCCTACGGCTACCAAACAGAAGCATATACGATACTTATCGACCATCAGCATGATGGCTATAAATTGGAGAAACTTAGACATTCCAAGGGATGATTTTTTTTCTTCAAAGACCATACCCCTCCAGGCGAGCTACGTAATCCACACAAGCTTAAGAGAAAGAAAAGAGAAGAGAGCATCCCTATTCTCTCGTCGGACTGTAAACGGAGTAAAGGAGTCATTGTAGTACTCAATCTCCATCGTCACCTTCCCTAGATCAAAAAATATTATACATTGATTTTTTTTGTTTAGGATTTCTTTGTACTTTTTTGTTTGTTGTGGATCAAAATTTTCTCGAACTTACTATAACGGCGAACACTACCCAATTAAGCTTTTTTTCCTTTTTGATATGTACCCAATTAAGCATTTTAATATAATATAATTTGTTGTTTCTATATTTTTTATTAGATGTATGACCAATGATTCTATAAGACTCTATTTTTGTGCATCTTTGATGAAATTAAAAATAAGAAGTTTTCTGCAATATATGTGCACCATAACTTAAATAGGGGTTTACACTCTGTTATATTAGATACTCCTTAAGCAATTAATTCATAAAGGCTTAATTATAATGACTATGCTAAAGTCGATCATCCAATATATGTCGGGATACTAGTAGTAAGGATAATGTGAAGTTTACAATCAATAATTGTTGGAACTTTTATAACCGTCTAAGTGACGATTGTTAATTGTCTCCCATCTCTTACTTCCCACACTACATGGAGAGAGGAGACCAAATTGACAACTTCAACGTGATGGTTGTAAAAGATTACAACCATTACTGGGTGTAATCCTAGCCTTGTCCTAATAGTAATATCTTGTATATGTTTGTATAAACTACTCCTCCAGTGTCATGATTGACATATCTTGTATATGTTTGTATAAACTACTACAATAGTACTTGTCTACATTTATATATAAGTATAGTTGTAATCATGACATTTCAACTATTACCATTGAAATTACTAATATAATGTATCACTCCATGGATTTTATCAGCAATTCTTGGTTTTAATCACAAAGTTTATTTCCCAAATTTAACTCATGTATGAATTTGCAAGAGAAAGACATGTTTTACCATTTCATATATTTTTATTTTAGAATTTTTAAATTTTTTTAATTATTTGTATATTTTTTATAGATGTTCAGGTTGGCCAAAACAAGAAATATAAATGTCAGGAATATATTTGTCAAAATAATACAAATAATAATAATTATTCCATCCCAACACATGGTAAACCAAACAATTGAATATAAATGATATTACATCACATGGTTTGATCACATGTTCTAACCAAACATGGGAATACAATTGTAATTGTATGTAAATTACAAAAATCATTCCAAAATAATTACAATAACATTATAATGAACTAAACTCAACCTTAGTACCTCATTGCATATTAATTAAATGCTCCATCGGAAGACAAAATTACTGTGTAAGCATTTTAGTGTTTATACATTTTTTGAGTTCCAACAATGTCTTTTATTAAACAAAAAAAGAAAGTAAAGTGAGATTTTGTTCTCACTAAAATTATTTAAATATTATAAATTGCTAATACAACAAACAAGATCTTCATATGTTGAACGTGTTAACTTCAGTATATCTATGTTTATTGTATTTAGTGTTTTCTTCTTTTTCTTTTTGCCACTCGATATCTTCATATACTGAATGTGTCAACTTCTTAACATAGTTAAAAGCATAAGCAAAATGCTATAGTTCTTTTTTTTTTCTAGACAGTTCGCACAAGTGAACAAAAAATGACCATCTACATGTAATTGACTACTCTTTGTTTCTTCTTGCTCTTCTCTTAGGTTGGAAGCATTATGACTTAATGTTAGCTTATCAATCATGTGGAATGTTATGAAGGAATGTTATTTTTCATGATAAATAAATGGCTTTTTCTTACTTTTTTGGAGTTTGGACCACCAAAATTAGTATGTACTAACAAATTTGTTTTAGAGGAAGTACTTTTTTCTGACAAAAAAGAAAATGAAGATGAATTAAAATTGCAGTGAATACTTCTTATTCTATGTGACCAAGAAATTTTTGTATGCTACATGAAATTGTTATTACAAGCAAGTTTTGTGGCATAAAATGTCCTATTTGTCCGACTGACTATTGGGCGCACGGTGTTGGAAAATCAGATACTGGAGCCATAAGTTCTGATGGTCCCATATTGGAAAATATTCCAAGTGGGTATCTCAATATAATACAATACTTGGTGTTGAGGTATGCACATGGGGTGGTATCCTAAATGGGTGCTATGTGGGATGTTTTTCTAGTAGGATTAATGCTAAACTCCTCAAGAAAATATGTATATTTTTTCTCAATCTCTTGGGAAAATTTCCTTAGGAGCTAATCTCTAATGGGACTTAGCGACTCGGATTCACACTCAAGGGTACGAAGTGGTGCATTGATGGCTCAGACTTAAGGGCGCAAAGTGGTGCATTGATGGAACACTTTTGTATTAAACATGTCATCATTACCGTATGACGTTCGTGTGCAGTTGCTAGCATGGGTGCATGAGCGAGTGCATGCGTGGTTGTGGCTCGGTTGCATGCGTGGTTGCTGCGTATGCCCGATATGCATATTTATGTGCTGTTATGCGCATTTACATGCATGCGCGACATATGCAGCTATGCGTAGCTGTGTGTCTGTTCGTATGCGTTATTGTGCTGTTGTGCATTTCCACGAGCTGCTTAGATTGCACGTTGCTCCGTTGATTAGGGATTTGAAATATCCATCCTTATTTTGGGAGTTGATATTTAGGCCTACATTGGCTAAGTATAGAGATGTGTTTCCACTATTCTCTATAAATAGAGTCCTCAGGCCTCCTTTTGGAGACACACTAAAAATTAAAATAAGAGGAGTCCAGGAAGTCCATTCGAGATACACATAGAGGTGACTACGAGCGTTCCAGAAGTTTTCTTGTGAACTTTCTGGCTCATGGGAGCATATCGTCGATAGAGGGCTAATCTTGCTTTGAGCAACGGTGGTCCTCACCACCCAGCATGAATAATTTAAATTATATTTTTTTCTCCTCTCTTATACAATTTGTGAACATTTTATCCCAATTGCAACTGCGTTTGCTAGGAGGTAAGAGTTATATTTGTTATAAATGTCCTAATTGTAACTGCGTTTGCAAGAAAGAAAGTGTTTTGGTTCTTGAGTTATATGATTTAGAAGGAGTTGTAATCGACTACGATATATATATATATATATATATATATATATATATATATATATATATATATGTTGGAAACGAGGTACTTAGAGAGCAAACTTACTAGCGTGAATCTCTGATTTAGACTACAACTTCAGGTTCAAACAGAGGGTAGACTGTAAGTTTGTGTGAATCTCTGTTCCTGGTCTATTTTTCTATTTTTTATCTACCTCGAGACTAACAACTAGCAAATTTTTTTAGGGCAAGAAATTTTTTCTAACAAAAGAGAAAATGATGATGAGTTGAATTACTAGGAATACTTCAAATTCTATGTGACCATGAAATTTATGTATGCTACTTGAAATTGTTATTACAAGCAAGTCTCGTGGCATTGAAATGTGCTATTTGTTCAACTGATTATTAGGCATGCGGTGTTGGAAAATTAGACACCAGAGCCAGAAACTCTGATACCAGAGGTTGGGATCGGGCATGCCCTACAAGGGTTCTAACACTGTGTCAGAAACTGACCACAGTAAAAATTTATGCCAACCTACCTGAGATAATTAACCCCCGTCTAACGAACACCAAGTACAGATAAAGATGATGTATATGGCGGTGACTATGTCACCTAGACAAATCCTAATCTATATAACTCGAGTAAAATTACTAGACTGACAAAAATAATGTTGAACCCTTTGTCATAATAGGTTCAAACCCTCACCACACTCAAGAAAAAAGACAGAGATTATAATGAAATTACTCACCCTACTTGTCACGACCTGCACCCAAAAATTTGGGCATGAGCCCTGGGTACGTCCAGCCTACGCCGTAGTATCGACGGTAGAACATTGTCTAAAATCTTATAAAAAAGATAAAAAGTCACCCAGAGCGCCACTCGTCACCCAGAGCGCTCCGAGAAGTTTTGATATGCCACTCGTCACCCAGAGCGCTTCAAGAATCGTGAGAGAAGCGACGGCTCATAAAAAGATAAAAAGTTATATCAGTGCATTAATGACTTCGTTAGACGTACTATGCCACATGTTCTCTCATATGCGGCTAAGGCGCTATGCGGCCTCATCATCATGCGGCCAAAGTGTCCATTCGACAAGGCCAGACAAGAGTTTGCATGCGGCCACAATACCATGCAGCCAAAAGCATCCATAAGACCAAGGCAAAGGAGAGAACATATGCGGCCAAGAAGCTAAGCGGCAAAGATGTTATGCGGCTTTTAGCTTGCAAGATCTGACCGTTTCAACCAAAAAGATTTTTGCTCAGTTAGTGCTGATTACGTATCTAGCTGATCGAGCCACGCAAATGGGGGAGTTAAAAATAATCCAGATACCTTATCAAATAGAAGATCCCAACCTAAGCCGCGTGGAAACCTGCTAATAGTATACGGCTATAGTTGTAACTACATTCTGTTGAATGAGCCCCATGCGGCCACCAAACAGAAGCACATGCAATACTTATAAACCATCAACATGATGTCTAGAAATAGGAAAATGTTAGACATTCTAAGGGCTGGTTTTTTCTTCTTCAAAGACCATACCCCTCCAGGCGAGCTACGTATGTGCACACAAGCCTAAGAGAGAGAAAAGAAAATATAGCATCCTCATTCTCTCGTCGAACTGTAAATGGAGTAAAGGAGTCATTGTAGTACTCGATATCCATCATCACATTCCCCAGATCAAAATAATATTATACATAGATTTTTGTCTAGGATTTCTTTGTATATTTTTGTTTGTTCTTGAACAAAAGTTTCCCGAACTTACTATAAGGGTGAACACTACCCAATTAAGCATTTTTCCTTTTTGATATGTACCCAATTACGCATTTCAATATAATATAATTTTTTGTTTCTATATTTTTTATTAGACGTGTGACCATTGATTCTATGAGACTCTATTTCCGTGCATCTTTGATGAAATTAAAAATAAGAAGTTTTCTGCAATATATGTGCACCATAACTTAAATAGGGTTTTGCACTCTATTATATTACATACTTCTTAAGCAATTCATTCATAAAGGCTTAATTACAATGACTGGGCTAAAGTCAATCATCCAATATATGTCGGGATACTAGTAGTAAGGATAATGGGAAATTTAGAATTAATAATTGTTGGAACTTTTACAACCGTCTACGTGAAGGTTGTTAATTGGCTCCCATCTCTTCCTTCCTACACTACATGGAGAGAGGAGACCAAATTGACAACCGCCACATGATTGTTGTAAAAGATTACAACCATTACTGGGTGTAATCCTAGCCTTGTCCTAATAGTAATATCTTGTATATGTTTGTATAAACTACTCCTCCAGTGTTATGATTGACATATCTTGTATATGCTTGTATAAACTACTCGAATGGTACTTGTCTACATGTATATGTAAGTATAGTTGTAATCATGACATTTAAACTATTATAATTGAAATTACTAATATAATGTATCACTCCATGGAATTTATCAGCGATTCTTGGTTTTAATCAAAAAGTTTATTTCCCAAATTTAACTCATGTTATGAATTGGCAAGAGAAAGACATGTTTTACCATTTCATATATTTTTATTTTAGTATTTTTACTTTTTTTAATTATTTGTATTTTTTTTTTAGATGTTAAGGTTGGCCAAAACAAGAAATATAAATGTTAAGAATATGTTTGTCAAAATAATACAAATAAAAATAATTATTCCATCTCAATACATGGTAAACAAAATAATTGAATGTAAATGATATTACATCACATGGTTTGATCACATGTTCTAACCAAACATGGAAATACAATTGTAATTGTATGTACATTACAAAAATCCTTCCAAAATAATTACAAAAAAATTATAATGAACTAAACTCAACCTTAGTACCTCATTGCATATTAACTAAATGCTCCATAGGAAGACCAAATTACCGAGTAAGCATTTCAGTGTCTATACATTTTTTGAGTTCCAACAAAGTCTTTTATTAGACGAGAAAAGAAAGTAAAGTAAGATTTTGTTCACATTAAAATTATTAAAATATTATTAAATTGCTAATACAACAAACAAGATATTCATATGTTGAACATGTTAACTTCAGTATATCTATGTTTATTGTACTTAGTTTTCTTTTTCTTTTTCTTTTTGCCCCTCGATAGCTTCATATACTGAATGTGTCAACTTCTTAACATAGTTAAAAGCGTAGTCAAAATGCTATTGTTCTCCATTAGTTTTTGTTCTATTTTTTTTCAGACAGTTCGCACAAGTGAACAAAAAATGACCATCTACATGTAATTGACTACTCTTTGTTTCTTCTTGCTCTTCCCTTAGGTTGAAGCAATGATGACTTAATGTTAGCTTGACAATCAAGTGGAATTTTATGAAGGAATGTTATTGTTCATGGTAAATAAATGGCTTCTTCTTACTTTTTTGGACTTTGGACCACCAAAATTAGTATATACTAACAAATTTGTTTTAGAGGAAAAACTTTTTTTCCTGACAAAAGAGAAAATAATGATGAATTGAAATTGCTGAAAATACTTAATATCCTATGTGATCAAGAAATTTTTGTATGCTACATGAAATTGTTATTACAACAAGTTTCGTGGCACTAAAATGTCATATTTGTCCAACGGACTATTAGGCACACGGTATTGGAAAATCAGACACCAGAGCCAAAAGTTTTGATAGTCCCACATTGGAAAATATTTCAAGTGGGTATCTCAATATAATACCAAACTTGGTGTTGAGGTATGCACATGGGGTGGTGGCCCAAATCGGTGCTATGTGGGATATTTGTCTAGTAGGATTAATGCTAAATTCCTTAAGAAAATATTTATGATTTTTGTGAGTCTCTTGGGAAAATTTCCTTAGGAGTTATTCTCTAATAGGACTTAGCGACTCGGATTCAGACTTAAGGGCGCGAAGTGGTGCATTGATGGCTCAGACTCAAGGGTGCTAAGTAGTGCATTGATGGCACACTTTTACACTTAACACGTCATCATCGCCATATGACGCTCGTGCGCAGTTAGTGGCATGGGTACATGAGCGAGTGCATACGCGGTTGCTGCTCGGTTGTAGGCGTGGTTGCTGCATATGCCTAATATGCACTGTAATGCGCATATACGTACATGCGCGACATATACGACTATGCGTAGCTGCGTGTCTGTGCGCATGCGCTGTTATGCATATGCGCGAGCTGCGTAGATTGCACGTGGCTCCATTGATTGGGGATTTGAAATATTAATCCTTATTTTGGGAGTTGATATTTTAGGCCGACATCGGCAAAGTATAGAGATATGTTTCCACCATTCTCTATAAATAGAGTCCTCAGGCCTGCTATTGGAGACACATTAAAAATTAAAATAAGAGGAGTCCAGGGAGTCCATTTGAGTTACACATAGAGGTGACTACGAGCATTCCAGAAGTTTTCTTATGAACTTCTTGGCTCTTGGGAGCAGATCGTCGATAGAGGACGAATCTTGCTTTGAGCAACAGTGGTACTCACCACCCAGCAAGAATAATTTTATTATATCTTTTTCTCCTCTCTTCTACTATTTATAAATATTATATCCCAATTATGACTACGTTTGCAAGGAGGAAAGAGTTCTATTTGGTTATAAATGTCCCAATTGTAACCGCATTTGAAAGGAAGAACGTGTTTTGGTTCTTGAGTTCTATGATCCAGAAGGAGTTATAATAGACTATGTTATATATATATATATATATATATATATATATATATATATATATATATATATATATATATATATATGTGTGTGTGTGTGTGTGTGTGTGTGTGTGTGTGTGTGTTGTAATTGAGGTACTTTGAGAGCAAACTTATTTGCGTGAATCTCTGATCTTGACTACAACTTCAGGATCAAACAGAGGGTAGACTGTAAGTTTGCGTGAACCTTAGTTTCTAGCCTTTTCTTCTCCATCTTTTGGTCTACCTCGAGACTAACAACTGACAAATTTTTTTTAGGGGAAGAACTTTTTTATGACAAAAGAGAAAATGATGATGAATTGAATTATTGGGAATACTTCAAATTCTATGTGACCAAGAATTTATGTATTCTACTCGAAATTGTTATTACAAGAAAGTCGCGTGTCACTGAAGTGTCCTATTTGTCCGACTGACAGTTAGGCATGCGGTGTTGGAAAATCAGACACCAGAGCCAGAAGCTCTTATACCAGACGTTAGGATCGGACATGCCCTACAAGTATTCTGACACCGTGTCTGAAACTGACCGCAGCAGAAATTTATGCCAACCCAACTGAGATAATCAACCCAGTCTAACGAACACCAAGTACAGATAAAGACAACGTATATGACGGTAACTATGTCTCCTAGACAAATCTCAATCTATATCACTCGGATAAAATTACAAGACTGACAAAAATAATACTGAAACCTTTGTCATAATAGGTTTAAACTCTCACCACAATCAAGAAAAAAAAGATAGAGATTATGATAAAATCACTCACCCTACTTTTCACGACCTGCACCCAAAAATTTGGGCATGAGTCCTGGGTACGTCCAGCCTACGCCGCAGTATCGACGGTAGAACACTGTCAAAAATCGTACATTAATATCCAATAACTCATGCAATATATATGTCTCTACTTTTTTAAGGAGGTCAACGAATATATGAAACTGCTTTAGAAGTTAGTCTAATGCAACAGAATTCACCACCTCAATATTGATTGTAGGAGCACTTGTTGAGGGAGAATACAGTTGGAAATGGATTGGAAATGGCTTGGGAAGGACATGGGGTTGTAGGGGGATGAGGTAATGATGTTGTGGCTGAGTTGTAGGAGGAATGGAGTAGTAGAGGGTTGGTTTTAACAAGTAACATAAATATGGGGGAGTGGTTAGGGTCGTCACCTATATGCTCTGATTTATGGCTGTCCACAGGCATATGGTGCATATTTGGGTCCATTGAGTCCTTGTTTTGGATCCATATACACCATAGTTTGTGTGGACATGGTTTGAGCTCATTTGGGTTTGATTTAATTGGATTAAACTAGCCTAGACTAACTACTACTCCAAGGTGTTCTAGGTTGAATTTAAACTAACTCTAGTACCCCTAAACCAATCCAAAACAACTGTTACACTTTGAATTATCTAAGTACACTATACCTTAGATATAGTACTATATATATACATATATTTATATATAAAATACACCAAACTATACATACACTATGTTTAGACGTTAGAGAAAATTTTATTCTAGAAATAATTTTTTTTCGGTGAGGGGGGGGGGGGGGTTTACACATCAGCAGCTCAAGAAGAACTCAACGACAATCAATACTGCAATCTGGAAGTGAACCGGGTCCTCAAGGGGGTGTAAAAATATACATAATATACAAGCTATGTAAACTGAAATAAACTCACAACTGATGCTAGGGTCATTTTAACCGCCTAAATGTGCAATTTAGAGGACAACTTTCGTATGCATGGGTGGGATTCAGACTAACTCGACCTAGTCTATGTAACTCAAGGCTAGTGGTGTACATATACTATCAACAATCATATATATCCATCCGTAACAATTCAAGAACGTCAGAGGACATCTGCATAACTCATCAAATCCTATAGTTTTGTCTGAAGACTATGGTATACCAATATGATTATCCCATACGCATAGTAGTTGTCCTCCCCTATAATCCTCCATTGACCAATTCATATCTATAACATGTCTAATTTTGTAACTGCTTCTCTCCAATACCCTAATCATAGCAGTTACTTTCTCTATCTGTCATAAATTCCATACGTACTGATGGCCAACGAAATGCGCAGTTCGTGCCCCTAACAAGATGTCTCAATCATGTCATGTGGGTGTCATGGAAAAGTAAGATATAAGCATATCTCCCAATCATAAGGTAGTCCCCTAAAACTAGATCAACATACATAAAATAAGTACAAGATACGAGAATGCCTAATCTTGTCGCTTGTACTAAAGTATAGCTTGGACGCGCAGTTTATATAATAAAGAATAGAATCAATAAGAAAATATACAAGTATATACTGAAAATAAATAACAAAGATAGTAAACACAAGATATGTTTGCTTGGATCCTGAATGGTGACAAGTCGTCGTCAAAGTAATAATCTCGATAAGTCCACAAACTTAGAAAATATAGGATATGAATAAACACCTCCAGATGATAAAAATAACATCACCGACATTCTCAAAATGAGTAAATAGTCAGAATTGACTACCCATAAATCCAATTTGAATACAGGGGCAAAAATAATAGTTTCAAATAAAAAAAGGGTCCACAAGTGACCCACTTTGCACCAAAAAAGATGCTAGAATTAAATTTCTTTAAACTCAGCATATTTTAGGTTAAACAAGTTCTAAAAGATGATACAAACATAATTGTACATCAATATTTGGATTTTGATGAGCCGTTCAAAAAATGCTTGTTGAAGGATCATAGGGCCCACAAAACGGTAATTTGGTCAACTATCTCCGAATAAAACCAAAATTGAGTCACAAGACCAGTGTAACACTGTGAGTTTAATGGCACAAGTTTCGTTATAAAATTACAACCATACACAAAGTAATTAGATAATTTTAAAAAGTGCCGATATGGTGACATTCGACGAATACGGGTCAAATTTGTCGCGCACAAGCGACCAAATTGAATTCTGTCAAAGTCAACATATCGAGAAATATCGTATGCGTCTTTTAGTGTAATCGGTATACGAAGAGGTTGTTCGGTTTGACGGGACCAACTCCGTATTGCAAATTTTTTGGTTTTGAAAATATATTTTTCTGTAATTTTCAAGCTGAATAATTTGGGATTAAAATTAAAATAAATAAATATATTTGAAGCAAATTAAACCTTCTTAAAAAAACTTGGTTTGGTTCACAGGATTAGGACATACAGACTTCGAAATATGGGTACTTAGGACAGTTTCTACGTGGTTTAAAAGTTCCAAAAATTAATTTTTTTCCTCTCAATTTGAAACTCGATTTACAAGCAGTATACATCTAAATAAAATAAACTACTTGAAGGAAAATAAAGTTGGTTAGGCTATGAACACAGCAAAATAATCGGATCAAAAAATGAAGGAGCGAGGAGGGAAAAAATGTACCAGAAACAAAGGGGTTGTTGACCGGGTCTGCTGTGCTCGGGTTAGGTCTGATGGTCGGGCAACAATTTTGGCAGCGTTCCTGTGGCGACGGACTACTGCTGGGTAGTCGCCTCGAGGTTGGGGTAGGGTTCGGATGGGTTGTGGGTTAAAATTCTTTTAAGTGGTGTTCTTTTGAGTAGAAGGGGGAGGATCGGGTGATACTATATTGGTTTCTTTAATATAGTAAGTAAATATATTTGACAAAATAGGAAAGAAATTAATGGGAATTAAAATGTTTGATTCAATCCACATAAGGAAGAAAAGATTTTTAAATCAAAATAAAAAATTTTATTAGAGAAGGGTTAATAGAGTGTGTGTGACAATAATCTAATTAAAACTAAGGGAATAACCAACTTGAAAGTAAATGCAAAAATTTGTACGAAGATAAAACAGAGTCTAATTACCGACTTATAAAACTTCTATAATGAGTAAACGTAAGATCAGAGTAGTAGCAGAGTATAATTAAAGTAAAGTAAATAGAGTTCAGAAGGCAAATACAAATACCGATATTTTATCCTGGTTTCCCTCGTGGAGGACTAGTCCCGGCCCAAAAACTCTTGCTTAAAAGTTAATCCACTATTTATGAAATATGGTACACCACAAGATTTAATCTGAAGACTTATAATTTCTTACAACACGAGTTTTGATATAAAGATCTCGCTGACTTCTGACAGACACGCGCTTTGATTCGAAGAGTATGCTGGCTTCTAACTTTGAAAATAATAACTGAAATTCCAAACACACTTCTAACCAAAAATGAACTTAGTACTTTGAAGGTTGTCAGAGACTTGTCTTGGTGATGAGAAAGTGAATGCTAAGATAGAAAGGTTAAAGCATGAATGAATGAGATAGTTAGAGTACTTTGGAATGGTAAAAATTATTCTTTATTTATAGGCTTTTACCTGACCGAGTTGGGGCACAGTTCAGATGACCAAACGTTCATAAATTCAAACATTATACCTGAACTCATGGAATAAGCTGTGGACTAGGAGACTGGACTTGGGCCTGGCCGAATTTGGTCCGAGTTTGGTTTGAACTCTGGCCGAGTTCTGTCATCCTTATTCCAAAACCTAGTTTGCAAGTTTAGCTCCAGTTTGAGTTGTGTTTGGACTAGATTTTGGGTAGGCTTATTTGAGTGGACTTGAGTAGCATCTAGTCGCCATGTAAGACTCAATTTGCATAAGTCCTAGACTTAAATAAAGTACAAAAATATAGAATAAACTAGAAAGACTAAAACAGCTACAGAAAACTGCGTCAGGTATCTTCTTGTAGATGTAGATGTAGCATTGTTGTACTTTGTAGAAGTCTATTGTATTAAGTCTGGTTACGTCTGTTCCCTATTATATTCAATTTTTTTAAAAGAGCTTGATTTAATTAATAAACGAAAGAAAGTATAAAGAGATCTTGGACCGATAATCTGAGTATAATATTTTTTTTTGATCTTGGGTATGGCGATGAACAAGGAGTGCTATGGCGTCTTCTTTACTCCATGGATGATCTGATGAAGGATGAGAAAGCTTACGTTCTCTCTTTGCTAGTCTCGGTATGCTCTCTCTTTGTATTAGCCGGGGGTGGTATATTTTTTCTCTGAAGCAGAAGAAAAAAAAAAGCCAGCCTCTTAGACCGTTCTAGTTGCTCCATTTATAGCCATCATGCTGATGGGCTATGGGTGCCGCATATGCCTCCATATGGTGGAAGTATAAAGCCTTCTTCAATAGAATGTGTTTGCAACTGTCACCGTATTCCATGGGCTAATTTTCACGTGGTCTTGGATGAGATATGTTGTTGAAAAGATCTCGGAGTTATTTTTAACATGTTGTGTGCTTGAATTGGTCTGCTGGACACATGGTCAGCACCAACTTTACAAAGATCTCTGAAGTTGTAATAAAAAGATCTTGAGCTGGAGGCCGCATAACATCTTGGCCGCATGATAGCAAGGCCGCATAGGTCTTGTAGCAGCATACGTGCTATCATTTGAGCCTTGGTCGAATGGACACTCTGGCCGCATGGTGGCGAGGACGCATGGGTCATGTAGTCACATACATTCTCTCATTTGGCCTTGTTCGGATGGACACTCTGGCTGCATGTTTGCGTGGACGCATAGGGCATAGCCACATACGAGGGTAAATGTGGCATGGCACGTTTGTCCAAGTAATTAATACACTGATGTGACTTATTGTCTTTTTCTGAGTCGTCGTCTTCACGAGTCTCGAAGCGTCTCAGAGTGATGAGTGAGGTTTCAAAAATTCTGACATACATCGAAATCTGTGTCAGGGGGTCCTTATGCGGCCTTCCAGCTCTATAGTCGTTCAGGCCGCATATAGTATACTATACGACTTTTTTGTGATTTGGTTGATCAGGCCGCATGTGGCTCTTCTGCGGCTTGACTGTTCAGCCGCATATGGCTTTTCTGCAGTTTGATCATTCAGGCCGCATGTGGCTTCTCTACGGCTTGATTGTTCAGGCTGCATGTGTCTTCTCTGCGGCTTGTTGAGGGGGCATAACATTTATGCGGCCTGTATGATTTTTTTATGCTTCTACATGACCCCCTTCAAAGTTTCCAAAATAATAAGTTTGGAATACTTTGAAAGAAGCATGGATGAACGATTTTGGCTATATATGTAGGGCATACCGTATAGTCTCATTGCCTCATAGCTGTCTTTGACAGGTTGTCCGATCATTAAATAAGGAGATTTGTTTTGATCCTTGTGCAGATCTCTTGGGATTTTATGCCGTCATTAGATAAAGTGGCTCAACAAACGAGGAGTCACCGCCAATCTTTGTCGCAGCGTGGATCGAGGGGTATCGCGGATCAGGATTCGAACAGCCATAATCGTCATTCGTTGCCGCATAGTCTGGCCAAGGGGAAGGGTTGTGTTGTCGAGGCTGCCCCCTCCCTGTTTCTCGACGATGTTCATCGTCGATTAAGGGTAAGTTCGCTGGGGAAGACGAAGAGGAAGACTTGAACAGAGAGACGCATATGCACAGTTGGACGCATGGATTCGTTTATACGCCAACTTCTCACTGCCGCATGGGTAGCCCAGCCGCATGGGCTACCCAGCCACACCAATATCCCGGCCGCATGGGTGACCGAGCCGCATGACCCATCATGCCTAATGGAAAACTTGGTCGTACGGGTGACTCAAGCCGCATAGGAGATCTATACTACATGCCGCATATCTTACTCGACCGTATAGAGGTTCTATGTTGCATGTGTATATTTATTTATTTTTTTGATGATTCTGACCATGTCCCTTTAACTTGCAGTGATGTTGCCTACCATACCCTCCGAAGAATTAGTCCTTGGGCAAAACCTACTGCCCTTGAACATGAACCTTGGAGATCTCGCTAGCGCCATCAGGAAGCAGCTTGAAAAAGATCTCCCGCCTGTCTGCTTTTCTGTTGAGTCAAATCAACGCGGGAGAGATCCCCGCTAAGGATGGAAAGCATTTCTTTAGGAAGCTATACTTCCTGTTCGGCGATGCACTGGAGTCTTCTCAGGTGGGGTAGATCAGGGAGAACTGGTCTTTCATCTTCCGTGGAACGGAGAAGACATTTTCTTTCATCGACCGTCACTTGGCTCTGTAGGACCTGAAGGTGATGATCGGTCTATGGTATGTGGACTGGGACTTGACCCCCGAGATGTCACTTCCAGATCTCCTGTAGGTAATCAGCCATCCCCGCTAGGCGCGAATCACCGCATTAGCGCTCCCACGAGATGATCTTTCATATCTGGTCGTGATGCCGCACGAGCGTAAGCTGCGCCCGTGCAAGGCCATGATTCAAACAGGCGGTAAGAGGTCTAAGCCAGAGAGTCACACAGATTGTTTGAGGGCAGCAGAATACGAAATGCACAGGCGATTGGTAACAAGTTCACAGTCGTCAATAGCAAAAACATTGAATAACACAAGTATAGAAGTAAAATAAGCTCTCTATTGATATTGAACAAGTGTTACAAGCGGCTAGGCCTAGATTATAAGTCGCTCAAGCCTTTCTCTCTGAAACATTAAAAGCATGCCAAATGGCTACATTTGTGGAATGTTACATAGGTGATATTCCAATATTATGTCTTGTATATGTGCTTCAGTTCCGGACGCAATACCCTATTCGTCGCACGACCTACACGTACAGGTGGCCAACCGCATACGCAAGTCCGTGCCCTATATGAGACTCACAACACGTGTAAGAAATATGTCAAGGCCTAGGGAGTCATACGGATAACTCCACAACTTTAGGTGGGTCTACTAGACACTAGGTCATACACAAGTCCTAACATCAACGCCTTCGTTGACTGCACCCGAGTCTCTCTCGGACGTCCACAGTTATATAATATAAACATGCAACTAATAATATAGAATTTAAACAGTACAATAAGGCAAGGTATACTTGCCTGGCAAAAAGCTATGTAGTCCCAATAACCTGCTCCAGAAGTCGCGTAGAATAATCCAATGTCCTCGTGGTCAGCGTGCACAGGCACGGGAATCGGGGGTGACTGCTACGGGTTGTCTGGCAAGGGTGACGGGTCCATGATGAACACGATGACAAGGGATGATGACGATGAGATGATTAGGTTTAGGTGATAATGATGATGATCGCTATGGTTAGGGTGGTGATTAGGTTAATGATTAGGGTGATAGTGGTGATGATTATGACGATGATTACGTGATGGTGATGACGATGATAGGGTGATGGTGATGATGTGGATAATGATGGGGATGATGGTGATAACAAGGATGATGATTTGGAAGATGGTGATGTCACGACCCGTACCCGGTATACGGGCACGAGAGCGTGGGTACGTCCAGCCTACGCCGCAGCATCGGCAGTAGAACGCTGTCTAGGTCATGTAACTATCTAATCAATCTCACATGAATATCCAACTCCATAAGGAGACACAGATATCACAATATAATATGGAATATACTAAATCACATAAGCTAAGGCACGATGAGATATCGAAGCAAGCAAGGAAATACAAGACAAGTCTAAACAACAATAAATAATCCAACCTGCAATCAGTAACATCCAGTCTCCAAGTATGTCGAAAACAAGTCCTCTATGTCCCAGTCTGGAAAAAATATCCAGTCAGGATTGGAACGAAATACACCTCTAACAGCAGTTCCACATATATTGACAAAATCTATAGCACAGTGTAAAGAAATACAAGACAGATATGGATAATTGGCAATAAGAAATACTGACGAGCATGGATGTACTGGAAATAGAAATACTGGAATAATTGGAATACTGGAGCATGTCATCATCAATGTACATCTAGCAATGAAATAGAAATACAAGTACACGCAAGAACAATGAACTGGTATATAAGTGTGTTCAAGAACAATAACTAGAATATGTAGAGACACTAGATCAATATACTAGAGATGCATGTCAAGAATCATCTAACTAAGTGTGCGAAACATCAGTATATCATGTGATCTGCTTGGGACTTATGACTCATTACATGGATTAGCGATCATCCCCAATAGGTCAGGCTAACCAGAATGTAACAGCGATGAAGCATATAAAGTAAGGCTGCACCGACGTGAGATGTGGGTGAGCTATGATGCATGTAAAGTTGGGTATGATCACATAAACTACTAATATTTCCCTATTTCCCCAGCTAGCACGATGGATCCCAATCACGACTCCTCGTGACAGGTCTCAATGATGCCAACTCGTGTAAAGAACAGTGTCAGAGTCATGTACGCTATACAACAAGAATTATAGAGATAATCAACATAATAAAAACTGTCAGAGAATGTACTCGCCTGGGGTCCTGCTGCTGGTATGAATCAGAGTCCAAGTCACAGTCCAAATAGCCTATGTATTACAAATTTACCATGTCAAAAGATAATTTATTTTAATTTATTTAATTCTAGAATAATTACTCTAAAATCCTATTTTAATCTTATTATTCTGATTTTTAGGTTAATTCCTAAATTTTGCCCAAAAGAACTGAATTTTATCAACTCGAGACTCATGTGGCACGCAAATCGAGGCGATCTGTTGACCGAAAAGTCAACCGACACAAACTCAACTTTCATGCATAATTTCCTGTAGATTTCAGCATCAAAAACATGCTGGAATTTATGGCTCGTCCGAATTCAAATTCGTTTGGAAAATATGGCACATACAAGTTTCGTATCGTGCACCGATGGTTAAATTCTAACCTAGAAGTTCTACAGAATTAATAGTATGAAAATACATCGAATTAAATTCTGGGAAAAACATATGTCAATGATCTCTACATTATCTTTCCGAAACTTTAAACGGTTCATGATTCTGTTTCCTGGTTCTCCCGAAATCGCGAAAATATCGAAACACGTCTATTTTCGGACATGTTGTGCTCTACGAATTTTCTAGAATTTAATACTCATAATTTCATAAAACAATTTATATAATCAGAAAGCTAACCTCAATATCTTTCTAACAAAAAAAACTAGGCCTCGTTTGGGGTCCGGAGCTATGCGCAATGGCTCCTAGAAGATGAAGGAACTCTAGATGGCAATTCTCCAAAATTCGGCTGAAGAAAAACCCTAAAAATAAATAACTAAACTAATATATATATATAAAGGAGAGAGAAAGCAGCCGCGGCTCAGAATGCTACCACGTGGCAGCCATCCAACGCTACCCGCCCAAATCGGACGACCCCGGTCAGACGCGGCTCTGCTCAACTGAGTCCGAGTCGAACTCGGACTCGGCTCGGCTCGAGGTCGGCTCGGCTTCGCCCGCGGTCGCTGACAGGCGGTCCCCGCACTGTTGCTTGCGGGAGGCTGACAGGTGGGCCCCCTGTTTGCTGACTGGGCAGAATTAATTACTTTTTGGGTTTTCTTTTTCAGAAATTAGTTTTTAATTCAATTTTTTCATAATTAACTCAAAATAAATGCTAAAAATAATCAGAAATTCCCAAAAAATTCTAGAAAATATAATTTATTATTTAGAACCTAAAATAAAAGTTTAGAATATTTTTAATTATATTTGACCCTAAAATAAATTCTTGAAAGTCCTAGAAAATTAGGGTTACTAGTTTTTAATTAACTAAAAATTATAAAAAAATCCCAATAGCCCCAAATTGACCTAATAACAATATTTAAGCATGAATTTCAGGATACGGAGGTTACAGGTGATGACGAGGATGATGATATGGATGATGGTGATGACGAGGACGATGATATGGACGATGGTGATGATGAGGATGATGATGTAGATGATGGTGATGACTAGGATGAGATGATTATGATGGGGGGATATTAATGATGCTAATGATGATGATGATTACTGTGGTTAAGGAGGCTGCCAGAGTCCGGCCAGGGGTAGAAGAGATCCGGCAATGAGGAGGAGGAGGAGGAGGAGGAGAGGACAGGGAGGTGGAAGAGGAGGAGGAGCTCAGGGAGCAGGGAGGAGGATGACAGGGTGGAGCTGGGTCGAGGTCAGGGATGAAGGGAGGTGGTGGTGTTACTCAGGGAGGAGGAAGGAGAGGACAGCGGGTGTACTTCGTCATCCGGCGGCTTCAGGCGAGTGGCGGGTGGAGGAGAGTCGACGAGGGAGCTGTGGGCGAGGAGGGGGAGAAGAAAGGAGGTCAAGGGGTCATGGTCGGGTGCTCCAGCTCCTCAGGCGAGGAGTGGTGGCTCGGGATGAGGAAGACGATGGTGGTGGTGACCGGGGTGGTCGACGATAGAAGGGGGAGATCAATGGCGATGGTGCAGGAGGATAAGAGTGCAGCGGCGTTCAGGTGGATAGTAGGTCGTCGACGGCTCGGCGAGGGGTTCGTCGACGGGATGGCAGCAGGAGAAGACCGGGTTCCGGCGGAGTCGGGTTCAGCGGATGAGCAGCGGTCAGCGGGATGTACGGCACGGCGAGTTCGAGGAGGGGCGGGGTGCAGGAGCAGCGGGGCACGGTGGAGGGAAGGAGACGTCCAAGGGGAAAGGTTCGACGAGGCTCCAGCGACGGGTTGGCTTGGGATGGAGGTGAACAGGGAATAGGGGAGGGGGTGTCGGCTGAATTTTAGTTTGGGTTTAGGTTTTGGGAAAAAATAAAGGAAAATGAGGTATTTATACATGTAGGATTTTTAGGTTTGGGGTTGACCTAGGATTAAGGCTTGGTCAACGCTCCTTGGGCTTGGACCTTGGGCTCACATGGGGATGTTTGGAGGCTATAGTTTGTATTATTTAAATGCAAGGACTAGGTTTAAAATAAGGAGGCAATGTCGCGCGTCGCACATTCCAAAAATTATGGGAAAATTCGTATTAAGGGAACAAATAGGTTTCTTCATATATTGTCCAATGGTGTGGACTCCTTATTGCATTTTTGCATAAAAGTGCCCAATAAATAGAAAATTGCACAAAGATGAAAATTAGATTTTAATTGATTAAATTATCGCGCAAGGTGTTCTGGAATTAATTAGAAGTACATGGGGATAAAATTAGGTGGGACATAAGTGTCATGGACGTAGAGGGCTCAGAGTAGAATATTATCATAAATTTGGATTGCATAAAACGGTCAAGATTGTGTCTCCAATTTTGATTGGAACGCACATGGGTACAAAGTCAGGATTTATTTTGAATTAAGAAATAAGGTCCGCGATGTTTATTGTGCGACTAAATTATAGCACAAGAGAGCATAAATATAAGTTACACCGAGGTCAGAATAGAGGGCGGGCATGTCTAGGACAAGGATGTGAGGTTTGAAGAAAGGCAATGGCTAGTGTAGTGCTCCAATTATCGAAACAACGGTAAGGTGCGCTACGTGTCTTAAACAATACAAAATTAAATAAATACCGTGTTCTATTTCTATTTGGATTCAAACTAGCCCTAGTTTCACTATCTAAGCTAAGTAGACCTAATTTTGGGTGTGGGGGTTTACAATCTACCCAACTTAAAATAATTTCGTCCTCAAAATTAAAATAAGGCATGGTTTCTCTCTATCAATTTCACTTGATCACAATCTAAAAGAATTTACCTCAAGTTTTAACAAATGCAGTTTCTACCAAAGTTAGAATTTACCCATCTATCATCTAAGGCTATACATCTAAGAAAGCTATGCCTCAAATTATTTAATCATGTTATTCAATCTTCAAAATTTTAATACTAAACATATCATATATGATATGCCCTTAACAAATTATAAAAGAGAGTCACCAAGTCATATGATTAGCCTATAGTGTATATCTAGTACTTATCAGTGTATCAACTTATACCAAGCACGAGGTTTCGTCTTTCCGAAATAAGGGAAGACGGAAAAAGATAATAAAGAATTCAAGGGAAAGGTGATAGAATAGAAGTGTGGGAATCAAGGCGTTTAAAGAATTCAAATGGGAATTGTCAAGGCATTTGTGGATTAAAATCCGATTTGGTAGTTTCTTATTCGCATGCTCGTATCAGTACAGTTATGTAACCGATACGATATGCTCAGACATATCTAGAGGGCAAGTATATTCCTCCACTAGTTAACTATATATCTCAATCCATATAAAGTAGTCATGTGAAGAGCGAACCAAGCACACTACGGTTGTCCAGACCATAATACACTGATTCTAATTTAGATAATGTATTAGTAAGCGTCCCCAATAACACATATATCATGAACAAGCTCTATAAAAGAATAAGCTTGCAAAACTAGGCTATAAAATAGCAGCATAAGTCAAGGTAATTTAGAAAATATACGTACGCTAAATTATGATGAAAGAGGGTACAAAATAATTCAAATTCATAAGAAGGTGAGACTCTACAGTCTCTACAGTTGTCATACTGGCTCTTTGTCAAAGTTGCTAGTCGACCAAATAGGGATATGGGCCTCTAATTTCTATAGTCTAAATAAACACTATCTTCTTATCAAAGTCTATAGTTAAGGTCATTCAATTAAACTTCATTAGTGTATCAAGAGGACTATGTAATACTAGGTTGTGAGGCATACTACCCAACTTAAGAGAATAAACTAATACTATAATTGCTTTGAGGGAATCCTACAGAATAACCTGGCCCTTGTAGATAAAGTAAAAATTCTTATTGGGGTACACGAGAAAAAGATCTGGGTACCTATTAGGTATCCTATTGCACTATATAGGTAATGGTTATCTTAAGTCTTAATTATAGTGCTTATAGAACAAGTGTCAATAGTAAGAATGGAAAAGTTACTGGCCTTCAAGGGGAAAGAGGATATAACTCGAATCGAGGTGGGGGTACATGTTACGTGATTTAAAACTAAGAATAATCATTAGGTCATAATCTACAAAAATAACTTAAACTATCAAGTTCTAACTACCAATCACATAATTCAAAATTCAAGAGTAATAACTATAATCCTAGCAAGCTGTATATCCTATCATGAAATAAAATTACTTGACCTGCAATCATAAGAGTTATGCGACACGAGTTGAAAGATGAAGAAAGAAAGAACATAATTTAGTCGTCGCACAATTGGCGAACGTTAAGGTTGAAGAGGAACAAGATATGAAATTAAAATAGAGGGACTCTAGATAATATCGTGGTTTCATAAGGGGAATGTGGTATGCTAATATCTATGCTCGAGGTTTGATCGAGGAAAATGTTATATTCGTTCCTCTTGGCCTCCTAAGGTATTGTTCGTCTACTATAAGACGAGAAGTTAAAGTTGCAGTTCTCTAGTACTATCTCACCATAAAAAGCTAGGCTTAGTCCTAATATTTAACCTTGGATTTCTATTGGTTCTCAATACTAGGGTCAAACACTATGATCAAATTTCAAACTAATCCTAGTAGCGTCTATACTACTCTCAAGTCATTCATAAACATATCGAGGGATAATGGTAAATCAACCTATAGGTAAGGGATGCTAGGGTTCATTAGGTAGTAAGGAATGCTAGGGTTCATTAAGTATTCTAACTCAGTGATGTGTCATTATCCTAGTTGTACTCTTAATAGGAAGGTTACCCTACTTATTATCTAACAATAGGGACTCCTATATTATAGCAGGGGCTATACTCAAGGAACTATTAGGGAAGCACATGAATCAAGCAGGATGCAGCTATTCAAATAGAACAGATTGGAAAGAAGGTGAATCATAGTCAATTATGGATGAGATCCTATACTATAATCCTAGGTGCATGCTTGCTCAGTACAGTAACATAACTAAGACAATATGCTCTCGACCTGCATGGGCCACCACTAAAAACACGTTACGCCCTAATCCCAAAATACATAGGACTACGACACGTAAGCATGCCAGCCGCATGTATATAGCAACTCTAATATATGGAAACCATAACACATGCGTACGCTATATAATGAATAATAATTTTCAAGTGGTAAAACTATCACAAGTCACAGGGTATAATCTAAATCTCATCCACAAAAATCAACGAATAAATGAATAACCAATAACTATGTAGCTAGATCTCAATATAAAGTATCTAATGATGGTAGTCGGATGGAAACAAGTTCACTACCGAACTAGAATATAGAATAAATAAGATAAATACAATATAAGAATATTAACTAACAATCATGGGCTCGAAGAGAAGACCTCCTCGGAATATACGTAGCAAGTCCGGATCTGCGCTCCTGCGAATACTCATGAACATCTACACCTGGAAAGGGACCAGGTCCTCAGAGGGACATAACAAGATACATAGAAGCATGCCATAAAGTATATACTGTAAAAACTCAAGGATGAACTAACCAGCTAAGTGAAATACACTTTAAAGACAACCTTGGTATGTATGGGTAGGTGAAAGGTATAAAGCATAGCGTCGAGCCAGAGGCTAAGTACCTGGCATTAGCTGTAAACTGGATGCCAGGAGTATATGCTGACTACATCACCGATCATGATAGCGCGCAGCTAGTAACCTCTGTCGGATGTATCGACAAGCATATACGCCCATAACCGGGTAACACTGGCCTATAACCGGGTAACACTGAGGCTCACGGCCCCACAGTTTACTCTAAAACTACGAAAACCAAATGTCTGTCCCATACGCCTACTAATTGTCTTTCCCGCCCAATGATCTATGCATGTTGTATCCATAATATGCTGTAGCTACTACACCGAGATGGAGTGCAAGTATCGGTGTCGTAACTCTGGCTCATAGTCTATCGTTAGAACAATAGTCCAACCTCACAACCAAACAAGGACAAGGATTGGACCTTCATACTATAATAGACGATGCTCCGACTACTAATAACTGCTAAGTCTTCTAACATGCATCACTATTAGCAGTTATACCCTATCCGTCGTACGACCTACACGTACAGGTGGCCAACCGCATACGCAAGCCCGTGCCCTACATGAGACTCATAACACGTGTAAGAAATATATCAAGTCCTTGGGAGTCAAACCGATAACTCCACAACTTTAGGTGGGTCTACTAGACACTAGGTCAGACACAAGTCCTAACGTTAACGCCTTCGTTGACTGCACCCGAGTCTCTCTCGGACGCGCACAGTTATATAATACAAACATACAATTAATAATACAGAATTTAAACAGTACAACAAGACAAGGTATACTTGCCTGGCAAGAAGATATGTAGTCCCAATAACCTGCTTCGGAAGTCGCGTAGAATAATCCAATATCCTCGGGGTCAGCATACACAAGCACGGGAATCGGGGGTGACTACTGCGAGTTGTCTGGCAGGGTGACGGGTCCATGATGAACACGATGACGAGGGATGATGACGATGAGATAATTAGGTTAAGGTGATAATGATGATGATCGCTATAGTTAGGGTGGTGATTAGGTCAATGATTAGGGTGATAATGGTGATGATTATGATGATGATTATGTGACGGTGATGACGATGATAGGGTGATGGTGATAATATAGATAATGATGGGGATGATGGTGATGATGAGGATGAGGATGTGGACGATGGTGATGACGAAGTCGATGATATGGATAATGGTGATGACGAGGACAATGATGTGGACGATGGTGATGATGAGGACGATGATATGGATGATGGTGATGACTAGGATAAGATGATTATGATGGGGGGATGTTGATGATGCTAATGATGATAATGATTACTGTGGTTAAGGAGGCTACCGGAGTCCGGCCAAGGGGGAGGGGAGGTCCGGCAAGGAGGAGAAGGATGAGAGGACAGGGAGGTGGAAGAGGAGGAGGAGCTCAGGGAGCAGGGAGGAGGATGACAGGGTGGAGCTGGGTCGAGGTCAGGGATGAGGGGAGGTGGTGGTGGTGTTACTCAGGGAGGAGGAAGGAGAGGACAGCGGGTGTGCTTCGTCGTCCGGCGGCATCAGGCGAGTGGCGGGAGGAGGAGAGTCGACGAAGGGGCTGTGGTCGAGGGGGGGAGAAGGACGGAGGTCAAAGGGTCGTGGTCGGGTGCTCCAGCGGCTCAGGCGAGGAGTGGTGGCTCGAGATGAGGAAGACGATGGTGGTGGTGATGTAACACCCCATTCCGCTCAAGCGGACTGCCGTTTCAAACGGTAATCGTGCAGCTGTCCTGACCCGCTTTGCCTCAAAAGAGAAGCAAAGGATATCCAGACTTGTCCCTACAGGAATTCAGCATAGGCTTTCAGAGGCTCGCTCAGGCGTATCGCTCTACCGAGGTGAATCATCGCTAAGGTGGGTGGCTACGGTGAACTTGTCTTTGCTTAGCCAGCACACATAAAATCTGGAATATTTATGCTAGTCGCTAGGTGAATCACCCCCTGCATGCTAATAAATCCAACGCACCTAGCTAAGGGAATAATCCTAACTTGTATTGATTGCTAGAACATGGAAAATGAAATACTGCTTATATTCAGACCCTCGCATGCTAAGACCCTAACGATCTAACTCTCGGCTTACCTTCGGGTCCGAGCAAACGTGCCTGCTTACGTTCCTTAGAAACGCATGCTTGTCTGTTTGAATGTTGCCTTGTTTTCATCCAACTCCGGAAGACTACTCAGTAGTTATTCCGTGTATAATTGACCCTGCAACTATCCGAGACCGTTAGGTCACCAGGCAGCCCCGAACCAGGGGAATGCATCAAGGCAAGTTACTGTACAGAAACAAGATCCAAGTATCTCGTGTACTCGTGTACTCGTGTTCCAGTGCACTCGTGTTCTTGTGTTCTTGTGCACTCGTGTTCTCGTGTTCTCGTGTATCTCGTGATAATTGAATGACCAAAAAAGAAAGTGCATGTCGCGGACAACTCGAAAACGAGGTATAGTTCCACGGACGGTCACCGGGGCACTGGGGCCGATCCGGTCCGGATGGAACTACTTGTGTGGTCCCTCGTGTTCGGGCGAGTGGTTTGTAGCACCTCGTGTACTTACGTTGCATTCCACTTTCCCGGGACCACATCACGTGTGTAGTCCATCGTGTGCGGACAAAATGGTTTGTAGCGCATCGTGTACTTTGCTGCATTCCATCTTGGCCTTGGACTACTTCATGTACAATCCATCGTGTACGGGCGAGATGGATCGTAGCGCATCGTGTGCTCTCGTTGCGTTCCATTCTCGTCTGGGATTAGTCCTTTATGGCTATGCCAGCGACTCATGTTCATATAGATAAGTCATCCTCGCTTAGCGGCTATCCGCGTGCGAGTCATTGCATCAAGAACAACTGAGCACACTAAATACTGTCCCGTTCAATGACTCTCATGTTTGCATATTGTATATGCTATGCTCCTGAATGTTTATACATGCCTCTGCTCGAATTAACAATGTTGCCTCCATGTTTGCCTTGGACAGGGAAGGAGATGGTAAGTTGGTAAGTCTCGCCGTGTTTCCTCTCATGTTGCACGGCGCACTGCCCGACACGTTAGGCTATTCAATGTTTGCATGAAACTGATTCTAAGGCAACTAGAAAGACAACTTAATAGTTGTGCACGGAACCTGTATTACGTGTTTGGATTTGTCGAGCGGGCGAGTAGCTTCCCCACCAATGCATTCAATGTACTGATAATCCACCAGTTTGTATGCAGGGTACGGGAGAACCTCGTTCGGTGCGGATGCCTCCAACGTGCGTGCTAAGGCCAGGAGTTCCCTCTGAAGCCTTGCAACGGTGCATCCAGAACTGAAGCACATATACAAGGCATAATATTGGAACATAGCCCGAACTCGTCTGGACATCGCCTCTACAATCATTCCACAATTGTAGCCACTTGGCACGCTTTTACTGTTTCAGAGAGAGAGGCTTGAGCGACTTGTAATCTCGGCTATACGCCGCCTGTAACACATGTTTATATCAATAAAAGAGCTTGCTTTACTTCAACTTGTGTTTCAATATTTCTGCTATATTGTCGACTCAGTGAACCTATTACCAAATCGCTATGCGTTCATGACTCCGCTGCACTCGGACAACCTGTGCGACTCTGTGGCTTAGAACTCTTACCGCCAGCCAATAAATCACGGCCTTGCACGGGCGCGGTTCACGCTCGTGCGGCATCACGCCCGGATGGGTCAAAGCGATCGTTCCGCGGGAGCGCTGGCGAGGGTGATTCCCGCCTAGCGGGAACGGCCGAAATAGCCTGCGGGAGATCGGGGCGTGACATAGTGGTATCAGAGCCTGGCTTCTACGCCTTTGGACTTCAATTCGATATCTCTGTTTTGAAAGCTCGTTCGTGGGTTATGTGTACGCTCTCTCTCAATGCCTCGATGGGATGTTCCAACAATAAGTCTAAATACTTTCAAAATGCGTTTTGATTGATATGATTGCTTGTCTGCTGTTATGCTACGAGTGGCCTTTGTGCCAACCTGTGTGAACCCTTGAGAGTATCGCTAGTAGCTTGTCCGATTTTTCCTAACTCTAAGTTTGGTTGAATGCATCTATTCGAGGGACGCCTTGAACTAGTGCACCATCCAAGACTTAAGAAAAGGTGAAACTCGAGTGCTAAGACTTCGCTATCACTGAGCTGGTTGACGTGTTCACGCTAGAAGTGCACTTCGAAAGTGCGCACGATCCAGTCTAAGCGATATACTGATTTCGAAGCTTGTACAAGTGAATATCCAAATGAACAAGTACAACGACTTGTCTAGGATTGCCTCAAACCCTAGAACACTGCTTGTCCTTAGTAAGTCTCGAGGACGAGACTTTTTCTAAGTTGGGTAGGATGTAACACCCCATTCTGCTCAAGCGGACTGCCGTTTCAAACCGTAATCGTGCAGCTGTCCCGACCCGCTTTGCCTCAAAAGAGAAGCAAAGGATATCCAGACTTGTCCCTACAGGAATTCAGCATAGGCTTTCAGAGGCTCGCTCAGGCGTATCGCTCTACCGAGGCGAATCATCGCTAAGGTGGTTAGCTACGGTGAACTTGTCTTTGCTTAGCCAGCATACATAAAATCTGGAATATTTATGCTAGTCGCTAGGTGAATCACCCCCTGCATGCTAATAAATCCAACGCACCTAGCTAAGGGAATAATCCCAACTTGTATTGCTTGCTAGAACATGGAAAATGAAATACTGCTTATATTCAGACCCTCGCATGCTAAGACCCTAACGATCTAACTCTCGGCTTACCTTCGGGTCCGAGCAAACGTGCCTGCTTACGTTCCTTAGAAACACATGCTTGTCTGTTTGAATGTTGCCTTGTTTTCATCCAACTCCGGAAGACTACTCAGTAGTCATTCCGTGTATGATTGACCCTGCAAGTATCCGAGACCGTTAGGTCACCAGGCAGCCCCGAACCAGGGGAATACATCAAGGCAAGTTACTGTACAGAAACAAGATCCAAGTATCTCGTGTACTAGTGTTCCAGTGCACTCGTGTTCTCGTGTTCTTGTGCACTCGTGTTCTCGTGTTCTCGTATATCTCGTGATAATTGAATGACCCAAAAAGAAAGTGCATGTCGCGGACAACTCGAAAATGAGGTATAGTTCCACGGACGGTCACCGGGGCACTGGGGCCGATCCGGTCCGGATGGAACTTCTTGTGTGGTCCCTCGTCTTCGGGCGAGTGGTTTGTAGCACCTCGTGTACTTACGTTGCATTCCACTTTCCCGGGACCACATCACGTGTGTAGTCCATCGTGTGCGGACAAGATGGTTTGTAGCGCATCATGTACTTTGCTGCATTCCATCTTGGCCTTGGACTACTTCATGTACAATCTATCGTGTACGGGCGAGATGGATCGTAGCGCATCGTGTGCTCTCGTTGCGTTCCATTCTCGTCTGGGATTAGTCCTTTATGGCTATGCCAGCGACTCATGTTCGTATAGATAAGTCATCCTCGCTTAGCGGCTATCCGCGTGCGAGTCATTGCATCAAGAACAACTGAGCACACCAAATACTGTCTCGTTCAATGACTCTCATGTTTGCATGTTGCATATGCTATGCTCCTGAATGTTTATACATGCCTCTGCTCGAATTAACAATGTTGCCTCCATGTTTGCCTTGGACAGGAAAGGAGATGGTAAGTTGGTAAGTCTCGCCGTGTTTTCTCTCATGTTGCACGGCGCACTGCCCGACACGTTAGGCTATTCAATGTTTGCATGAAACTGATCCTAAGGCAACTAGAAAGACAACTTAATAGTTGTGCACGGAACCTGTATTACGTGTTTGGATTTGTCGAGCGGGCGAGTAGCTTCCCCACCAGTGCATTCAATATACTGATAATCCACCAGTTTGTACGCAGGGTGCGGGAGAACCTCGTTCGGTGCGGATGCCTCTAACGTGCGTGCTAAGGCCAGGAGTTCCCTCTGAAGCCTTGCAACGGTGCGTCCGGAACTGAAGCACATATACAAGGCATAATGTTGGAACATAGCCCGAACTCGTCTGGACGTCGCCTCTACAATCATTTCACAATTGTAGCCACTTGGCACGCTTTTACTATTTCAGAGAGAGAGGCTTGAGCGACTTGTAATCTCGGCTATACGCCGCCTGTAACACATGTTTATATCAATAAAAGAGCTTGATTTACTTCAACTTGTGTTTCAATGCTTCCGCTATATTGTCGACTCAGTGAACCTGTTACCAAATCGCTATGCGTTCATGACTCCACTGCACTCGGACAACCTGTGCGACTCTGTGGCTTAGAACTCTTACCGCCAGCCAATGAATCACGGCCTTGCACGGGCACGGTTCACGCTCGTGCGGCATCACGCCCCGATGGGTCAAAGCGATCGTTCCGCGGGAGCGCTTGCGAGGGTGATTCCCGCCTAGCGGGAACGGCCGAAATAGCCTGCGGAAGATCGGGGCGTGACAGGTGACCGGGGTGGTTGACGATGGGATGGGAAGATCAATGGCGATGGTGCAGGAGGAGAAGAGTGCAGCGGCGTTCAGGTGGACAGTAGGTCGTCGACGGCTCGGTGAGGGGTTCGTCGACGGGATGGCAGTGGGAGGAGACCGGGTTCCACCGGAGTCGGGTTCAGCGGATGAGCAGCGGTCAGCGGGATGTACGACACGACGAGTTCGAGGAGGGGCGGGGTGCAGGTGCAGCGGGGCACGACGGAGGGAAGGAGACGTCGAAGGGAAAAGGTTCGGCGAGGCTCCGGCGACGGGTTGGCTGGGGAAGGAGGTGAACAGGGAATAGGGGAGGCGGTGTCGGGTGAATTTTAGTTTGGGTTTTAGTTTTGGGAAAAAATAAAGAAAAAGGAGGTATTTATACATGTAGGATTTTTTGGTTTGTGGTTGACCTAGGATTAGGGCTTGGTCAACACTCCTTGGGCTTGGGCCTTGGGCTCACATGGGGATGTTTGGAGGCTATAGTTTGCATTGTTTAAATGCAAGGACTAGGTTTAAAATAAGGAGGTGATGTCGCGCGTTGCACATTCCGAAAATTATGGTAAAATTTGTATGAAGGGGAAATATGGGTTTCTTTATGTATTACCCAATGGTGTGGACTCCTTATTATATTTTTGCATAAAAGTGCCCAACAATTGAAAAATTATACAAAGATAGAAATTGGATTTAAATTGATTAAATTACCGCACAAGGTGTTCTGGAATTAATTAGAAGTACATGGGGATAAAATTAGGTGGGTCACAAGTGTCATGGACGTAGAGGGCTTAGAGGTCAATATTATCATAAATTTGGGTTGCACAAAATGGTCAAGATTGTGTCTCCAATTTCTATTGGAACGCATAAGGGTACAAAGTTGGGATTTATTTCGAATTAAGAAATAACGTTCGCGACATTTATTGTGCGACTAAAATGTAGCACAAGAGAGCATAATTATAAGTTACACCAAGGTCAGAATAGAGGGCGGGCATGTCTAGGACAAGGATGTGAGGTTTGTAGGAAGGCAATGGCTAGTGTAGTGCTCCAATTATTGAAACAACGATAAGGTGCGCTACGTGTCATAAACAATACAAAATTAAATAAATACCGTGTTCTATTTCTATTTGGATTCAAACTATCCCTAGTTTCACTATCTAAGCCAAGTAGACCTAATTTCGGGTGTAGGAGTTTACATATATGCACAAGTTATACACCAAAGTCATATTGGCAGGATATCTGATGCTTTGGTTGAGCAACTACATCATCCCGGGAGGATCCAAAAAAGTAGATAGGATCAGTTGCCATCTCATCCTTCCTGTCGTGTAGTTGGCCTTCGGCCATAAGCTGACTCTTTTACCGGCTATGGTATCCTGCATCCATCGGGGGCTCCATAACTTCGCTCCGAAGTTCGAGGAACATCCGGGCAAGGGGTATTTCAATCGGATCGAGCTCCCTTATCATTAGTTGATGGGTTGTCTACTCCTGCATCATGGGTCCCTGATGATCCCTGGGACTGATGAGTACATGGTGGTGACTGATGCCTTGATCTGCAAATATTGGGATATAAAGTGGAGATTCGACACAGTCCCCGCCGGTAGGAGGGTGCTCTCCTTTATGAATGGCTGGAGTTATTTTACGTTCGAGCCAGAGTTCACGGCCGAAGAGAGCGACGCTTCTCATCAAGATACCGGGGGAGTGCCTCGAAACCTGTTTGAGAGGCTGCTTTATTGGCTCCAAGCTATTCGTCTATCTCACTTGGTGTACCATAATTGAGGTAAGGTTTTTGTAGAGACTTATCTGCCAAGTTAATTTTCTCGTTAGTTTGGTTATACTCAATTCTTGTTGGGTCACCCGAGCGTTTCCCTCGGGTATAGTGGCAGTTTGCTTGATGGGGTCCGAGCTTGGAGCTATTATAGCGCCGCTGGTACTCGAGCCCAGTTTTAGTTGCCAAGGGCTAGGGTTGTGCCATGAATGTTGTATACAATGACGAATTACTATTGCACGACCAACGCCCTGCCGGCTGAATTCGTCCCGGAGAGGAGCTACCTAGAAGGTACCATGTTGATGCCTCCGAAAGTAAAAGTGCGTCGGATGCCCAAGAAAGACATGAGTGTTTTCATGCGTCTGCTTGTGGAATTTGACCCTTCGACAAAGGAGGCTACTTCTCCTTTTAATGAGCCTCCTCCTGCTAAGCGTAAGAAAAAGGTTAAGTCGCACCATATTCGCTATTCAAAGAAGGAGAAGGCTGAGGTGGCCCCCGAGGCAGCACCTGTGGCGAGGTCGAAGCTCCCTGCGAAGGAGATCAGGAGCGAGGAGGTAGGGCTCTTTTTATTGGGGTCTCTGAAGCATATCCCTCTTTGGATTCTATAGCGGTACCCGTAGAACCCCTTAGTTTTATTCTTCCTGATCCTCTCGATAAATGTATTTCGTCTGGTCTGTTTGATCGTTTGTAGACGCAAGAAAGAAAGGACCGTCCTCGGCAGGCGACTGGTTTGGAGTTTCTTACATCGAACCTGAAGAGAAGACCACTCCGTAGTCTAACGTGGGCGTCTTGGAACATGTACCTGAGACTTCGAGAGCCCAAGGGCTAGATACGGCCTTAGGGGAGCCTTACACCCCTCTGGAGAACATCTATGTGGATGACCTAGATGCTGTGGGAAGGCTATAACGATGCTGGGCGATCCGCATCCTATATCTCCTTCCTTTGGTATATCATTTTGCCACTTTATGCGAGATCAGATTCTTTGGCTTCAACTCTCAATTCTTAAGGTAAATCTAATCACCGGTTATTCTGGATCTGCAGGTGCTATCTCTCCCTTGCAGATAGTGGACGTGGCCTCTGAGGAAGGCGTAAAAGAGGAAGGGGGTAGCGAGCTTGTTAGTAAAAGGTATGAACCTCTCTATCGCTCTTATGGAGGCAAGGAACATTCGGTCATGCTCCCTACTGAGATCGTGGTGGAGGAGGTTCCTTTTGTTACAGGTCCTTCTGATGTGGCGGCTGATCTTCCAAACGTCACCGCTGGGGGTTCTGTTGCTGAAGCCTCTTCGAACACTGGGGTCGTAAGCTACCGCTATGAGGTCATTCCCCTTCTTGAGGTCTCTGGGTTACCTCTTGAAGCGGTCGAGACACTGTCTAGGGATGGCATACTTAAGGAAGACGATGTGGCAAGGTGCCCTGTTACTTTTGTTCCCAATCTTGGTACTACTCCGGCATTCGCGGCTCAGCTACCGGTTATCCAGGCTATTCTTGCGTCCATGAAAGATTGGCTCGCAGACTGATCCGCTGGTTGCTCCTCTACTACTATTTTTCCTTCGAAGTTTTTGAACATCGTTGTACCGCCTGTTGCATCTATGGGCTCTTTCAATCCTGCCACCTTTGACTCTGGCTACATTGAAAGAAATTGACAAGACCGTCTGGCTTTCCATCTGAAGCTTCTACATGTTCTTGAAGCAGGAGATCGAGGGCGTGTTTGAACATAACAAATCTTTCACCTGGGTAAGACACTTTGTTGAGGGCCAGGTCCACTCTCTGACGGGTATCCCTGGTTTTGAGAAGATGGCCGACTTTCTGGGCTATAAACTAAAAGAGGTAGATAAATGCCTAATAAAGCTACGACAGTATCAGTAGGCGGACATGGGAATGTTGATTTTTCATGAATACAACAAATTCTCATAGAAGATGGAGACGGAGAAGGCCTTCTTTGCTTCGTCTATGGAGTGGTTGCATCTTGATGTCCGAATCATACAGGAGAGGCATGACCGGCTGGGCGATCTCAAAGAAGAGTGCATTTCCTGGCAAAAGGACCTGACCAAGCAAATTAGATAGCTCCAGGTCAAGCTTGATGCAATAGAGAATAGGTTGAGGAAGGCCCAGCAGGAAGAGGAGGCCATCCGCACTGAGGCGAGTTAAATAGCTCTGAACAAAGATGGCGTTGAGGTTCTGGTGCAACAACTAGAGAAAAGATACGAGTCCTACGATTGCTACGAGGATCCCGAGTTTATGGCCTAAGAAGTTGAGCACCGGCCTCGGAAGTGTTTGGATGGCCATATTGCTCATCTCCATGAGCGGATAGCAGATTTATGCTCCGACTCATAGCACCAGTAGTTCTCCTTTGCTTCTTGTGTCTTAATTTTGCCTTCGGGCTTAGGATCTTGATAATCTTCCGAAATGTACTTTGCTTTTAATCTCTCTTTGCGGAGAAAAATAAAAGTTACCCTATTTGTTTTTTAATTTATTTGTGTTAGCTTTAGGTATCGTACTAGAGGTAATATGAACGTAGTACAATACCATAGCTTTTTAAGGATATCCCGCTGGAGGCTCTTTGATGGACTTATTATTTATTGTGCATATTGAGTGCAAATAATAAATTTAAAAACAATCTCTATCAGAGGTAATATAGACGTGATAGATTTTGTGTACCCATTACTTTTGCGCATGTTAGTGCAAGTAATAGGTTTGAGATAAGCCCTGCCAGAGGTGATATAGACGTGGACATTTTTGTTAATTTAACATCACTGGTGTACCTTAAAGAGTATGGGTGATAAATGGGGATGGCGACCAATATCAGAGGTAATATGGATGTGATGATCGATAGCCAAGACTCGGGAGGTTTGCTCAGAGGTAATACGTACGTGGCAAACTTAGTCGAAAAAAATATTAAGACAGTAGTTCAGAGGTAATATGGACATGAACCAATATCCGAAAAACTCACCGAGGAGTGATTTACTGAGTGTGGTCAATCCAAAAATGACGATAGACCTGAGGATTGCTCCGCTGGTGAGATTTATGGGACGATAGCTCAGAAGCAATATGAGCATGGCCAGCGTCTAACGAAATTGGTTTTTGAGTGGTCACTGCGGAAGTGTGCAAGTGGACCCGAGGAGTGCTTCGCTGGGGAGACTTTAAGGATGCATAATTCGTTGCATATCCAGGACTCCTGGATACAGATGGTGGCTTTTACAAAAAATTGTAAAGAAGGAAAAAATATTACACAAAGGCACATGTTGAGAATGAAGAACAAAGAGTGTAAAGATGTACATCTGGGTTATTCTGCTTGGGATAAGCGGAGTACAAGTCTAGTTTAGACATAGTAATTTTTAGGAACTTGTCATTGATAGGCATCATAAGCAAGTCACCATTGGGTTTCACTAGCCGGTAGGCACCGTTGGAGAATACGAACTCCACGATGAACGGCTCTCCCATTTAGGATAGAATTTGTCGACCGTCTTATGGGTCATGACCATCGGTCTTCTCACAGTCAGGACGAGGTCTCCTAGTTGGAAAATTCTCTCATTGACCCATCTGTTGAAGGCTCCTGAGAGACGCGCTTGGTATAGCACAATGCGCTGTTGAGCTAAAAGATATTTTTTATCGAGTTCTAACTCTTGTAGCCGTCAACGGTGATTATCGTCGATGGTTAATTGGTTGGAGCAGACTACTTAGAGGAAGGGATTTGGATCTCGAGCGGGAGGACTGCTTCGCTTCCGTACACCGGAGAGAAAGGCGTGTTGCCAATAGCTATCCGGACCATTGTACGGTAGGCCCAGAGATATTCACCTAGCTTATTGTTCCAGTCACGCTTATTGGAAGACACAAACTTTTTGAGCAGATTTATGATAGTCTTGTAAAAGGCTTCTGCCAGACCGTTTCCTACCGAGTTATATGCGGTTGACGATATATTCTGAATCTAATTTTTGTCGCAAAATCGGAAGAATGCGTGACTAGCGAACTGTGGACCATTATCGTAGATGATCCTTCGTGGCAAGCCGAAGTGGTATATGACTTAATGCTAGACGAAGATAATCACGTTTGAGGTTTTTACTTTAACGAGTGGGACAGCTTTCGCCCATTTGGAGAAGTAATATGTTATAGCCAGGATGAACCGATGCCCTTTAGAAGAAGGTGGACTGATTGGTCCAATAATGTCTATCCCCCAAGCTTCAAACGGCCAAGGTAAAACCGTTGGGTACGAGAATTCTGAGGGCTGGTGGATGAAGTCTGCGTAGATTTGGCACGTTTGGCATTTTTACGCATACTAAATGGCCTCTGCTACCATCGTCGGTCAGTAATACCCCATTCTCTGAAGATGGTCCTGTAGCTTTGGGCCAGGTTGGTGTGCATCACAGACACGGTCGTGAGCTTCTCGGAGGGCCTGTATAGGAAGCAACGACCTTCTTCCATTGCAGACACCATTGTGTACCGCAGATGCCATCGTAACCTTCTTCCACCAGCGACCTTCTTCCACCAGTGTACCCCATTATCCGAAGATTGTTCTGTATTCGATAGACATTATAACAGAAGGTCGTCGTAGGACCAACGATACAATATTTTGGCATCTGTATCATAATAGAATCGGAGGGAACGCTTTCTTATTGATGTGGCTTTCTTTCGGTTCTCGAAATAAATTTCATAGACCACGTAGTCAACAAATGGAAGCCTCTAGTCCTGGAGATCAGTGTGTACTTCTGTCGCACAACTCAGACACAGACAAAGGTTATTCTTTGGGCAGACCAACTCTCGACCGATTACTGTGATTAGTTGATGGGTATTGTCTGTAACTGCTAAGGAAGCAACGAGGTTGGGTAGGGTATCAGCCTCGACATTCTATAGCCTTGTGAAGTGCTCAATAAAGAATCCCTCGAAGGTTGAGACGACGTCAAGTGCAGCTTGGTGGTAAGGAATCAGGTCTTTATGCCGGACTTCGTACGCACCCCGGACCTGACTTACTATTAATTTGGGGTCACCGTAGGCCTCCAAATACTCCACTCCTACTAGTTTGGTGAGTTGTAGCCCAATGACCAAGGCGTTGTACTCTGTCATATTGTTGGAGGACGGGTTCGTGAGAGAGTAGGCCCGGTTGATGACCAAATCGTATGGGGAGATTAGCACTATCCTGAGCCCAGCAATGATATCTTCCTTGGGCCCTGTTCTTGAAGCACCATCGAAGAACATTCGCCAAATAAACTCGCATGAAGTTACATTTGATTCTTCTACTTTGGCTAGAATCTCGTCGTAAAGTTTCGAGGTTTTTAGCGTCGGATGTGTTGTTAAAAAGTCGGCCTGTGCTTGACCCTTGATGACCTTTTATGGGACAAATACCATGTTGTATGGAGATAGTAGTATTTCCTAGGTAGCTAGGCGAAAACAGAGTGCCCACGGTTTGGTCATGAGAACTCTGAGAGGATTAACTTGCAAGATCACATGGATGGCCTTTCCAATCACGTAATTCCTAGTCTTCTAGACAACAAATATTAGAGCAAGGCATTCCTTCTCGACAGGGGTATACCTATGCTCTGCACCAACCATCATCCGAGTGAGATAATATATGGCCTGCTCGTAGCTTGTATCACTATTTTGGCCTAATAGTGCACCTAGAGTGATCTATCGCGCGTACATAAAGCAAAAAGGCTTCCCCAAGACCGGGGCTACTAGCACTGGAGGGTTTGATAGGTATCCCTTGATGTCGTCAAACGATCGTTGGCCTTCTTCATTCCAAACAAAGGAGACACCTTTCTTCATGAGCTGGGTGAATGGCGGACAATGCCTAGAGATGTTTGATATGAACCTCCTTATGTATGCCAGCTTCTCTTGAAGGTTGCAGAGCTCCCAGAGGTTCCTCGACGGGTTCATCTCAAGGATTGCTTTAGTTTTGTCAGGTTCTATGTGAATACGCTGAGAAGTGATGATGAAGCCCAGGAATTTATCACTGGAGACTCCCAGGAAGGATTTGGTAGGGTTTATATTGAGCTGGTGCATACGCATGAGATCGAACACAGTCTTCAGGTCCCTGAGGTGATCACCTTTGGAGTGTCTTTTAACGGTAATATCATTGACGTAACACTCGACCGTCTTGCATAGATGCTTCCAGAATATGGTGCTCAAAGCTCGCTGGTATGTAAAACCAGCGTTCTTCAGACCAAAGGGCATGACTATGTAGCAGTATACTCCTATCGATGTTCGAAATAATGTATGCTTTTGATCGTCAGGGGACATCTTGATCCGTTTGTCGCCTGAGAATTCGTCCATGAAGGACATGCGCTCGAAGCTGCAAGTATTTTTTATCATTATGTCCGTGATCGAAAGAGGGAATTCGTCTTTAGGACAGGCCACGTTTAGATCATAAAAGTCAATATAGATCCTGATATTTTCGTTCTTTTTTATGATAGGCATAATGTTGGCTACCTATTATGGATGTTGTTCTTTGTGGCCGAAGTCATTAGCTATCAGTTTGTTGACTTCGACCTCGATGGCGTTCATTATGTCTTGCAGGAACTGCCATTTTTTCTGCTTGACAGGCTTAGCGTTCGACAAGATGTTGAGCTTGTGGACTACAATTTGGGGGTCCAGTCCTGGCAGATCTTCATAGATCCCGGTGAAGACATCATTGTATTCCCTAAAGAGATATAGCAGGGATTCTCGATCCTCATCAATCAACTTTTTTTGATGAAGATAGGTTTGGGGGAGGATTCGTCACCCAGATTGACTTGTACAACTTTGTCTTCGGTAGGAGGTTCTCATTGTTCCAACCGTATATCCCTTTGTGCATCTAGGTTTTGGGCCACGGTTCTACTTTAAAGAGTTAGGGTAGATTCTAGTCGCCTTCCTCAAGGTCAGCTGACACCATGTTGGCAGATAATATTTGCTTGAGCATCTCTCCTCATATAGGAGTCCTAAGAGAAAGATTACGAAGAGTGAGAGTGCACCTCGTCCCCTTCATATGAACCCTCGGGGGTTGTGGGAGGTGTTACATACCCTAAGCCTTGCTTGGTCTTATGGTAGTAGTCCTCGAATTTGCCTGTAGGAGCCGGTAGACGCAGAGGCAGCCTTCATCCTTTGTCGTAGTTTAAGCCCTTAGTGGCCTTCAAATCGTACCCCATTTTCTGGATAAGGTTCTTGTCTTGAGAGCTATACCGGTGGAGTGACATTTTGCCGATATCAGGCTCTAGATCTCGTTCTTCGGGATGAAGGATTGAGGACATTCTACTATGCCGAAGATGATGAGTCTGTCTTCCTGCTTCCTAGATGGGACTAGGAATTGAGTGTTTTGGCTGAAGAGAACCCGGTTTACAGTATAGGTGGTAGTCACCTGTGTTTGTAGGTGCAAGCCCATAACGTGCTCCATTGAGTATAGTGTGCTTATTTGTGCAACTTCAGAGTAGTTCAAAGATAGCCCTTTATTCATAAAGTATGGTATCTTTTCTCCAGGAATTATATCGTGGAGGGAAGGGACGTTTGCTTGAGCAGCAACGTACTCCTCTAGTTTATCCTTTCCATAATATACCCCCAGTGCAAGCGATAACTTTGGAGATTTTCTGCACAGCTTTACTACCAGAGGCTCAAACGCGATAAGAGGTAAGTGAGCATCCTTCGGTGGTCGACTCGGCCTATGAAGGCAAACGACCAACGATTCGGGTGTAGTGGATGTTGCCGAATTTTCCTTTGGTGATCGGCTTGGCCTATGAAGGCGAACAATAAGAGGTTTGGATGCCTTCTTGCATAGTTTTATGATGAGGGGAGAGATTGTGTCAGGAGCATGCGCCATTAGATATACTCCCAAAGGTTTATCTGATGCTGTCCCGGCCTCTGTCTCATCGTCAACATCATTGCCACCTTTATCTTAGTAGACTTGCTTGTGTAAAAGTGTACGGAGTATTAAGCCTCGATCTCCTTGAAAGGATCGACATCTGCGAACTTTGTCTTGACCGTGCCATGATCATCCACGTACTTTAAATATTGGTATAGGGTTGATTGCACAATCATGTATTCGTGTATCCATGGCCGCCTCAGCAGGGCATTATAGGATACGTCAACGTCTATGATATAGCAAGTGACCTCAATTTTTAAGTCGCCAATTTGATATTTCAGACAGATCTTGCCCAGAGGGTAGCTCCTTCCTGCGTTGAAGCCAGTGATAGCAGTATTGGTGGCTGCCAGGCGATGCATCGTAATGCCCAAAGTCTGAAGCAGACTCCGTAGGTAATGCTGATTGACGAACCTGGATCGATGTGCATCCGGTCCACCTTGATGGCACCAATGTACCCTATGTAGTATATGGGATGATCATGCCGGTTATTTTTTAGCAACATGTTATTTTACAAAAATGTAATATTGGGTACCGCTTTTCTCATATTGTTGCAGAGGGGGCATGCGGCGGGTTCCTCTACTGACAGCTTGGCTTACGCCAAGTAGGCATAGATATTTTATAATGCCTTACTCAGAGCATTTCGGGTGTCTTTAGAGAGTTGGAGAAGCTTAAACATTGACAACTTTTCTGCGTTATTGGCGAGTTGGGCCAAGATGTCAAAGTTATAGGGATTTTCTATTCCCTGATCCATTTCTTTACGCAACGGCTTTTTGATACGACCCCCTTTCTGTTTGGACTTGTCCGCTGGTGGGGGTTGAGAAGGACCCGGATCAGACACAATATGTGCAGTAGTTGGAGATACATTGATATCAGGAGCCTCATAATCTCACTGGTAGGTAAGGCCCGACCTGGTTGCCCCTGCCTAGGCCTCCTCAGCAGTGGGAGAAAAATATGGCAGGACTTGATTTTTTGTGCTTTAGACTTGACGGTGGAAGGCGCTGCTTGCTGTATCAAGTCTGGGACAAGATCCGGGTAGACCCATATAAACTCGCCCTGAGGTGTAGTAAGAGGTATCAGCCCTGTTGCTTGGTCGAGAGCTGGTGGACGATTGACTACCTCCATTGTTGCCCTCAGGATCGGTATGACTCCGTCCTGGGCTTCCTTCATCGGAAAGATACCAAACTGTAGGGATACCATGTTGGCGGCAACTGTCTTGTCATCAAATTCCAAGGTAAGGGCATTGGTGTCAAGCAGGCACTAGATGTATCGCTTAAGGGTGTAGCATTCCTTCATCGTATGGTTGACATAGCGATGGTAATGGCAGTATTTTGGATTATTTATCTCGGCTTCCTCTACAGGGTGCTTAACGTCGGGGGGCTAAAGCTTTCCACCCTTCATCAATACATCAAACATGGGCATGATGTCGCCATCTTCGAAGGAGTAAGTCACCTGGGGCTTTGTAACTTCAATCGGCTTTTGCTCGGGCTTCTTGGTTAAGTTGGCCACCAGGGCCAGCTTTCCTTTTCTCTCGTGACTGTTGTTTACACTGTTATTATTGTTAGGACATTTTCCCCTGTCATTTACAACAGGGATCTATATTTCCAGGAACTAGACATCCTTGACCTTCTTTTTAGCGCTGACAACATTGATGATGAATGATGTCCAGTCTTTGAATTGACTGTCATCCATCCAGAGGCTGACTGCCGGAAGTAAGTTCCTGTGGCACATGTCCATGAGTGTAGACTTAAGATTGCCTGGAGGCAACCTCAGTATTGCTTGGCGAAAATGCTAAATATATTTTGGGTGAGTTTCCTTTCCCCTTGGGTGACATCCATTAAGGAAGACATCGTCATATTGCTTCCTCCGTCATAGAATCTTTTGAGAAAAAGACACTTGAAGTCGTCAAACGACGAGATACAGTTGTCTGGTAGGCTAAAAAACTCGTCAAATACAACCCCGAACAATGCCCCTACAATGATCTTGGTAAGGAGTGCGTCACTACGAGATAGTTGCCCTATTGTAGTCTCGAAATAGCTCATGTATTGATGGGGAAATATCTTCTCGTCGAATGGGTTCAGGTTAAAGGGCTTGTACTTTGGCGGGTACGAAACACCCCTCTACTCGCAAGGGTATGATTGTCGTATCCCGATCTCGTACCTTGAATCCCGGCTACCCATTGAATCTAGGTGAGCCAGGAGTTAACAGATTTCCCTCATTGCTTCTTTGGCTTCGTCTCCCACAGAATGGACAAATAAACCAGGTATAGGGTAATTTTTGACGTTGGGCGGAGCAGTTGCGTCGGAGTCCGCGTTGGTCCCAGGGTCCAAGTTTGCTTGTCTAGAAGCCTTTGCTGGTTAAGATGCTACACTTGCCTTGATTTATAGCACTACTTGGGTCAAGGCTTGCATTGATTCGCTCATGGTCTGCAATATGGCCTCGAGGGCCTCGAGGAACTACCGATCACTAGGGCCTTCATGCTCGTCCCCCGCCATCTATATCATTCTTGCATGAGAAAAGAAGGATGGGATAATAGATGTAGCACTTTCAGCTTTGGACTCTTACAAAGAATAGTCGTCAGGGATGGTTGGCGGTGTCGTGCCCTGTTCGGACTCAGAGGGAGTACTTCCCCAGCGTAGGATGCGGCATCTTCTTTCCGAGGGTGGCAATCCCAGGGAATTCAGCATCCATTCCTTAGGAATCCTCATCTCCTAGAAACCCTAAATTGTCGTATAGGTCCGAGGCATTACTACCCCCAGCTTGTGTAACCCCAGTGGTTCTAAGGGAGTGCTACCCCCAATAACTGATAGATTCTTCTTCTAGCAGGTGTCCTGGAAAACTCCTTCTGCAGGTCCTGTTGCTGGTCCCCTGGGTAATTGCCTTCTTAATGTGCTAGTTGAGATTGATGGACTGGAGGTGCTAGGCTTCTCAATCTGCCAGAGTTTGGGTGCTAAGCATTTTTTGTGTCTCGCAAGGATGCCGCATGGACAACCTAAGGGGACGCCTGGCGAGTACCTTCAGTAACAGGGAGAGAGGCGAGGTGCACAAGCTCCAAAGTTGGGGAAGGCACGGTGGTCTTTGCTACCCACGTCCTATGGGTCTTCAAGTGCTGGGCACCCTTCAGGTTGGAAGAGGCTACCGCATGAGCAGTGGACACATGGTGTGCGGTCCCTGTGGCAGAGAGAGACAGGAGTACCTACTTTGCAGTTAGGTGAGGCACGGTGTCCTTTGCTACACGCGTCCTGTGGGTCTTCTTGGGCTTTTTTGCCTCGGAGAAGGACTCACGCTATCCCCGGAGAGCACATCCTAGAAAGCCTGCTGGTCGAAGCGGACCACCAGCATCCTTTGAGTGGACCCGAGCTTGGCTATGTCGGATCGCGCCACATGTTTCTTATCAAAAGAGAAAGACTTCCCCAGCTGATTCTCTATCTTGTTCGCCATTAAATTCAAATGTTCTCAAAGAGCTTGATTTAATTAACAAACAAAAGAAAGTACAAAGAGGTCCTGGATGGATAATCTAAGTACAATATTTTTTTGATCTGGGGTGTGGCGATAGACAAGGAGTACTATGGCATCTCCTTTACTCGGAGGACGATCAAATACAGGGTGAGGAAGCTTACGTTCTCTCTTTGCTTATCTCGGTATGCTCTCACTCCGATGGATAAGGAGTGATATGGCATCTCCTTTACTCCGTGGACGATTGGCCGGGGGTGGTATGCTTTCTCTCTGAAGGAGAAGAAAAAAATCCAGCCTCTTAGAATATTCTAGTTGATCATATTTATAGCCATCGTGCTGATGGGCAATGGGTGCCGTATATGCCTCCGTTTGGTGGCCGCATTAGTCTCCATCAACTGAATGAGGTTACAACGGTCGTCGCATGTCATGGGCCAATTTATACGTGGTCTTGGTTGAGATATGCTGTTAAAGAGATCTTGAAATTGTTTTTAACTTGTTGTGTGTGTGACTTGGTCAGCTGGACACGTGGTCAGCACCAACTTTGCAAAGATCTCTGCATTTGTAACAAAAAGATCTTGTGAGCTGGAGGCTGCATAGCATCTTGGTCGTATGATGGCGAGGCCGCATGGGTTTTGTTGCCGCATACATGCTCTTATTTGGGCCTGGGTCGAATGGACACTCTAGCCGCATGGGTCTTTTAGCCACATACGTTCTCTCGTTTAGCCTTGGTCGGATGGACACTATGGCCGCATATTTGCGAGGACGCAAAGGGCGTAGCCGTATATGAGGGAATACATGGCATGGCATATTCATTGAAGCAATTAATGCACGGATGTGACTTATTGCCTTTTCCTGAGCCATCGTCTTCACGAGTCTCGAAGTATGTCAGAGTGATGAGTGATGTGTCAGAGCTTCTGAAAGACATCAGAATCTGTGTCCAGGGGTCCTTATGCGGCGTCCTTGCTTTGTGGTCGTTTAGGCCGCATATAGTATACTATGCAGCTTTTCTATGATTTGCTTGATCAGGCCTCATATGAATCTTCTGTGACTTGACTGTTTAGGCCGCATGTGGCTTGTTTGTGGTTTGACCATTCAGACGGTATGTGGCTTCTCAGCGGCTTGACTGTTCAGGCCGCATTTGGCTTCTTTGCGACTTCTTTAGGGGGCACGACCTTTATGCGGCGTGCATGATTTTTTTTATGCTTCTACAATGTCGATTATCAGATTTAGGTTGGACTATGACCATATTGTGCTAACAATCACCCTCATTATGATAATTGACAAACCATACAAATATAATTCCCATACGATGTGAGAATGCAATACAAAAAGGAATGCTCCCCCGTAATACTTGTACTGATCATTCTTCAAAGTATTGGTACTTATTGGTTCTCACATTTTTTATTTTTTATTTTTTATTTCTCCCCCTTCATCATTTATCAGAATCAGTAGCTCTCCCGAACATGATGACAAGTAAGAAATAGTATAGAAACGAACATACAATATGATAGATATTTTGGGAGAACAATAAACTAGAAATGAGATTAAATTCATATAGAAACAACATATTGATCATCTTAAGCATAATTATTAGCTAAAAACATGATTGGAAAGTGAAGTGCTTTAACTAATAACAATTAAATCAACTTAAATATAAAAAAATAATAAATATAAACTAGGAGTTTCCATATTTCAGCAATAAAAATGTAAACCACATTATCTATCAATTTTAGCAACTAGATTATGCAACAAATTTGGTACTAAAAAAAGTAAAATCCATAAATAATGTAAGCTTTTATCTTTTAATACAGATGACTAAAACTATGGCACAAAACATTATAACTGATAATAGAAAGTCCACTAACATGAAAGTAACAACTAGAACGAAATAAACGAAAATAAACTCCAGAACTCCAGAAGCAGAATATCAAGCTAATGGTTGTCACCGGTCGTAGCATCATATGCTGATCGGTTTGGATCATAGTATTCTGCAGCAGGGTCCAGGTATCTCTGAATGAAAGGATCATTAAGCCGATATCCAGTACGATAGGGATCATGAGCTGGAGAAAATGGTTTGGTTGGGTGCTGAGACATGGAGTACTAAATGTCTGCTAGGGTGTTGGTTATGGCACAGTCGACCATGGTAAAACGGTAATTCTGATAGCGAAAATGCATGTTCAGCAACGTATCTTGCTAATATAAATGTACTGAGATTATCTCGTCTTGCAATCAAAACCGCTCCAGAATCAAGTCTTGGATGGAGTCCAGAGTAGCAGGTGGAGTACGTGCAGGTGCATCAGGTTTACCAGGTAAGTCACCTTCTGTAGGAGGGGAAGCAGCAGGAGTAGGGATAGGTGCAGTCCTACGAGCTGTGTGGAGATAGGCTGGTTCAGTGAAGAAGTGATAGTCATCCATAGGGATATTAAAATATGCAAAGATGATGGGCAAGTACATCATATACAGTAACTTATGTATGTTCTTGCGACATCGGACCATAGCTTCAATAAATGTTTTGGATAAACTAAAAGGAATTCAGAAGTGCAAATGATACATTGTAGTTACTTCCAATAATATAATTTCATCTGTGGAAGTCTTTCTAGGTAAAATGGTTGAGAAGACCATGTGATGCAGTTCATAGAACCAATTGTCCAAGTTTTTAGGACAAAATTGTCCAGGGTGACAAGGGTTAGGATTGCACAAAAAGTCCCTAAACGAATCATAAGTCGTGCCTTCTTGAAACCCAAATTTAGTGATTTTGACTATGGCATTGCCTTTATTTGGAATACGAAGTATCTCATCTAAGTCATTATCATCAAATTGAATGTCAATATCGCCGAATCGTGTTCTTATAGTCCCGTGTGAATGATTCCAATTTTAATAAAACAAACGAATGACATTGAGGTACGTGCAATGTCGTGTCACGACTAGTTCCTCTAAGCCAAGACCCTGAAAGTGAGAAAAATATAATAGAAATATTGTAAAGTTTAATGGGTTTCCGGGGCAGATAGTTCATTCCCGAAATTCATTAAACCACTCAAAAGATGCATCAAGGGATCTAAACAGAAAACCATTAAAATTACCTTCCTCGGGTAAGAGAGGACTAAGCATTGAGTGAGGGACATCCTCTGGAGGTTGATTGGATGATAAAGCATCACCAACCATTCTTTTCTTCTTCCCAAATAACTTAAGAGCCATTTAAAATTCGGAAAAGAAAGAAAGAGATATACCTCAAACAAAATAAAGAATGTGGAAGAGAACCTTGAGTTGAAACCAAAAATATGAATTTGATGGAGAGGAGACCACTTGAATAAGGAGAACCACATACCTAGGGTGTAGGATTTTAGAGAAAATGGGCTGCTTCTCAGATCGAAGATGAAGAGAAAATATAGGGTTTATGTTGAAAAAGGGTATCAAATAATAGGCCTCGGATTGCTGTTGTTCGGGAAATATGGGGCAATCGAGTTAGGGGCGAACTCGATCCGAACTGGTTTAAGTGCTTGCTTTGTTCATAGTTCAAATAAAACTATATATATATATATATATATATATATATATATATATATATATATATATATATATATATATATATATATATATATGATATCACACAAAGAAAAACTTAATCATGGATTAAGAACATAGCTTGTTTAATTATGTATTATATTTAACATAAGAGAAACATTAATCAAACAAGTATATATCACACAATTGTAGAGATATATATTTCTTATATTAAATACAACTTGTGCAAACATATGCATATAAGGAATGTTCTATGGTTTCAACAAAAAATAAAGCAAAGAAATTGTTAAGCATGCTAGAGAATATAATTACAACATATAAACAATATAATTGAATATCGTATTTCAAAGATAGTTGTTAATGAGTCTCCATAAATCTTTGTTCCATAAAGTCTTAATCATCTTGATTTAGCTGTAGGGGCTGGATCCCAGCTAGAGGTCGTGCGAAAATACTTAAGTACTGTGTCGCTTAGGCTATTTATGCCTTTTTAACAGAAGGACCCTTTCGGCTTGTAACCAAAGTAACCTCAACTTTAAAGAGCTTAGATTCAAAACAATTTAAAACAACTTGTATCCTTATACATTATCAGAATCATAATCCAATGACTGAGCTTAATAAACATGTGTAATACTATGTTTTACTTATGATATACATGAGAAATATTTAGGAAGAGCATAACTATTTGAAATATGTTGATGATAAATCATAGCTAAGCATAACACAATAATAATGCAAGTTTAAAATTAATAAAATATTATATTTTAGCATGTTACCAAATATTATAGTATCCATATTAGTATAATTGCTGTGAAGATAACCTTTGTACCACTGCAATCACCAACGTATTGTTGGTGCTAAATTCTGACACAAAATGTTCTACCTACATTCATAGGTAGAGACTTTGGTATTTGGACCCATATTGATTAGTTTTAGGAACCCATTTGAGAATATTCATATCTACTTGTTTTCTAATAAAATACTTACTAGATCTGTGTCCTTTAAAACCATAATTTTGACGTGTATCATGTATATTTGTGTTTGAGACAGGTGTATGTGAGTAATGTGTGATATAAACACTTTTTTGAGGTTTTTTATAAATAAAAGCATGATTGTGAGAACTTATGATTTTTTTGTTATTCTTGTGAGAAGTTCTCATGACGGTAACTTTTTGTTGAGTCATATATCGTACGTGCTTGGTGCTTGATTGAGTAACAGGTCCAACAATCTATTTTTCCAATTGATTGTGTAATCTCTTGTTAGTTGTAGACAATTCATCATATTTAGAAGTAATAACATGAATTCTAAGTGATGCTGTAGCAAACTTCTTCTTTTCTTACTCTAATTCCTCCTTAAGTTTAGCATTTTCATGTGCACAGATTTTAACACAATCAAGTGCTTATTTTAAGCTGAGATTTAGTGTGGACATATCATCATAGTTGTAAGAAGATGAAGTTTCTTTAACTTCATTTAGCAGACAAATAAGCTTTTTATTGTCAAACTGATAAGATTGAATATCTTTTTTTTAGCTTGTTTTTATTTACTTCTAAGCTTCTTGCAATCTTCAAATAATTCATTGAAAGCTTTAGATAATTCATCATATGAGAATTTTTCAAATAAAAGATTTTTTTTACCTTGTTTACCATTAGGCATAAGTTTGTAGGGTATTGGCTACATTCTTCTTCTGAATCATCAGCATTTCTTTCTTTCTTGTTCTCATGAGTTGCTTCTAGCAGTTTCCATATCTCATGTGATGTATTGTACATGGAGATGCAATTGAACTCACTCCTATTTAGAGCACAGTAAAGAACATGCATTCCCATTCCGTCAAGACTATTGTCTTTCTTCTCCTCTTCAGTGTACTCATCATCTAGTTTATTAATTACTTTAGAGCCTCTTGTACGTAAGACCATAAGTCAAAACTTAGTGCTTTTAGTTAAATACTCATATATACCTTCAATATGTGTCGTTAGTTTCATCGAATAAAGGTAGACAATATATAGACTTGTCTTAACCAAAAAATGGATAGCTAGTTGCTATAAATCTACTAACTGATGTTAATCTGATCAAGAGAACTTCTCTTTGATACCAATTGATGGAAAAACTATAGCCACTCTAGAGGGGGTGAATAGAGTGTGTGCGATAATAATTTAATTAAAACTAAGGCAATAGCCCACTTGAAAGTAAATGCGAAAATATGTACGAAAATAAAACAGTCTAATTACTAACTTATAAAACTGCTATAATGAGTATACCTAGGATCAGAGTAGTAGCATAGTATAAGTAAAGTAAATTAAATAGAGTTCAGAAGGCAAACACAAACACCAAGATTTTATCCTGGTTTCTCTCGTGGAGGACTAGTCCAGGTCTGAGAACTCTTGCTCGATGTTAATCTACTATTTGTGAAATAGGGTACACCACAAGATTTGATTCGAAGGCTTACAACTTCTTACAACACGAGTTTTGATCCGAATATGTCACTGACTTCTGAAAGATACACGCTTTGATGCAAAAATCAAGTTGACTTCTAACTTTGAAAATAGTAACTGAATTTTCAAGCTAGTACAACTCGAACAAACTTATAACTGAAAATGCACTTGGCACTTAGAAGGTTGTGAGAGAGTTGTCTTGGTGATGAGAAAGTGAATGCTCAGATGGAAAGGTTAAAGCTTGAAAGAATGAAATAGTTAAAGTAATTTGGAATGGTAAAAATTATTCTTTATTTATAGGATTTTTCTTGACTGAGTTCGGGCAGAGTTCGAATGCTGTAACGTTCATAAATTCGAACGTTGTACCATGAACTCGTGGAATGAGTTATGGACCATGGGAATGGACTTGGTCCTAACCGAATTTGATCTGAGTTCTCTCACCCTTGTTCCAGAACCTAATTTGCAAGTTTAGGTCCATTTTGAGTTGGGTTTGGACTGGGTTTTGGGTAGGCTTATTTGAGTGGACTTGAGTGCCATCTAGTTTTCATGTGTGACTCAATTTAGATAAGTCCTAGTCTCAAATAAAGTACAAAAATACAGAATAAAATAGAAATACTAAAATAGCTGCAGACGATTGTGGCAGGTGTCTTCTAGTAGATATAGCATCGCTAAACTTTCTAGCACAGTCCATTGTATTAAGTTTGGTTATGTCTGTGACCATACTGTGCCAACAATATATATATATATATATATATATATATATATATATATTCTAAAAATTCTAAAATATCTTAAAATTTATTCCTACAACTACGAAATAAATATGTTAGGAAAATTTATTATTAATGATTATATAAAATAAAATTTATAAGAAAATTAATAAAATAATTAATACATTAAAATAATAATAATGATAATGATTGAGGGGGTTTACAAATGCGACACTTACTGCACGATTAGATACGCTCGAGCGCAGCATCATGGAGGTCAGGACTATGAACGAGAGTATGGAGCGTGGCGTTACTGATCTCACTAAATAATATAGGCTTTTAGCGATGACATCATCCTTCGTCTAAATGCCACTAATTAGAAATAACGACGACCTGGCGACAGAAGAGAGGCGGATAAAGGTTTTTGGAAAAAGACTCGACGCTGAAACAATTCTTTGCCAATCGGTCGGTCCATCGATGACTAACCGAAAGTATGGCAATGTACATGTTAGTGACATCCTTGTGACGACTCAGCGATGGATTTCATTGCTAGAATTTCAACGATGGACTCTCGATAGTTTTACAAATTGAAAAACGACAAAAAAGCGACGAATTTGCGATAAAGTTTGCAACTCTTCTGCGATGCCACAGCAACATTAATTTGGTTTCTGATATTGTACAATAGTCTGATACTCAATTTGTTGACGGATTAGCGTTAATTTATTTTGTCAAAATTAGTTGTTATATCATTGCTTGCAGTCGATAATCCGTCGCTAACCTAGGAATATTTACTTGGTGATGACCATATCCATCACCAACTGGTCGTAAGTCCGTCTTGGGGATATAGTTTAGATGACGGAAGGGCAACGCTAATCTGTACAGAACTGCAAAGAAAAATATTTTCAAATACAGTAATCACATCATATATACACTATATATAACCTGTCAATCACAATATATCAACTACCCAGTGCAACCCGCAGTAGAGATTCTTGTCCAATCGGACCTTCTGCAGCACAAATGTATGATGGAACCATATAAAAGGCAAATAATTCATGAATTTTATGTAAATAGCATAATAAAATTAATCACAAATCCACATACATGTCCAAATATACTAAGAGTACATAAAATACTAAATGTACATAAACAATATTCATAAGTGCCACGAGTACTATATCACAAATAAATATCAATAACATAAACTAAATCATCTTTGTCCCTAGTCACGGATACGATCAAAGACATCCAGAGGAATTTCATTCAATAAATCATATAGTTATAAACTTGACGCCTCCGACAACAGTAAACCCAAGAGCCTCATCACTACGATAGGAGATAAAATAGGGCCAAAATCAGCAACAGAAGAAGCAGATGCACCAGAAGTATCAGACGTCGTGGGGCCATGAGTATTTGGGGCAGCAACCGGAGGAGCACGGATAACGGAAGAAACAACCCCCATGGTGGCCTGAATGGTGGTGATAGACTCCTACATCCCCACTACAGTGGCCTGCAATATGGTCGCCGTTGTCGTGACAAGCTGATCTATCTTATCAGGCTAGGAAGAAAAAGAAGCCATTGGCTATGGAGGACTCGAGTATACCAAAATTTGTGACGCCAAGGAGCCGATGCCGTAGACGCGTCCTCCCTTCCCTCTCCCACCAGCGGCCTTTATAAAAAGGTTGTTGGTTTGAGTGGGCATGGTATATGTCAAGTTCCAACTCCGTAAAGTCAATAATCGTCCCCTAGGTGTGATGATGTGCATGCCTAGGTTGCCCAATGCATAAGGCAAGAAGATAAAACAATATGGTTTTCAAGGAAAATACCGAGTCACAGCAAAAAAATTATATAGTCAATACAAAACAATCAGATTATGCGAACCAAAGCTCTTTTATTGATAATACCAGTGGTTACAAAGGCTTGAATATCCCTAAAGACTATGCCAAGTTGGCTACAACACTCGTTGATCTCTTTTGCTCATAAAGGATTTTTACCGTTCCATACATCACGTCTTCGTATATCCAAGCTAAGGTCTCGCACCTGAGAACCTGAAAGAGGGTGTCCACAAATGTGGGTCAGTACGCAACTTTTACTAGTAAGCAGGATAACCGACTCTCCAAAACTGTCATGTCCAGTCCAAAAATACGTAGGACTAGGTATACGTACACATGCCAATTGTACGAACAAGTATAGGAACCCAATTTAATAGAGCTAACCAGTCGCAGTACGCTGTAAAATATATCTAAGTCACAGTATTCGAGGCAGGTAAAATCTAGTCTCATCCACAAAGAGGGAGTCATCTGTAGAGCCCTGGTGGAAGAGAAGGAGTTGCCACATCCCTTGATTACAGAGTTCCTGGTGTTTTTCCAGAGTTGACGGGGTTGCCGCCAGACAGGGACATTGAGTTCTCTATAGACTTTGTGCCAGGCGTAGAGCCGATATCACAACACGTCTATAGGGTTAACAACAATGAGCTGACAGAGTTGAAGAAGCAGGTGGACGAGTTATAGGACAATGGCTTTATCAGATCTAGTTTATCACTATGAGGTACTCCGTTATTGTTTGTACCGAAGAAGGATGGGTCGATACGCATGTGTATCGACTGCAGGGCTCTGAACTATCGACTGCAGGGCTCTGAACAACCTCACTATCAAGAACAGATACCCACTGCCGAGGATAGATGATCTTTTCGATCAGTTGATAGTAGCGAAGGTATTCTCGAGGATAGACTTGAGGTCAGGTTACCACCAGGTAAAACTGAAGAAGTTGGATATTCCAAAGATAAATTTTTGGACTCGGTATGGCCTGTTTGAGTTTATGGTGATGTCATTTGGGTTGACCAATGACCCGACAGTATGCATGAACCTAATGAACAAGGTGTTCTACGAGTACCTTGATAAGTTTATGGTGGTGTTCATCGATGATATCCTAGTGTATTCAAAGTTGCCAGAGGAGCACGAGAAGCACCTGAGGATAGTTTGGAGACTCATAGGAAGGAGAAGCTTTATGGAAAGCTTTCAAAGTATGATTTCTTCCTTAACAAGGTCAAATTCCTTGGTCATGTGGTAACAGGAGACGGGATCTTAGTTGACCTGAGGAAGATCATAGCAGTAGAGTCATGGGCTACTCCAAGTTTAGTGGAAGAGATTAGGAGCTTTCTGGATCTAACAGGATACTACAGGAGATTTGTACAAGACTTCTCCAGGATTGCAAAGCCGATGACTAGGCTGACCAAAAAGGACATTGTGTGGTCAGAGGAGTGTCAGACCGCTTTCGATGAGATGAAGAAGAAATTGACGACAGCTCTAATGTTGACATTGACATCGGGGTCAGTGGATTCAATATTTATAGTGATGCTTTGGGAAAGGGTTTAGGTTGCATTGTACAGTAGAATTGGAAGATGATTGCCTATACTTCCAGGAAATTACGTTTTGATAAGAAAAACTACCCTACCCATGATCTGGAGTTGGCAGCAATCATTTTGCTCTAAAGCTGTAAAAATACTATATGTACAGAGAGCGTGCGGAGATCTTCACAGACCACAAGAGCTTGAAGTACGTGTTCACCCAGAAAGAGCTAAATATGATACAGCGGAGGTGGTTGGAATTGATAAAGGACTTCGACATATCATTGCAGTACCACCCAAGGAAGGTCAACGTAGTCGTCGATGCCTTGAGCAGGTATCCAGTAGTAATGTTCTTGACATCAGACAGACATTTATTAGCTAATCTTAAGAGCTTGGATATTGAGGTAATACTTCTCGGTATCGAGATACAAATATGGGGATTACATATACAGTTAGAGCTGATGGACAAGATCAGGGCTATGCAATATGATGATGTAACTCTGAGTAGCATCAAGGCACAAGTTCAGGCTGGGTTATTGGACGACATACCCATTGCTGATGATGGTTCTTTACGGCACGGTACTAGGTTGTGTATGTCGAGTGGGGAGTTGCACGAGGAGTTTCTGTAGGAGGCACATCGCTCTCAGTACTCTATGCATCCAGGTGCCAACAAAATGTATAGAGATATGAGGGAGCATGTCTGGTAGTGTGGTATGAAGCGGAAGATGGCGCGCTTCGTATCCATATGCTTATTATGCCAGCAGGTAAAAATAGAGAGGCAGAGGCCAGACGTTTTACTTCACTCTTACCCTTTACAGAGTAGAAATGGGAGCATGTTACCATATATTTTTTGTTCGAGGCTTCTGCGATCTCCAGGAGAAAAAGACGCAATTTTGGTCATCATAGACAGGTTGACCAAATCGGCCAAATTCTTTTCATTTAAAGTGGGTACGTCTACGGAAAAACTGGCGGAGATGTATATGCGGCAGATTATCAGATTGCACAGGGTCTATGTGAGCATAGTATCGGATCGGGATAGTCGCTTCACATCCTACTTCTGGAGGAGTTTATAGGCCAGCTTGGGAACCCAGCTCAAGTTCAGTACCGCATGTCACCCCCAAACAGACGAGAAGTCGGAGAGGACTATTCAGAATCTCAAGGACATGCTATGTGTAACCATCACTTTTTAGGATAGGGATATTTATGTCATTGGTATTATATTTATTAATTTTAAATAATAATTGATATGGTTATTTTTATATAATTAATTAATATAGAGAATGGTGCATGATTAACTCCTTAGTTAGACTAGTTGCTAATGAACCCAACTAGACTTGAACCTAACTAGACTCGTCATGACCAATATAGTAACCTAATAAAATAGTCTTGGTTAACTAGTTAAAATTGAGGGAATGAATAAAATCCTCTTTTATTTAATATTAGAACCTTTATTAGTTAAACCCTCATTAGCTAAACTCTTCATGATAACCCTTGGAGGGCATTTTAGATATTTTGCATAGACCAACCCTAACCTATATGTGGCTGGCACTATTTAGGAGGAGGGAGCCCCCTCTTATTTATTAGTTATTCATGAAGAAATCCTAAGTTGAGTTCTTCCTCCAAGCATTCATTCCTCCACTAAATTTCTCAAAATCAATCCTAATCCCTCTCATTTTCATCTCCAAGGAGAGCTAGAATCTTGAAGGTTGCAAGAAGCTTGAGGAAGAGGAGCTAGGCTAGAGATTGGTACTCATTCCTCACTCTTGTGCTCATTGAAGGAACCACATTAGGAATTCATCTCCCAATAGGTAAAATTTTTATTTTCCCTTGTTATTTCAAACTTTAATGGTGAAATAAATCCATAGAAACCCTCCCTTGATTTAAGAATACCCATAGAAAGAAGAATTAGGTCCATAAAAGGCCCTATGGAGGAAGTAACATGAGGTTTTGTGTCCATTTGAAGAAAACTCCGAGGTGGCACACCAAGTGTTTGATAAAATGCCTAATGGGTCATTTTTTGTTATTTTTTATTGTTTTTGATATATTGGGAGGTATATGATGTATTTTGAGGAGTGATATCACATGGAATGGGTATTTGAGTGTATATCATGGGTATCTTAATCATGCACCCAAGGTGTTTGTCATAATGATTATTAGTGCATGTATTGAGTTCATCCAAATATTTCTTATATTATAAATAAATATTTATATATGTATATTAGTATAAATATTAGAGTATGTGTATATATATAGTTATGTATACTTGGTGTTGTGTTTAGGCAAGTAAAAGGGGGTAATTTCAGTACACAGTTAACTGTGTCAAGGAAAATTGTATGTGTGAGCGTTTCACTGTGTATGTGCATTTGAGTGTGTGAGCTAGTATGTTTTTATACATATTGGAATCCATAAGGAGTGAGGTATATTGTGGGTTGCATGGGTGTTAGTGTGTTTAGTTGTGGGTACTATGGGGAGCAATTGGTAGAGTTTGTAGGGAGAGGAGTGGGTTAGCATGGAGCCAACCCTTAAACCAACTGCAGCATGAAGGAGTAGTAGTGCATAGCATGGCTTGGGAGCAACTGTACTGTGTCTGGGGCATATTCAGTGAAGAGAGGGGATAATTGAGAGTGTGACAGTGTACTTTGAGTGTGTGTTGGTGGCTTGAGCTCAGTGGCTAAGAGGAAGACTGTGCATTGCATTGTGTGTGTCAGTATGTTGTTGCTGTGAGTGTTGGTTTAAGGGATACCTGGTATGGTATCAGTTGCGAGTCAAGGTAATACAACTGCTCTTAGGAGCTATTGTGCTTGGATATGAACACAACATAGGGTCTTAATGATCTGCAGCTGGGTACTTCAAGAGAGGGGAAGCAGGAAGTGTGCACTACAGTCATAAATATGGCTGCAAGTAACAGATATCGAATTTATTTTGGTAAATTCAGGTATTCAAAAGGGAAGAATTGAATGTAAGTGTGAAGTGTAGGCAAGTTTTGGTAGTATTGTTGCAGTTGTAGTGAGTGAGAGTGAGATGGTTGACTGCAGAGGTATTGAGTGAACGGTAGTATACAATATGTGTTCGTACAGATATGAGTGGAGTGCATGGTGTATCGGTAGATCAGTAGGGGAAGTGGGTTCAATTCAAAACTGAGACAGTTGGAAGAGCTCAAGTTTTGGGGTCGTGGCTCAGTAAGAGAGCACTATGGTTGATACAAAAGCAGCAGAGGGGTGTTTGGTTAGGGGTAACCTGGGCAGATGTGAGGTAGTTTATTTGTTTGGGTGGTACAAGAGTTAACTGTCCAGGTTATATTATCATAGAGAGTGTGAAGACTTAGAGTGGTGGTGTTGTATGCTAGTGACTGAACCTTGATGTGCACATGTGGGAGAAACCAATGTAACAGTGGCAAAAATAATGAGCTCGGGTAACTGTTCAAGTGTAGGGAGTGTGGGTCTTGTATTAGTGATGTGTGTGGAGTATAGGTGTAGGTACCTAGATACACCTACATGTGTATATATATTTAGGTATAAGAGGATACAAGGATATGAAATATAGGATAGGTTGATTGCAGTCAGTTGCAAAGTGGTGTAGATAGAATGAGTTATGTGAAGTATGGTTGGTGTCCAGGTGCATAGGTATTGTGGAATGTTGTGATATGAGGGATAAATTTGAGGGTACCAGTTGGTTGAGAGTGTGTTTTAGCATGATATGTATCATGGGTTTGATACAAGTGTCAAGATAAAATACTTAGGAGTGAGTGTATTGGCACTTGAAGACTGTGTGCAGTTGCATAAGAGTTGCCCTATTGTGAATCCTGCAAGCAGTGCATTGTGTCAAGTTTTAGGATGCTCAAGTTTTAGGAGTGCAAGTGCACTGATGGGGTAGTGAGTCTCAGTCCGGGTGGTGCATATGGGAGGTTTGATGAGAAGTTAGTGTTTGCAAGGGGGAGATATGCACAGAGCAATGCACATGCAAGTGTGCATTCAAGTGAGGGACTGGAAGGGGCCATGTGAGGTAATTAAGGTATTGTGTGTTATGGTAGCTAGATATTGATAGCAAGGTATTGAGTACTAGGTATGGGTTAGACAATAACTATGATATGGGATAAGTACCTAGGTATTGATAGATAGGTATTTGGAATTATATTAAGTTATATTTCGGTAAGATATTGGTACTAAGTATATAGGTAAGATGCTATATAATTCTAGTATATATAAGTTAGATAATTATATATATATATATATATATATATATATATATATATAGTATGATATCTAACATATCATAGCTATTAGAATTGACCTAGAAGACCAAGCTAGAACTTGATATTAGTTAGTATGACTAAATAGGCCAATCTAGTAGATCAATTGGAACCCAAATTTAGATACGGCATAGTCTTGACCTAGAAAACCATAATTTAGCTTATTTAAGCTTGTTATTACTTCACTACAACATTGACATGGTATTTCATATATAGGTCAGTGTGACATCGAGACAGACACTGTTTGATATCCATTGCTCTAGACCACAGGCGAGTACATTCTCTGATAGTTTTTATTATTTGATAATTACTATATTTCAAGTATTTAGAAATGTTATATCTGATTCTCGACACTATGGTATACAAATTGGTATTGTTATTGGATCGTCAGTCATGAGATATTACCTTGATTCATAGAGATGGTATCGAATACTGATCCTTGTTGGTATTAGATAACATTGGATAGTATTGGTTAAATATGGGATACATTGGCTAGTAACGTGTCATGATTGGATCCATCGTATCAGTCAGGGTGGAGGAAGTATTAGCTAGATATGTGATCAAGAACTAATGGCAAGTAGTGTAAATCATCGGCTACTAGCTACTCATACACTTCACATATGGTTGATCTAGTTTTCCCTTAGTGTAAATCATTGAATCTCCCAAGCCGATCACAAATCTAAATAGTATTCAAAATATATTATATATTGTAGTTCATATTCAGTTCATATATTACATTTTCTTGTACCTGATATTGTAGTTCTTTCTCTTTTATTTCATATATGCATTGCTTATACTCTATTGCTTATATTGTCCATCTCCCTTTACTATTGCCATTGTATCAGTTTATTGTTTCTCATTGTGTATATAGCATCCTCTATTCTACTGTTGTATAGTCTTTGTCAATTTATTGGAACTACTATTGGGTTGTACTCGTTCTATCCTGATTGGATTTTTTTTTCAGCCGACGACTTAGAGGACTGGTGTCCTACGTACTACAGACCAAAGGAGGGGATAGCAACCATGAGCCCTGACACTGAGGAGTGATTGCCGAGAGGTCTAGCCAGAATCATTAGTCATCCTAGTTAGTTTTTATTAGCATTTGGTACCAGATTTGTTTTCGTCTTGTATTTGAGACTTGGTTATTGTTATTATTATTGGATATTGTTAATGTTTAGACTTTATAGTTATGTTAGACTTCTTTGATATCTTATCGTGGTTTAGACAGGTGATTGGGTATTTATCATACCATTATTATCATATTTTTCTCCTTCTTGAAGTTGAGATATTATTAACAGATTATATGTTGTGTGAGATGCTAGTTAGTTAGTGATGACCTAGATATTGTTCTACCACCGATGCTGCGGCATAGGCTGGACGTACCCACGTACTCGTGCCCCTTCACCGGGTGTGCATCATGAAACTACGCCCTTGTGTTCTGGACTTAGAAGGTTCTTGGGAGGATCACTCCACCTGGTAGATTATTCTTACAACAACAGTTACCAGGCTAGTATTGAGATGTCACCATTTGAGGCATTATATGGATGGAGATATCATACTCCTTTATCTTGGGATGATATTGGGGAGAGAGCCTTGTTAGGACCAGAGATGATTGTGGATGTAACCGAGAAGGTAAAGCTTATTAGAGATAAACTTCGGGGGGCGCAGGACAGACATCGGCATTAGGTCGACAGCCACAGGATACCTTTAGAGTTTGACGTAGGTTTGATTTTGTATTGCTTGTGATTACTTTGTTGTAGTTTGAGTGTTAAGATGGTATTTTTTCTAGGTTGGCGATCTAGTGTTCTTGCGAATTTCTTTGACACGGGGCACGATTCTCTTTGGTTGAGGCAAAAAACTTAGTCCACGGTACATCGGACCCTTCAGAATTCTAGCGAGGGTCAATGTAGTGGCCAATAGACTAGACTTGCCGCCTGCGCTAGAGGGAGCATATAAAGTGTTCCATGTGTCACAGTTGAGAAGATATGTGGAAGATCCTAGTCACGTATTAGATCACTCGAAGATCGAGGTGGGTCCGACTCTCAGTTATCCAGAGTAGTCAGTGGAGATTTTGGATCGCAGGGAGAAGTTGTTTTAGAACTAGACGATTTCCTTGGTACGCGTCGCGTGGAGGCATCATTCTCCAGGAGAGTCTACCTGGGAGAGGGAAGTCGAGATGCGCAAGCGGTACCCTTATTTTTTTGAGCCGTGAGGTATTTTCTTTACTTGTGTAGTACTAGTTCTTTCTTAAATTTTAAGAAATTTTTTTTCCTAAGAAGGATAGGATTGTCACTACCATTTTCAGGATAGGGGTTATTTTGTCATTTATATTATTTATTATTGATATTTCTTTATTTCATAATAATGGTTATAGTTGCATATACATATATATTTAATGTAGATGATGGTTGTATGTTAGCCCCTTAGTTAGACTAATTGTTATTGAACCTAAGTGAACCCAACTAGACTTGTCATGATCATTAGTGCAAACAATTAGTTTAGTCATGGTTGACTAATTTAATTAGAGAGAATGATCAATAATACGTTGTAATTAAATTAGAAACCCTCCTAGTTAAACCCCTATTTATTAATAACTCTTCATGACAACTTGGATGGCTGTTTAGACATTTTGAAACAAGCCAACCCTAACCCTAAGGTAGTCGAACCTAATAAGAGGGGGAGAGCCTCCATTAATTCACTCCACTTCATTTATTTCTTCCCTCATTCATTTCTTCCTCAAATTCTTTCATTCCCTCCACCAAATTCCTCCAAACCAATCCTAATCCCTCTCATTCTCATCACCAAGGAGAGCTAGAAGCTTGAAGATTGGAAGAGGCTAGTAGAAGAGGAGTTTTGCTAGGAGTTGGTGTTCATTCCTCACTTTTATGTCCACTTGAAAGAGCTACATTGGAAATCTATCTCTCAGTAGGTAAAATCTCATTTTTCTTATCATTTTAATTCTAGAATGGTGTAATATATCCATAAGAATCCTTCCTAAGCTTAGGACTACCCATAGGAAGAAGAACTAGGTCCATAGGAGGCCTATGGTGGAAGCTACATTGTGTTTTGTGTCCATTTTAGAAAAACTCTGAGGTGGCACACCAAGTGTTTGATGGAATGCCTAGTGGATCATTCCTTATTATTTTATAGTATATTCACTATATTGGATGTGTTACAAGAGTTGGGGAGTGTTTGGGAGTGATTTGAGTGAGTATCGCAAGAGTAGCATTGAGTATCCCATATGATACTTATGAGTATAATGAGTGTAGCCTAGTTGCCCACCAAGTGCTTGTGATAGTGTATGTGTGTGTGCAAGTGACCGAACTAGGTGTCCGTGTATAAGTATAGAGATGTAAATATAAACTCAATTGTATGTGTTCATGGAGCATCAGATATCCATTTGATATATGTTTATATATATATATATATATATATATATATATATATATATATATATATATATATATATAAGTGTGTGTTTAGAGAGAGGGGAGGGGGTATTTGTGCACTATGTGCACAGATATCATATGTTAACAACAACTATTTTGGTGCACCAGGGAGGCAGTAGCAGCATGGTTACACAGCAACAACACACTAATCTGATGTATGTGTGTATGTGTTGGATCAAGTGAGAGACTGTGTGTACTTTGTGGTTGCAAAGTAGAAATTAGTAATAGCAGAAAGTAGCAATCACAATGTGGAAGAAAGGAGCACACTGCAGTTACAAAAACTGTAGGCTGCAGGCCTGGATGAAGGGGGTTCCTACACAACATGTGTATTAAAATAGTAGCACATCACTGTTGTGTAGTGAGAACTTGGGTTGCAGTTGCATGGAGGTTCACAATAATGAAGAAGGGGAGCACAACAATAATAGCAATGGGGTAGAAGTGAGGTGGTGTAGTTGTGTGCAATAATATATAGACCTGGAAGACCAGTGTGCAGTTGGGTTAGAGAGGGGAATACTTTATGTGATGTTGGATACCCTTTGGTACCTCACTTGAATGAGGTGTACCTGAGAGAGGGTTGGTATCAAGTAAATTATGGGATGGGAGAGTAGATGAACACAGTGAGATTATGTGTTCAGTGAGAGGGGAAGGACTAAATTAGAGTGTACAGTGTGGTGTTGAAAGTGTGAATGCTCGGGTGGGCACCTGAGTAGTAGGCTAGTGCACAATGGGGGGTTTAAGGTAATCTAGTATAGTATCCTTGATAGCATCAAGATACTTAGATATTATAAGATACTATATATCTAGTATATAGATATTAAGGTATTAGATAATTGATATACGAGGATTGGTATCTAGGTATGGGTACACGTTAAGATATTATCTATATGTTAAGGTAACTGATCATATAGTGTAAATATTATAAGATATCAAATATTAGCATGATTTTAAGATACCACGTATTGGTTGTGAGATTCATGGGATACGAGGTTTTTTCAAGGTATTCATGATACCAAGGGTTGGGTGAGTTAAGGTATTAAGTTATTAGATATTGTTAAGGTAATTGTATAACTAAGGTACTATATAAGCCAGGGTATTAAGTCCAGATATAGTTAAGGTAGTCATGAGACTAAGATAAGGGTATCTAAGATCTGATAACTATGAACGAGAGTTAGTTATGAGATAAGTATAAGGTATTAGTTATATATAATGGGTATTAGCCTATAGTGTTAGGTAACCTAGATAGTAGGGTGTAATAGGGTACCTTGTGATAACATAGTATATGAGTATAGATATATATTTGATACTTAGTAGTATTAGCTAGTATAGCTAGTACATGCAAGATATAGACCTAGAAACCTAGGTATGACCAAGTACCACATAATATCAAATAGTATGGGCTTAAAATCAACCTAGAAGCTAGGTATGATCCTAAAATTAAAGTATTGACCTAGTTTGACCTAGTTTGACTTGTATGACCTAGAAATGGTCTAAAATCATATTTTGACTCATTTTACTTTATTTATCATTCCAATACACCAAATGACATGATATTTTATATATAGGTCTGTGTAACACAAATTCGGACATCGTTTCATATTATTTGCTCAGGACCCCAGGCGAGTACATATTGTCACGACCCGCACCTAATGTTGGGGCACAAGTACGTGGGTATGTCCAGCCTACGTCGCAGCATCGACGGTAGAACGCTGTCTAGGTCTACTATACTATATAAAAATAATGATTCATAATATATCATGTCATCTCCATATTAATATGAATACTCAATCACAAGAATCTATAAGGGAGAAATAACGCACAAATATGATATAAAAGAATCAAAGAGAAGTCTAGAATTATACATCTCAATTCTTCATCAATAAGTCTAAGAGTCCAGCCATGCTCAACAATAATATAAATCGCAAAAAAATATATCAATATTTCAAAGCTGGAAACAAATCTAGTCAAATATAAAAATACTAAACTAGCTAAGTCACTACCCGTTGTGTCTCCTCTTTGGGGACTGGCTCTCCTGAAACTCTCTGAGTCCATGGTAAGTTGGATACCAGCTCTCCAAATCAATACTAAAAATATTACTCAGTCAAGATTGGAGCGAAGCACATAAACTAACAGCAATTCTAATTAAATTGATAAAGACTATAAAATAATGAGTAATGAATATACAAGATGGAATAATCTACTAGAAATATAAGGAATCAAGTGAGAACATATATCATATCATAGAGAAATAAAAAGCAGTGAGTAAGCAGGTGAATATCAGTCTCATCAAGCACATGCTGGAGGTAGGATTTTGTTGCCTTCTTTCTAATTGAACCACCTCCACCTCTGAGACCTCCGCTTGGCCTATTGAACTGCTAGAGTGGGCTCTTTATCTGGCGGCTGGACTCACTAATAAAGTATACTAGCTAAGTGTTTGAAATATTAGTTTGTTATGTGATTGGCTTGGGACAAGATCAGGCTCTACCATATATGATTGGCTATGCACAAGTACGGGTAAGGGATCAGGTCAATTACGTATGATTGACTATGAACAAGTACAAGTAAGGGGATCAGGCCAATCATATATGGAGAGCTACGCACAAGTAATAAGATCAGGCTACACCCTGCGTGTGGTGAGGGTGAGCTATGCACAAGTAGGTGGGGTATGATTACATAACTAGATAATACTTTTCCCCGTCCCCCGACTAGTATAGTGGATCCAACCATAACACGTTATGGCACAAGATTCATAGAGAAGTGGGCCAACCTTCTCCTGAATCGGTGTCTATACATGTAAAGGAATAACAGGACATGTACAGGATCCTCAAGAAAATAATATCTCATGAAGGAATCTAGAATATACTAATTCGTGTATCATCGTATCAGGAATCAAGTACAATACTAAAAAACTGATATCATAGCAATCATCAAAATAACATAAACTGTCAGAGAATGTACTCGCCTGGTATCTGCAGTAAGGAACAGTCAATAGTGCTCACACTGGATTCCAAGAGTCCTAAAGATGGCATATAAGTGTTGAAGAGAGAATTTCAATGATAATAATGTTTAATTAGCTAATGGTGATGTTTCTAGGCCACTTATAGGTCCATACTAGGTTATACCAGCCAATACTAGGTTAACTATGTCAATACTTTGGTAAAATAAGTTTTCTACGTTATAGTAAGGTATTCTATCTTATACTAGTAATTACTAAGTATACAAGTTAATATAGACTATACTAACTAATATATATTATACCATGTTTCATGTTATCTATCCATACCTATATCATAGGTAATACCTTAACTCGACTATCCAATACTTTGGCTATTACCTATATACTTTATCACAAACCCTTAGTCATACCCATATCGAACCTATATAATTGATACCAATAGTTACCCTTTGTATTACCTTAATCATTACCCCTATATAATCACTTAACTAATACTCTAATTACCTTAACTAACACAACCCCATTACTCAAACTTGACACACCTCTCTAACTCCTAAGTAAACACCTAACATTAACATACCCACTCATAACACCCCACTCTAGGTATTAGCTATAGAAACTTGATGCTCAACTGCCACCGATACTCTGGTATTAGTTTCCTTGAGTACCATTTCTGATACACCCTAACACATATTTGGTACTACTAACCCCTTTCATATTGTTGCGGCACACTCAAGATCACAACTGTCCACTAGCAATTGCTACCCATGAACATATATTCTATCTAAAGCAAAGATCAACCATCATATAGACCCGAGTTCCTATGCTACCTCTACAGTCCATTGCACAACCTCACCTCTCCACTATTGCTGTGCCCGAGCCCCCTTTCCATCTGCCTGCACATTTTCTTCTAACTTGAGCTTCAGATCTAGCCAACACTATTTTGCAAACTTTTTCACTGCCTGCTTGAGCTCAACAATAGTGCACAAGTATGTGTTGGCGCAATGTTTATGTTAAGTTTTTAAATATGGCTAATCGATTAAGTTTAGCATTATGGCAATCGAGCAATTACTATAGTATCTTCTACTTAAACTCAGCATTGTCCAGATATGTAATATTTGCTTCTGTATATTTTCTTATTCGTCTAACATGTACTTGTAGAAAGCAATAATCAAGATCAACAATGGACATATATTATATTACGATGAGCCAAATACGATGTTATACCAGAAGATTTCATCCAACCGCCTACGACTTATCTGGAGCCTTACACCTAGGGGTTCCGCTCTGGTTCGAGGGCGAAGCCACCGAAAAGTATTCAAATTCCCAGATCTGGTTATCTTTGGACAACTGTCATTAAGGGAAAAAGCGTCTTCAAGTCAACAAATGTTTTAGAAGTTTGGCTTCATCAGTGGTCTTGGTTTTCATATGTAATCTTATATTTTATTTGAGTCTAGGACTTATGTAAATCGAGTCGCATTGAAAACAGGAAAGTAACCCAAGTTCACTCAAATAAACTTTGAACCCAACCACAAAATTAGTCCACATTCGTTTATAAAGCCTACAATACTTACCAACCGAACTCGGGCCGAATTTGCACCGAACTCGGTTACCCTTTTGGTATGAAATCAACTAATTTAATTAGCTCCTAATTTCTTGACCTCCAACCTTAGAAAATTCAAATATTCCTTACCGAATTCTGGCTGAACTCAGTTTGGTAATAACCTATAAAAAGATTTGGATTTTCACATTCCTATTCACTCAACCATTCTCAATATTTCTAACCTATAGTGAATAAACCCTCAAAGCCTAAACTTTCTTATCTCCAAGATCAACTCCCAGCCTTCTAGTGCCAAGTTCGGTCTCGGTCTAGAAGTCTATAGAGTTGTAAAGAGCTTGGTTCATCAAGCCCCAGTTCTGTGTGAAGTTGTAACCCTTCGGATCAAAACTCGTGGGGTGTAAAGTTGCGAAACTTTGGATCAAATCTCGTGGTGTAAAGAAGTGGCAAGCCTTCGGATCAAAGCTTGTGATTCACTATTGGTGATTATAGTGGATAAAAATCTGAGCTTGAGTTCTCGGGACTGGATTAGTCCCTCTCTGAGGAAAACAAGTATATATCGCAATGTTTGCATTTACTCTGTCTCTCTCTCTCTCTCTCTCTCTCTCTCTCTCTACTTTACTGCTTTACTTCACTTTCTTTATATACATGATTAGTTAGCAACTGCCTTCATTCTGATAATTTTTAATGGGGTAGATTATTCTGCTGCACTCTATTCACCCCCTCTAGAGTTGTCCTACGGTCCTTCAGTACGTACACTATCTCTGTTGAAGGTTTGAGCCCCCACTGATCAGTACTTAATCTATGGACTGCAATAACACCCCCTTCAAAGTGCCAACTACAGATTAGGGAGGCTAATAACCAACCTCTACTCTGTTCTACCAATATCTGATAAGTTTGCATCTTGAGGGCATTTCCTATATGTCTGTATTCCTTTAATGCCCAACACTTGAGCCTTTGTGAAAGGCACTACTTGTCATACACCCATCTTCCTTGCTCCAAGGTGGAAACCTTCACCTCTACAACTCCAAGTATTGCACCCAGGCACTGATGCTTATGCACCAACAGCACTCCCCACTACAACACTGGAATGGCCATAACTGGCCACAACAAAACCTCACTCTTGTTGTTACTGCTAGTGTTAGTTCCCCCCTCTTCACCTTGTTGTTACAGCTGCTTCTTTCTCTCCATGTTCACCCAATCAATACACACCCACATACATAATACACTCTCACCCAGTTATTCATATCACACATAGACTTGTGCACTGCCACAGTTCTCCCTCACTTCACATATAATAATATTGGCACAACTGCAGTCATACCATAATACCCCTAACTGCTCAATCCCCCATGAACCAAGAGCACACTAACATATTCACACTCACAGAGAATACATGCCCCTTTTCTCAGGTCTAAGACAGACCCGAGCTCTTCCTAAAATCTGATACACCATAGTGTTATCAGACAGCTACTATAACTTCTCATTAAAGTTTGTGACATACATATAACTCCCTCCCTCAACTCATCAGTTCAACACACCTATACTAACAACCCCTTATACATTCATATACATACTTATATATATACACCCTTATATAGAAATATATACACATAATATATATATACGTAAATCTAATACTCTATAGGTACTTAAACACACCCTCACGAAATATCAAGCACTTGGTGTGCACTACACAAGTATCATACCATAGCTTATGATACTCTTGAGATACGCACCCAAACCTCACAATAATCTCCCCAAGCTCATGCAACACAACCAATATATCAAATACATCCTGAATGATATGAGTAATAGCTTTTCTAATACAAAATGGGGGAATTGACATGTTAGAAACCAAATCTCATTGAAATACCCAACCTATACCTATTGTATCATGGTGTATCATGATACGGACTCCCCGCGTCTATTTGTGGACATGTATACACTCTCAAACCATGAATCACACCTAAAATCACCTATGAAATATTTTACAACATCTAGTGGTCCAAATTCGGATTTTTTCTAATTTGGCCACAAAAGTCTATGTAACTTTCTTCATAGGTCTCCTATGAACCTATTTCTTCTTCCTATGTGTACCCCTTAGCCAAGGAAAGGTCCCTAGGGGTCTATTACATGATTTAAAATAAAAATGATTAAAGGAATGAGGATTTTACATATTGGGAGATGGATTTCCAATGGAACTCCTCCTAGTGGACATGTAGAGATTGGGTTGGACACGAGCTCCTTAGCAATCTCCACTCCAATGGTCCTCCTTGCTTCTACAATACTTCAAGGTCTTCATGTTGATAGGAATGAGGATGAATGAAGGAATTTGGTTAGGGTTTGGTAGAGGTTTGCAAAATTGGAGGAGGAAAAATTTGGGGAAGATGGAGGCTAGTGGCATGAACTAATGAAATGAATGAACCCTAATTAAAACTTATCTCTTATAGTAGGGTTTGATCATGCCAAAATATAACTTTGCCCCTCTCCATTTATCATTAATGGAATCTAATTAATTAAGAAAAGCATCTCTACAACTAATGGAAATATTCTATTCTTGCACTAATTAATTAATTTAGGCAACTAAGTCATGTAATAACTTTAATGTCACTAACTTAATTAATGTCATGAACTAACACAAGTGGCACTAACTAATTCCTAACTAATACTAGTCCATTCTAATTAGCTAGTACACTAACCAATATAAATATAATTATAACTAACAAATTTAAATATATCTATATAATTTCAACCAATTATGAAATAAAAAAATATCCCTCTCCCGGAATTAGGGAGTTACACATATCTCTGTTTATTTTTATTACTTGATAGTGTATACATCACAAGTTCTAGATCTGTAGTCCCTGATTCTGACATGATGTTACATGGGCTGGTATTGTATAGATCAAATCAGGAGATATTATTTTCTAATCGTGGGTCCCGTGTGCTCACATTATATTCGTGTGCTCCGTGTGCTCATATTATATTCGTGTACGTAATATATCGTGATTGGATTCATGAATATTAGTCGGGGAGGGGGAGTAGGAGTCGTTTATGTGATTATATCCTTTAGTGTATTCGTGTGCATGCCAATTATACAAGATACGTATAATTGGGTTACCGTAGTATATTCGTGTGCAACCCAAATCGATCATATAACGAGCTTGTACTCTAAAGCATTTAGTAGTATCATAAGTTCTCTTATTTACAGTTATCTTATTTTCAGTTCATACCATGTTGTCTGTATTTAGTTTTCCAGTTATCCCTTGTGTTTATATGCCTAGTTCAGCTATAGTTTTCATTTTCTACTTACTTGTGCATCTTGTATTCTTTTCTGTTGATGTTATATATCCTCGACCATGTATATGAAACTGCTTTTAGAGTTTTGTACTTGCTCCAATCCTGACTGGATTTATTTTGCTAGTTGATTATTTAAAGGATCGGTGTCGTACATACTACGGCCCGCAAGATGAAGAGCCAATTGAGGTAGCAACTGTAGGCGAGGACGTTCTGGTACCAGCTGTCGAGGAGACACACCTAGCTATAACAAACCCTTAGCTAGTATTTATTAATTATACTAGATATGTCTCCAGCTTAAACTTTGGCATATTATTTATATTAAGACCTGTTATGACCCACACCCGATGTTGGGCACGAGCACGTGGATACGTCCAGCCTACGCCGCAACATTGGCAGTAGATCGTTGTTTGGGTAACTATACTATATAGAATTAAAGATCATCAAGTACTCCACAAATCGTCTCAACCTTCCAAACTCTGCGACATACTCCTCCACGGACATGCTCCCATGAGTAAGGCTCTCAAACTGCCTCCCCAAGTCCAATATGTCCGCTTGAGCAAAGAACTTCCTCTTGAAGAGGTCCTTAAATACCTTCCAAGACTTCCCCACATCAGCAAGAAGTGGCTCAATCCTAAACCAAGTATGGGCCATATCAAATAGCTGAAGTCCCACTGCCTCAACCTTCAGATCCTCAGTAAGATGGGACACTCTCATGAGATACTCGATATCCTCGATCCAATCATCATCATAGACGATGCCCTCGATCCCCTTGAAGAACCGAGGTTCCAGCTTCTTGAAGTCCTGGATATTGCCCGGCCGAAGTTGGGTAACCTGTGGAGCAACCTGTTGTTGTACCGGAGCTCCTCTCTCTACTGCAGCAAGGGCAAGCTGATGAGAACTTTCAATACCCTGCCACAACACGTCGTTCTAACTCTAGTGACCCTCTGACTAGCCCTCTGAGCCTCCATCATCTCACGAAACAATGCGAACACCTGAGTCGCATCTGCCGGCATGGGAGGTGAAGGTGAAAGTCCCTCAGACACAGCTGGAACATTCCTCTGTGTTGGAGATAGAACCCTAAATGCAGCAGATACGCCAATCACCAGAGAAGTGACTAGTGCAAGCTCTCGGGAAGTCGCAGATCCCTCAGAAGCTGCTCCTTTGTGCTGTGATCGAGTCTTAGGCGGCATCCTAAGGCAAAGGAAAAGCAAAGAATCAATATGACACAAGATAGAATATATTCAAAGAAGGACAGTTAAAGCTTAATTATCAAATAACAAGGGATGAAATGAATAATAGAGTTTTTTCTAGTTGTGATTGAGTATTCGGAGCCTATAGCCTATATCCTAAAATAGGCTCGTATTAGCACTCAAATCAGAGCACCACTACGAATAACACTAATTACAACCTCGAAGACCTGCATAAGGGCACCACTAAAAATGTGTCACGATCCGCACCCGATGTAGGACACGAGTATGTGGGTACGTCCAGCCTACGCCACAGCATCAACGGTAGAACGTTGTTTAGGTAACTATACTATCTAGCAATAAAGATCATCAAGATATATAATGTCACCAATGCAATATGAATACACAATCACAGATCTATAAGATGGAATAACGCACAAATATGATATAAAAAACTGAAGAGTCAAAATATAACACACAAGGCATAATATAATATCCAACGAGTTTCAAAATATAAACGAGTACTAACTACCAAAGCTGGAGACAAATCCAGTACAATACAAGCATATATATTAAGCTACTAGTAATGTGTCATCTGTCTCAACTGGGATGAGTTCCTCCTGAGCCACAGTCTCTAGCTCTAAGCCAACTACGTCTTGAGGCCCGTAATGAGTGGGATACCACTCCTCAGTGTCATCTGGAAAAATATATCTAGTCAGGATTGGAGCATAGTACACATATAGTAAAAGTTTTAATAAATGATAAAAATTATGTAGCAATAAATAGAGAGCATATACAAGATGAATAGAGCATGGTAGAATATACAAGAATAAGGAAATACGAGAAATACATACAAGAGGTACGAACATCATATATGGAATATAAAGAGATACAACTATCTAAATGAGTGAGTACTAGCTTCAACATATGATCAGCTCGGGTACTGCTTAAGAACCACGTGCCTAGTTAATCATACATGCGGTGTATGAGTAATACTATGCAAGAAAAATAAAAAATGTGGGTTATGATCACATATTTATACTAAATACTCTTTGTCCCCGACTGGTATAATGGATCCAACCTTGGCACGCTATGACACGAGATTCTCTGAGAAGGGAGCTAATTTTCTCATGAATCAATGTCCAGACATGTATAAGAACAATGGGCTTGCAAAAAAAATACGTCAGAAACTACCAGGAATAACATCTCATGAAGGGATCCAAGAATACCAATTCGTGAAACCAAGTGTCAGAAAAATCAAGGATATCAACACTAAATACAAGAAACATAGAGGATATCATAAACGAAAACTGTCAAAGAATGTACTCGCCTGAAATCCGGTGAACAGTATCAATGATGTCAAGAACGGTGCCTCAGAGACCTAAATATAGAATATTACATCAATATAAGATTTTGGAATAAAATAAGTTAAACTAGTTCAAATCTAGGTCATTAGGCCAAGTCAAAGTCAAAATAGTCAACTAGGTCAACACTAGTCAAACTTGGTCAAAGTAACTATTTCTAGATTGATATTGAAAGGTTATTAGCAATATTAGCTAAAACTAGGTATTAGGATACCTAGTATCAATATTAACATACCTTATACTAGTAACTATATATCTAATTTACTACTATCACTACTACCCTACATAAGCTTATGATTACTAATAATGATAATACCTTAGCTATCAAAATATAACTTGATATCTATATATCTAATTTACTACTATCACTACTACCCTACATAAGCTTATGATTACTAATAATGATAATACCTTAGCTATCAAAATATAACTTGATATCTTGCTATACCTTAACACACACTATATTAACTATTCACTTCCCACATACCTTAATTCTATCTCAACTTGGTACTAGCACCTACTATGCACATGCTAACATGCAAACCTTACTCTTACTTATCTCTACCTTACTTGTACTCTAAAACTAACTCCTTGTTTCCCTCTTGAACTCACAGATCCTACACTAAGGTTCTGTGTCTCCTTGCTGATACACTCACCCCAAGCCCTTACCGAATTCTCAAACTAGTACTCCTTAACTGATTACCCATAGACCACATACACAAGTGTACTGATACCTAATGTCTGTGATCATTGTACACACAGACACAACTGATGCCCACCCCCCTCTAACTACATGTACATCAAGGTGCCCAACTGCTCTGAGTTCAGACATCCCACTGATACCATCCTCTCATAATAGGTATTTGTGTATCTACTTAAACATCTTAACCTACTGATACCGGATCATGCATCCTCCTTACCAACCCAAGCATGGACCAATGTTCATTACTTCTTCCCTCTGAATTGTTTGCACCTCACCAGAGCATAAACACAGCTGTGCCACTACTAGAAAAAGCGGGATTAGCGACGTCAAAGGAAACGTCGCTAATAAAATATAAATTAGCGACTCCATGTAAATACGTCGCTAGACGTCGCTAAACGTTTAGCGACTTTTATTAAGATTTTAAAAGATTAGTCGCTATAAGTTCAATTAAGGTCGCTAAACGTCGCTAATATGTCTAATTTAGCGACGTATTTAGCGACGTTTATATTAAAAATATTTAAAATTTCTTTTAGCGACGTTTTTATTTGATGTCGCTAAACGTCGCTAAAATTTGGTTAATTAGGGCTCAATTTTCTTTTCCCCCATCTGTCGAATTTTTTGAAAGATTTGAAAAACTTTCGATTTTCCCCACCCCCCCTCCTCTCCGGTGACCGGTGTCTCCACAGCGGCTACTCCGGCATCCCCCTCCTCCTCCTCCTCGAGCTCTAGGTAATCCCTAACTCTCTCTCTCTCTCTCTCTCTCTCTCTCTCTCTCTCACACACACACACACAGGACACACATGTGACACTGACACAACATACACACTTGACAAACACTGACACAGACACGACACACACACACACGTAACACCAACCCTAACCCAAAACTGACACGACCTGGGATCAGGACCTAGGGTGAGGGTTAGGGTTAGGGTTAGGGTTAGGGTTTTTGATCAGGATTTATTCCTATACGTCTATCTTATTCAAGACTACCTTAATCCTAGAATACACTGTCTACTGCTCTACTATGCTCTTCCTAAATACATATACTTTCTGCTTACATGTAATTAATTATTAATGTTCACTAAGTTTACATTGTGCATACTGCACACACTAACACTACACTGACATAGCTCACTGGACACACACATCAATGATACACTGATCACTTATGACACACACACATAGAATGACACTAATATCAACACACCGTAAACTGTATATTTATTTGACATTTGATTCTTGTTTCAACTTTTAGCCTTATAAAGTAAATATGCATCTCTATTCTCAGTATCACATGTGATTTGAAGTTATTTGCGTTATCAGGTTAATTGGACAATTAGAATAAACTACTTGGAAGCTGTAAGCGCTACTCACATGGGTAGTCACTTGTTTTGAAGTTATTTGCATAGTTTCATAGTTGTACTATGTTCACTAATTGATGTGATTCGCATGTTTTGCCTAATATTAATCATTTCTACATATAATTATTTGCATATTTCATTGCTTTTAAATACTACTGTTGTTACTTCCATATTTTTTCTTCTAAAGATGGAAGTATGTTTTTGTATGTAGTAACATATTATTAGAACCAATAAGGGGGCGGTTTAGTAGTAACACTAGTAAGGGAAGGAAGGAGTAGGTATTGGTTCGAACGTTAGCGTGAGCAATAATTAAATGGGGGATGGGGTCTTGGTTTTCCTAGCTTAGGATGGGGATGGCCATTAAGTATTGGTGCTAGTAGTGGCCTAGGACAGGAAAAATCAGGGCTCAAATAACCTTATCTATAAATAAAATATAGAATCATATTTAAAATATGACCATCTGGAATGACAAAGCGGACAAGGGTTTGGATAATACTTTGCTACTGTAGTCCAGTGGATATATTCACTCTGAGGAAAGAAAGCAGAAACTTGAATCACATCAAAAATGTTGCTTATCAAATTCGTTTTTACATAAAAATTCATTACCTTTTTTAATTTAATCCTACCATCTTATAATAAGCTTTAACAATCCCAAACCAAGCCTAACAATCTTATTATATACATACATACATACATACATATATATATATATATATATATATATATATATATATATATATATATATATATATCTCGAGAGCTGAGTTTCCAATCTTTTGTTTCGGATTTAAGTTAAATTTAGTTTGCTATCTTTGAATTCATTGCTTTGTGAACGATCGAGTAGGCTCCAATGATCTAGCATGCTGTTGTCCTATAAAATATTGTACCTACACTGGTGTGCACATACTCTATACAGTGTCCCAGTGTCACTGTTACACCACAGTGCTAATGCACACCCACACTAAGAAAACTTTGCTTCTTCTGGATTTGAGAATGCTACAATGGAGTTCCGTAGGAAAACTTTGAAGCCTACTTACCACATCCTTCTTGATGGTGATGCACAATTATAATTATATATATCCTACTTTGCTTCTTCTATGTGACTTCAAATATAGATTACTTAGCCAACTAATTGTCAGCTTCTTCTTTAGAGAATCATACTGTATGTAATGATTTATATGATACATACTGTCATTTTTGCAGAAGTATCTAAAAATGGATATGAATTACTATATGCGCCATCGTTCGTTGATGTACAACCGTCATCCTGATGACATGTGCGGTGTACGGGATAAATTCATTGAGGGTGTACAGCAGTTCCTATAGTTCGCCAAGGCGTTCCCTCACTACATGGACGGTACCAAAATTAAGTATCCGTGTGTGAGATGTCGCAACAGAAAATATCATCTAGAAGTGGAAGTCACATATTATTTGTACTAGAAGGGCTTCACGTCGAATTACTATCAGTGGACCGTGCACAGGAACTTGTGTCTCTAGCATCGGAGTCGAAGCCTTATGTGGAGCCGTATATGAATGTCCATGACCACGATGCTTACGACGACGGGTGGGTGAACATGGTTTATGATGTGGCGGGGCCTAGTTTCAATCCGGACAATAATGATACGGCGGGACCTAGTTTCAATTCGGACAATTATAATGCAGCTGAGGAGGCACCGAATATCGATGCTGCAAAGTTTATGGAGTTGCTGGAAAATACAAGGACTCCACTATATCCTGGTTGTGAGGATCATTCATCGTTGGAGGTGGTTACAAGATTATTGAGCATCAAGTCTGATTTTAACATGTCGCAAGAATGCTATAATCGACTGATCGATTTGATTATAGAGATCTTGCCCAAGGGTGCAAAGTTGCCTAAAGACTTCTATCAATCTAAGAGGATAGTGAGATCGCTCTGGATGATACGAGAAAATCGATGCATGTCGCAACGGGTGCATATTGTACTACAAAGACGACAAGGATGAAGATGCGTGCAGATTATGTGGTGCTGATCACTACAAGGCCACTGTTAGAGGAAAGTCTGTCGGTGCAAGAAAGCCTACCGATTCGATGCACTACTTGCCTTTGACACCGCGGTTGCAGTAGTTGTTTATGGTTAAGGAGACTGCAGAAAACATGAGTTGGCATAGGCGAAAACAGATCGAAGGAGTATTGGATCATCCATCCGATGGAGAAGCATGGAAGCACTTTGATCGAGAGTATCCAGATTTTGCTTCGGATCCGCGTAATATCATATTGGGGCTCTCCTCTGACGGTTTTACCCCATTCGGACTTTTGGGCTCCCAGTATTCGTGTTGGCCTGTGATCGTCACTCTGTTCAATTTACTGCCTTGGATCTGCATGAAGACTCCGTATATGTTTCTAACCGTTATTATCCCGGGTTCGAACAATCCGAAGAGGAACATCGATGTTATTTACAGCCTTTGATAGATGAGTTGAATCAGCTGTGGGAAGTAGGTGCCAACATGTACAATGTTTCTAGAAAGCAGAATTTTTAGATGAGGGCAGCACTTATGTGGACCATCAACGACTTTTCGGCCTATGAAATGTTATCGGGATGGAGCACCCCTTGTCGTCTCTCATGTCCGTATTGCATGGACCATACTAAGACTTTCCGTTTGAAACACGGAGGCAAACCGTGCTTCTTCGATTGTCATCAACAATTTATGCCGAAGGATCATCCGTACCGGAGGAACATGAATACTTTTCGTGCGGGAGTTGTAGAAAAGGCCAATCTACCGCAAAGGTGGCCCGGATACACGATATGGAAAGAGGTAAAAGATTTACCAAGTGCTATCGAAGAGCCTGCTAAGGGGTACAAGTGTGACGGATTTGGTCGCACCAATAACTGGACGTAGAGGAGTATATTCTGGGATCTGCCATATTAGAGCACCAATCTGATCAGATATAACCTTGATGTCATGTATATCGAGAACAATGTGTTTAATAACATAATTAATATTGTAATGGAGGTAAAGGGGAAGATGAAAGATAATTCGAAGACCAGGTTGGACTTAGAAGAAATATGTAGACGTCCTGCATTGCATTTGATAGAGGAGGGAAATGAAAATTTAAAGCAACCTAAGTCAGTTTTCTCACTGGAGAAAGAGGATAAAGGAAGACTTTGTAGGTGGATTCAGGGTCTAAAGTTTCTAGACGGGCACGTGTCAAACTTGAGAAGATGCGTCGACCTCAAGGAGAACAAACTGGCGAGTATGAAGAGCCACGATTGTCACGTATTCATGGAGAGGTTAATTCTGATTGCATTTCGAGAATTCTTACCGCAGGTCGTTTGTAATCCATTGACAGAGCTCAGCATATTCTTCAGAGATCTTTGTTGTACTAAGTTGCTCGTCGATCGTCTAGAAAAGCAAGAGAAGGACATTACGGTAACACTATGTAAGCTCGAGAAGGTGTTTCCTCATGGATTCTTCGACTCTATGGAGTATTTGCCAATTCATCTTTCCTATGAGGCACGTGTTGGTGGTCCTGTCGGTTATCGGTAGATGTACCCCTTCGAGCGGCATCTGAATCACCTAAAGAGAAAGGTAAAAAATAAGGCACGGGTTGAGGGCTCTATTTGTGAAGCTTATGTTCTCGAGAAGATTACAAACTTTTGCTCGACGTATTTTAAACCGCATATTGCTACTAATAGAACGAAAGCTCCGAGAAACGATGACGGATATCAGGAATCTAATGATGCAATACTCAAAGTATTCAATGCGTCCGAAAAGCCTTCGGGAAAAATGAAGAAGTGGTATTTGAATGACGGCGAGCTAAGGGCTGCTCAGTTGTATATATTACTCAATTGCGACGAGGATGAAGTGGAGAAGCTAGAGGGATAAGTAATTAATATGTCCACGTTTACATCATCTCAATGTAATAGTATAAGCTACTAATATGCGACTAATCAGTAGTTGCTTCATTATTTTTCAGCACATATAATGATGAGTTGAGGTCGGTTAGACCCTACATAACAGACGAAGAAGTAGAACAAGAAATGAGATGCCATTTTCTTTCTTGGTTGAGCGCATATGTAAGATGCTTGGTAATTACTTTTAATTCTGCACTTGCAAAACAAATAACTTACTATCGCTACTTTGGTATTTAGGTCGATCGTCTAATAACACCCGAGACCGAATCTATTAGAACTCTAGCCAAGGGACCAATTACAGCCGTTAAAATATGGCCAAGTTTCTGTGTGAATGGGTTCAGGTTCAAGTCAACAAATGCTCCTATCAGAGACAGCTTTCTGGATCTTGATTCCACGAAAAACAGTTGTTTGTGTATCAAATCTTTGAAGTACAAAGACGTCGATCCAGGCAATGATTTCTTTAGCATCTTATGAGAGATTGTGGAGTTGACATATAATTATGGCACAGAACCTGCTAATATCGTGCTATTCAAGTGTGAATGGTTCGATCTGATTCAAGATCAAGGTTGGAAAATTGACAAGCCTTGTGGATATAAACTACAAGCGTAGATATCAAGGCTACGGACCATTTGTCCTATCAAGTCAGGCTCAGCTCGTGTACTTCACAACTTATCCTAGACGGGGGACAGCGAGGTCGGATTGGTGGACAGTATACAAGACTAAAGCTAGAAATACCTTTGACATTGCCGAAATAGCTTATCAGGAGGACGATCTACCTCTTTTAACAAATATTGTAGATGTGGACTCAACGGAAGTTACTCATTACACGAGTAATAATGTAGAAGATGTAGAATTATCCGAAGACGAAGACGAAGACGAAGACGAAGTAGATGAAAGTGAAGATGAGGAGGAGGAAGAGGGAGAGGAGGACGAGGAAGGCGCACAAGATGATTTTTTGAAGATGATTGAAAATAAAATATTTTGCCTGTAGAATATAACTATATTTTGACTGTAGAATGTACTATTTTAACGAATATATGTATTATATTTTGACTGTAGAATGCTGTGAGATATGCATCACATTTTGACTGTAGAATGTACTATATATTTGTGTTCTTCTATATTCATCATATGTTGTTATCAGGTATGACAGGACGACGCGGAGGATTCGACAGGTCCCGAGGTAGACAGAGTGCTCCTCCGGTACTGCCTACTGTTGGTTCCGGATTGTCGTCGCCCAGTACTCCAGTATATCGATCACTCACATCTTCGACTGTTAGGACGAGTAGTTCCAGGCGTGATAGTACTCCCTCGTCCAGCGTTCCTCCTGCTAACGGAACCATGGAGACAGATGAGCATGTCGAGGAGGTCGTGCCCACGTTGTCCCAGCATCAACAAGATCCTCCATGCGCACCTCCGGAGGAGACGAGGACAGAGATTTGGGCCGACGGTACAAAGTAAGTCAATTATATGGTTTAGCATCATATATATCGTGTATTTCTTTATTCATCATATATTGACTTTTTCGATAAAAATAATTATCTCTGTATAGATATCGTCCATCGTCGGTTCAGAGACGCCTGGGACTATTTCTGAGGAACAACTACGGTGGCCCTTGGATTAATAACTCTGAAGCTCTGGAGGAGAGGAAGGCATTCTGGTTTACGCACTTCCAGGTAAAAGTATATTAAATAAAACCTCTAATTTATGCATATTATATAACTTATCCATGATGATCACTTACTAAATTATTTATTGTAGCAGATGTATTTCTATCCTCCGCACCGGGCCGAGTTGATCGAGCGGTTGTTTCCTACCGTTGCCGCCAAGCTTATCCGAGATGCTCTGGATGATCAGAAGGCTCGTGATCGTGCTGGAAAATCGATCCAAGGTTGGATCATGCCTGAGCAGTGGACTGCGATGAGGGCTAGATTCGACAATCCGAGCTACAAGGAAAGGTCTGAGAAGGCCAAGGCGGCTAGGCGGAATGCTGCCAAGTGGTGTGGTGGCTCGATTCCGATGACGGAATATTTCCGTCGTTTGGTATATTTTTTATTTAAGATATATTATTTTAATGTAAGTACGATAAAATGGTAGTAGAAAAAAATGTTTAAGTTTAATACTAAATAATATATTTTTAACAAATACAGAGGGGTTCTTGGCCACCCATCGCAAGGACAGAAATCTCATTGATGAGAGGGCCACGCAGACCTATGTAAGTATTACTTTACTTTGTGTTAATTTTAATATAACTTAGGCAATTATCGAGTTTCCAAACCTTTCTAGGCCGAGTATCTTAGGCTGCGTGAGTGGACGACTGTTAGTGCACCTACAACTGGAGAGGCTGGTACTTCCTCGCAGCCCGCTCCAGCTCCGTCAGCGGACGACCTGTGGGTGACCGTCGCTGGTGGTCTCCAGAGGGGTACGTACTACGGTACGGGATCCTATGATGCCTTGGTTGCGACGCAGTCATATAGGGCCTCCCCGACAACTGCGCATTCCACACAGTCCTCGCAGTCGTCGGCCAGAGTCCAGGAGGCCGTTGACCGTCAGATTGCGTCTCTCCGTGACGAGTTGCTACGAAGGATGGAGGAGCAGCCCCGGTCCCAGCCGCAGGCGGATGATCCGACGCACTTCGCACGATTCGATATGCTCGACCGCAGCATCACGGAGCTCCGAGATTTGACAAATGATCTTAGAGCCTCGATAGACCGCAACATCCATGGGCGAGAGGCTGACGATGATGCAGGATTCAATGGTTCATAGCAGTACGAGGCTATTATCTACCATGGATTCTTACAACCAGCGACTCGCAGACTTGGAGCAGGTACGGCCTCCTCGTGCGCCTATATTGACACAGACTCCACCAACGTCACTGCCTTCTCCATCGACATTGGTCATCCTCCTGCAGATCCGCAGAAGTATAGTTGATGGATATTTGTATTGTTTGTATTATTTAGGATGAGATTGTATGGATATATATTTGCCGTATTCTTTACGATAATATTTGCAGGATGCTTTCTTTTCTTCAAATTTTATTATATTATTCATATTAAATATGTTATTTTATCGGTCTTGAGTGTTCAACCCAAGGGGGTTGGCAAATCCAAAAATTCAACGAAGGGTTGCTCCGGGTCTATTTGTACAGATTGTGATTTAATAAACTGTAGGAATAATAGTTTGGTAACAATTCAGGATTCATTTTTTTTACAATTAGCGACGTTTTTAGCGACGTTTAGTGACGTTAATACACGTCGCTAAATACGTCGCTAATTAGCGACGTTAATATACGTCGCTAATGATGTCGCTAAACATGTCGCTAAAAATGTCGCTAGACGTCGCAAATTGATGACATGGCAGTATTGTCAGGTCATTAAAGATGTCGCTATAACGTCGCTATATAAGTCACTAATTAGCGACGTTTAGCGACGTTTGTTTACGTCGCTAATTAGTGACGCTGCGTCGCTAAACGTCGTTAATTTAGCGACACATTTAAGTCGCTAAAAATGTCGGCATAGCGACATTTAGCGACGTTTTTTCTGTCAGCGACGTGCTGGGTTTCGACTTCTGTAAAATGTCGCTAATTACGTCGCTAAAAGTGATTAGCGACATTTTTTTGTCATTTAGCGACATTTTTTTATGTCGCTAATTTGACTTTTCCTGGTAGTGTGCACATGATGCACTACTCTGGCTTCCCTTTTTCCCTCACAGTCACAGTCAGTTACCATCCCCTGCAGTGCCCACTCCTCATGCCACTTACAGTGCAATGCACACTGCATCAGTACAGTACATGCACTTCTCATTAAGTCATATCCCCACCAAGCTGACAACTAAATATCACTTAATGCACTTGGCATCACAGTCACACCAAGTTCACATGATACCAACATGCACTACATAGTAACATCATAATACAGTGCACAAATATTGGTAGGACTGAACACATGATACCTACTGTTATCCCCCTAACACTCACAGCAATAGTCATAGCAGTAATTACAGTTGTTGCTGTTGTTGTTGTGCTCAGGAATCCTCCCCCCTCTTGTTCTCAAAAATGCAACAACAACAGCAGCTAAAAGCTTGCTGCTGCTGCTACCCCCATAAGTCTAACAGTAACCCCTCCTTCTACCTCTCACACAACACACAAATACAAGAAACAGACATATAGTATATATGTATATATATCCTCCCATATAGAATAACTAAACTGAAATCTATCTATTAACAAACATACCCCTAATAGAATGATACACAATACTAAAGTACATCATGCACCCTCACAATTATAAGTAGATATACCTACTAAGTAATGCCATAACCCAACTATTTATATACATATTTATACAATACAACTAATGTACCAATAGCACCCATATATATATATATATATATATATATATATATATATATATATATATATATATATAGTACATAAAATATATTCAATAAGAAAAAAATAACAAACACAAGGAGTGCATCACCCAAGTATCACACTAGCTTTATGATACCCTTGTAATACACCCTTGACACTCTTACAACATACCACCAAACTCTCCACAAGACCTATGAACATCTCAAATATCATAATTAGAGCAATAGCTACCTAATCTAATACTCGTGGCAAAATATGACATGTGCATCTCCCGTGTCGAAGAAAAAAACCCCAAAAATAACCCGTGTCATAAAATATTATGACACGGCCTACTCGTATCCAATGGTGTACATGCCACTAGTCCCACACAACCGATCTAGTGTTAATTTAGTCTAATTGACCAATTGACAACACATTGTGTACCAATCTCGAAATTCTCCTCACTTAGACACAATACTCACTATAGAAGTCACAATACAAGTCATATGACCATAATTCTTGCTTCTATGGGTTGCCCTAAGGCAATGAAAGGTTCCTAATGGTCAATTGCATTAATTAGAGTCTAATATAAAGGAAAATTCAGAATTTTACCTATTGGAAGATGGATTCACAATGCAAAATCCAAATGGACACAAATATGACACAAGCTCCTATCTAATGGCTCCTTCTCCAAGCACTCCTTGCAATCCAAGCTCCAATGCTCCTTAGATGATGCAATTGGAAAGGAATGGGAGTGAATTGAGTGATTTGGTGGAGGGTGAATCAATTTAGGAAAGAATACAATGGGGACCTAAAATTGGTGGGAAATGGGAAGAGGAAAGAGAGTCTCCCCCTCTTTATGTGGCCGACCCCCCTAGATTGGCCTCCAAGCAATGTATAATGTCTAATATATCCCTTGGAGCTTGTCATGAAGAAAATAATTTAAGGGAGGAAGGTTCTATTCCTAATGGTTTGACTAATTAAATCACCAACTTAATAAAATAGGCTAAATAATTGGGCTCAAGTCTAAACTAATTAAATGTTGGCCCATGAGTCATTGCTAATCTAGTTAGATCCACTAAAACAAGTCCAAAAATATAATGTAACATCTAACAATAAATAAATCACACAATAAATAAATATTTAAGTTGCACCAATAATAATTAATTATGAAATGACCAAAATACCCTTCCTAGAAAATGTGGTAGTGATAAGACCATTTGTGTTTATTGCAAGATTATAAACTTGGATATTTTTTATGACTTGTTATTTTCTTTCTCTTATGATATCGTACAATTATCTGCCTCTAGTTTGGTGATTGGTGATTGAGTATTGATGTTATATACATTCATATTTTCCTCCATATAGAGTTGAGTTACCATTGACATGTTATATATATATATCATTGCGTAAGTTTATTAAATTATATTGTGGACCTTTACAACGTTCTACCGTCGATGCTGCGGCGTAGGCTAGACATACCCATGACTCATAACTATTTTTCGGGTGCGGATCGTGACATTAGCACAATGTTGTTTCCTCCTACATCAGGTACTGGTTGCACGGGAGGTACTGGCTGGATCTGAGGTTCCTTATTTTGAGCTATTCTAGACCCGGCCCTAGAATACTGAGGCGAAACCTCAAGGGTTTGCTGGGTATTGGGATATTGTCCTGCTATTGGAGAAACTCTAGCTGGATGATTGGAAGGAATAAGAACAATGTTCCTGAAAGATAAATGATACAAAGATCATCAAAGAGACAAACATGATTGATCAAGGATCAAAGTCGATGTTGAATCAAGATTTCAGAGATATAAATTTGACATTGGAGGAGATCAAGGAGTAATATGATTGAGACATCTAAAATATCTGGTAAACCGCCACACTTCTAACTTTTTAGACCTGCATGGGCCACCACTTAAACCCTATCACGCCCCAGAACTAGAATACTGGAGAGCGGGGGCAGACAAAGCCATCTACGAATACTAGAGTAATCTATAATCCAACAGTCATTCATGGGTCAAGAATCCTAGGTGTCTCAATCTCAAGCAAGCAACAAGTTACAAGATGTATGATTACCAAACATATAATAGTAAGGCGTCCCAAACTATATATACACCGATAATCATGAAGCTAGTTACAAAATAAAGAACTAGCAATAGTACCATATTATATGATCAGCTCTAGCTATAGTCTAGAATATGCTTTACATGTAGGCCCGTAGGCTAGAATGTCAAGTCCCAAAATACGAACTAAACACGTGCTCGAGGGCTAAACACCTCAAAAGAATAATTATACAAGATCAACTGGGTGATGAAAGGGGAAACCATTCATGGCCCGGGTGCTCCTAGTGTTCACCATCTTGAGGCGAAAAGTCCGAGAGATCCTGCGGTCCTGCTCCAATATCTGGCCATACAAAATTAGTAGGATCAAACCCCAAAACAACAAGTACAACAAGGGAGCCAATCTTAGGAACTTAAAACCAGCATGCAAAAAAATAATAAAAAATAGCATAAGGAACATTTAAATAAGTACAACGGATAAAATAACAGTTAACAGTTAATAATTCTGGAGTTTTAAACAAGGATATTTGGAATCAGCAAGTTACAATTTTTGGATCAGTTGTTAAATAAATCAGGACGAGACTAAACTAGACAGGAAATTAAGCAATCATGACTAATCATGCCATACGGCTTACTATTATTAGCTAACTAGGGTTATCACAATCCTAGTTACTGACACATGCAGTTTGGAAATTCTATACAGCCAATCAAAATCATGACTAATTATGCCCTGCAATCTATCCAGATCATCCAGACGTATGTGATACATAATATAATTAACTTGTATAGATATTTTACTTGTACTACAATACTCGACGGTATGCTGGAAGTATGTCCCTCACGACGGAGAGCTCCAAATCTACAGGTGTCACTGGGATGTCGGGATTGCATGTAGCCAAGAAATTTTCCAAAATGATTCTAGTTATCAATCTATTTTGTTAACCTGGACAATTTATTCAAATTCTTGACCGTGGTGCTTAGAAATTTGCCTTATATATGATGCAAGACTGGACAATAGCTTGACAAGCATAATCAAAATCCACCACTACAATAATAAGACATGCAATACAGGTGCTACTCATGGCCTTGATCAGGACAGTACAAGAATTATCGAGTCAGAGTGCGCTACATCGAGCCACTACTAGGAGTATCAGTACAATATCAGGATTATCAGTACAGTAGTAAGATTCATGAGTTTCTTTATAGTGTACAATCACTAGATCATGTTAGGAAATTAAGATCAATATCAAAATTTCATATTCATGAAATAACCAGGGGTAACTAAAATAACGGGATAAAAGAGAACCAGAGAATCATCAAGAGTTAAGTATATTTAAAGAGAATACCAGCAGACAGGCGCATAAAATATCAATTCAGGGTTGGCGCATAACATCATGCAAGAAAATAACATCCGCGCATAATGGGCCAAAACCGCTATTGGAGGACAATCACTAGTCCGGGCAGTTCTGGCGCACTTTGATACCAAAAGTGCTCTGAGAAAAAGATAACGCACAATTGATACTAAAATATTCTCTAGAACCTTGGCGCACAATGATAGAAGTGTGCGAGCCAGGAACTTTTCTTCAAGTATGCCCAAAAAGAAGGGTTGACACACAAAGGGCGTGTGAAGGTCTATTAAAGGACAAAACATAAGTCTCAATGCATGGCACAGCAGTCGAGACAAACCTCCTTTTTGGACATACTTGAAGAAGCCCAAAAAGGAGTAACATTTATATATTTCTCAATAGTCAAAAAACGTTTATTGAAAACTCTAAAACCTTTACTCTTAGCAGCATAACCAAGAAAATTTCCTTTATCAACTTTGGAATCAAAAAAATTCAAATTATCCTTGGTGTTTAAAATAAAACTTTAACATCCAAAAACTTTGGAATAGGTAATTTAGGAGTCCTACCAAACCAAAGCTCATAGGGAGTCTTCTTCGATATAGGTCAAGTTAGAACCCTATTTAAAATATGGCATGTTGTATTTACAGCCCCAGCCAAAAAATAATTTGGAAGATTGAATTAATTCAACATAACTCTAGCCATATTGCCAAGAGTTCTATTGTTCCGCTCCACAACACCACTTTGTTGAGGAGTTCTAGGACAAGAAAATGTATACGAAAAACTATTTGAATCACAAAAGTTTTTGAAATTAGAATTTTCGAATTCGACTCCATGATCACTTAGGATACTAGTAATCAAAAAGCCTTTTTCGTTTTGAACCTTTTAACAAAAATCACAAATTGAGAAAATGCCTCATTTTTATTTGCAAGAATGTCAACCCATGTAAATTTAGAAAAATTATCAACAATTACAAAAGCATATAGCTTACCGCCAAGACTGGAGATTCTCCTAGGTCCAAATAAATCTATATGTAACTGTTGATGGGGTCTAGAGGTACTTACATCGTTTATTGATTTAAAGGAAGATCTGGCTGTCTTGTTCTTTTCATAATCAACACAGACCATATCATTTTTAAATAAGATTTTCGGTAAGCCTCGTACCAGTTTCTTTGAAGACAGACTTTCAATTGTGTCCATGTTCATGTGTCCTAGACGAATATGCCAAAGCCAACTCTCAGTTTTGTCCGTATAAAGGCATCTACCTGCATTTTTAGTATTCTATGAAAGATAAAAAAATATATATGTTATCTTCTCTAATTCCTTCATACGTAATCTTACCAGTTGATCTCTCATCGATAGAGAATTTGACTTTGACAAAATTAATGCCATAACCATGATCAACTATGTGACTAATGTTGAGTATGTTGTGTTTAATTATGTTACTAAATATACATCTTTTATTACAGGAAAATGAGGAATACCAATATTACCATTACCTATAATATAACCTTTGGTACCCACTTCTTTAAGGGTCCTGATATGTTAGTTTTTGGAACCCATACATATACATTAATACCTACTAATTTTCTAATCTTGTACTGTCGTGAAATATATCCTTTCTTACCACGATAGTGACATGTAGCAAAAGTGCTAGTGCTAGGTGCAGCAGTATAGACATGAGTATGTGAAGCAGTGTGTTGTCTTGCGTGGATACTTGTAATAGAATGCGTGATTGTGAGCAGCATTTATTTTGTTTGCTTGTGTCTTGTTGAGTGACCTTATGTTTAGCCATGTGTCTCGTGTTAGACTGAGTTCTAGGTTGTACTACATATTTTTCTAATCTAATCTCTAACTTTTTAGAGGTGTCATAATATTTAGAAGTTAGTGAATCTATTCTCTGTGTAGCAATGTTACTTCTTCTTTTCCATCTCATAATCTTCATTTAGTTTTGCATACAATTGTTTTTTCTTCTTAATGCATTCTAGAGCATCATGCAACTCAACTTTAGTGAAGATATTTCTTCTGTGTCACTATTGGAGGATGTTTCTCTTATTTCACTTAAAGAAAATCCTTTCATTCTCTTGATTATAAATTTGTATCTCCTTTTTAGCATGAATATATTTCTCTCTAATTTTTTTGCTATCTTCAAGAAGATCACAAAAAGAATCAGATAATTCATTAAAAGAGAAATCTTCATAAAGGGGTTTGTAGTTACCTGATTAACATATTCCATTAGACATAGGTTTGCAGTGTTACGAGAATTTTTTTCTTCATTTGAGTAGCTAGCTTCGCTCTCGTGCCATATGCTTGTGTTACATATTTGCGTGAAGATGATATTTTACTTGAGAGTTCGTAGCAATTCTCCTTTTTAGCTGAAGGACAGTCCTTCTTTATATGGCCCGTCTTCTTGTATTTTTAGCACACAGGTTCTTCATCATTATTGTCTTGGTAGTCATTATTTCGGTTTGATCTCTCAAACTTAGATTAGGGACACCTTATTATCTTTAGAATCATCTTCTTCAGTTTCATCATTAGAGACCTTTTTGTAGTGTACCTTGAAGGTTATTGTCTTCTCCTTTGGCGTTTATTCTTTAAAGTCTTTGAGGTCCAGCTTATGTGTGATAAACTTGCCCATGAGTGTCACAAGAGCCATGTTGGTGAGGGCGTTTCCTTCAATAATTGTAGTAGCCTTGGGGTTCCAGTTCTTGGTGAGTCCCCTGAGAATTTTGCGTATCTTTTCATGATTATAGTAATCCTACCGATCTTGGATTCTTTCACTTTTCCTTCATGAGTTACCCTCAAGAAGTTTCTAAACCTCATGTGAAGTGGTACACGTAGTCACAACCCACTCCAGAATAATCGGATACGAGTCGGACACGTCAAGCCTACGATGTAGACACAACGATAGAGAGCTGTCTAAACCTTTATTTTTATCAAATAACATTTATCAATCTTTTTTTTCATCACATCAATACTAGCGAATCCCTGATACTAATAATCACCACTATTCCACTATTTTATTATTACATGTCCTTTTATAATAAATGTCCGGGAACAAACCCGATAAAGGATAAAAGCAACTAAAGTTCCTAAACTACACAATACGATAGTATCACAACATATACAAGTTCAACAAATGAACTACACTATAAGATAGCCTAAGTCTCAAAGGAGTCTCCTGGTCCTGCATAGTATCTTCCACTATGTCTCAGTGGGACCATAATATCTAGGGTACATCAAATCATCATACTCACCTGCCACGGTTATCCAATCAGGATGGAGCAAAGTAACACATAACCCAAAACCACGCACAATATGAAGCAATACATAAATAATAGTTGATTCATAGAAAATAGACAAGTGAACAATGAAACAAATCAATTATGCACTACACTAAATGAATGACATATAATTAGACACAGAACATAACATGTAGGGGCAAATGCGGTAAGGCACTAATAGTGCTAGCAGTCAATCAAATGTGAATAAGACAATAATTAGTGCTATCAGTCAATCATATAGTAAGGCACTAATTAATGTTAGCAGTCAATTAATAAGTTGGACGTAAGGCACATAAAGTTCTAACAGTCAATCATCGTCCGGCTAATGGTACCATATGTTATAACTCATGTTACTCTCCCGACTCAATCCATATCAATCAATGGACAATAAAATATGCAATCAATATGGAAATAAAATACTACAAGTGGAGAAGGAAAGTGTACTTGCCTCGATCCTCATAACGAACGGTGTAGGGATATCCTCCTAGGAAAATAATGAATAACTATTAGTCTCCTTAAAACAAGTTTAATATAATTTACTTGGAGACAAAATCACTAAAATCTTTTAATTATTTGATCTCCTAGTTTAGCAACCTATGCTAACTTATAAGCCCTTAATTCAACAAATTTATCTATTGTCATTAATAATTAAACTAAGGTAAGTCACTAACTGGTTCTAATCCTACAGTCCACTGGATGTATCCAACCAAACCCAAGTAATGAGCCCACTAGCTTAGTCCAGTCTATTGAGACTTGTGCCCAAAACCTATTAGCCCGAAATCCAATCTAGCGACCATGGGTCATGTACTGCCTCTGAACCCACAACTCAACTGCCTAACCCGGCTCTCAGGGTGAGCCTCCGCCCAAACCGACTAAGATCCTATTGCTCATTCAAAACTGATTACCCGCCCTTTTAAGTTTACAAGCGAATAAACACAGAAACTACGGAGTAATAAACTTAACTCACGTCTAGCTCTAGGTCATAGTTAGTGATTCATATCTTAACCATGAACATGAGTATCACTGTCATATCTGACATGAATACAAGTATCGAATTGATACTTGATCAAATCGTTGAACTGGGAGAGAATGAACATAAGAGAAGAATTATACCTGCAGTAGTTTGCTGTGTCCGGTTTTGCTTTAAACACAATTTCGATCGGTCCACTGTTCGAAGGTCGATTCGTGACCAAACTCCGTCAAGAACCTGTCAGTTAATAAATTATCGCTCTGCGTGACATTTCCACAAACTACTAGTATGCAGGATTAGAACATATATAGATCTAAGAATGGTTGAAACTTCTCTCAAATTTTGATCAGGATTTGAATTGACCAAGACTCTATAATAGTCTGATCGATCCCTTTGATCGATTCCATCATTCGACTACTGACTCAGAGAAACGAAGACAACTGAGAAGGAAGATCTTACCGATGATCATCGAAGTTTGGGCCGAACTCAAGTGGACTGGTTGCAAAGATTAAAGAAGTTTCTCATCGTACATCAACGATCCGATCTAATCCCATGTTGTACTCGATGAATCCTAGTAATCTTAGGAACGAAGATAGTGATCTAAACGAAGACGACAAAGAAGTTTGATAAATCACCGATCTAATTAGAATCTGGTTCGGTCCAGATTGAGGTCGACCGATCCGCTGCTCGAATTTGCTCTTCCGTGAAACTGATCATTGCATACGATAAGAGGAATGAAATCGGAAAAGAATTGAAGAATTAAAGTAGGTGACACTTACTGAGATCGATCACGTCGAGAAAAATGTCGATCTACCAGAGAAACGGTGAGACTTCAGCGAAGAAGATGTGGTGGCGATGACGTCCTTTAGCAATGGAGTAGAACAGCCATGGCCGAAAGCTTGGATCGGAAGGAACGGTTAAGACTCCGATGATTTTTAGAGAGGAAAGAGGAAAATAGGAGATCGAGATAGGGCTCCGCCATCAATTTGGTGATGAGAAGTCAGAGAAGAATCGGTCCCATTTATAGGCGGGGATCCGGTCGAGAGGCGGTGGCGCAGAGCTCTCTGGATCAGTCGGGAAGATGCTGGAAGGCGCGAGAGGTGGTGATGTGGAGGGGAGCCGGAAGCTTCGAAGGACGTTAAGTCGGAGGCGGTGGTGTTAAGTCGGTGGAGGAGCGGAGTCGGTTCCTCTGAGAGCTCCCCGAGGGCTGAGAAGAAGAAGGAAGGGGAAGAGCAATATGAGGCTCTGAACCAAAAGAGTGAATCAATTGGCTTGACCAATTGGCTGGCCGAATATGTTGATAGGTCGGCGGGTGTCGATGGATAATGGTTTTAGTGGTTTGTTGGCTGCTAAGGGCCTAGATAAGTGGGTTGGTTACGGTTTAGCCAATAATGGGTTCAATGGTCAGTGGTTTGGGAAACCTATTTAATACATTCAATAATATCAGGCATAATACTAATATCTATATATTTATAATATTTTAAGGTGGAAATTATTTACAAAAATAATGATTGGAAAAAATACACTTGATTGGAAAAGAGGATTAACACATCTTTCCCCTTTTAAAAATTTCTTTCTCGAAATTTCAAGGGTGAAGCAGGGAAAGTAGATCAACCCTGTAATAGGATAGGGTAATTCTCCCTCATCTCATTCTCTCTCTCCTAGGTAGACTCTACCGGGGAATGGTGCCTCCATACAACCCGAACAAGAGGGATATTCTAATTTCGCAGCTACTTCTCCCTGGGATCTAATATCTCCACTGGTTGCTCTAGATAGGTGAGCCTAGGTCCGACTTCCAGTGCAAAATGGTCTAGCACGTGACTAGGATCTCCTATGTATCTCCGAAGTTGGGAGACCTGGAATATGTTGTGTACTCCCTCTAGGTTAGGAGGCAGTACAAGTTTATAAGCAACTTCACCCACCTTGTCCAAAATCTCGAATGGTCCATATACCTTGGATTGAGTTTTCCTCCTCTCCTGAATCTAATGGTGCCCCGAGTAGGAGAAATCCTCAAGAATATAAAGTCTCTAGCTACAAACTCCAAGGGTCTTCGTCTATTGTCTGCCTAATGCTTATGTCTGTCTTGGGTAACTCTGAGTCTGTCTCGGATCAATCAGACTTTGTCTGCTGCGTCTACTATTATCTCCGGACCAAGTAGTGACCTTTCTCCTACATCATCCCATGATAAGGGTGTGCGACATCGTCTACCATATAAGGCCTCGAATAGGGTCATACAAATGCTAGCCTGGTAACTGTTATTATAAGCAAACTCTACCAAGTACAAATGGTCTTCCTAAGATCCTACAAAGTCTAAGGCATAAGTTCTCAGCATATCTTCCAAAGTCTGGATGGTCCTCTCAGACTGGTCATCTGTTTGAGGATGGTAGGCCATGCTGAACTTCAACTGAGTGCCTAGACTTCCTTGCAATCTTTTCCAAAAATATAAAGTGAATCGGCTGTCCCGGTCTGAACTAATGCTAATCGGCACTCTATTGATTCTTACAATTTATCTCATGTGTAACTCTGCTTGCTTCTCGGTTGACATCCTTACCTTGAAATGTATAAAATGTGTGAACTTGGTCAACCGTTCTACAATCAACCTGTCACGCCCCAGTCCCAAAATATGTAGGACCAGGAATACGTGACACGCCAGCTACGCATTCGACCAGACTCTGGTCTGACTCGAATACGTATAAGCTGTAATATAGAGGGCATTATATAGATATCCCATAAATGTAAACCTCTATGTCTCAATCCACAATGTACATCAGTATACAAGAAAGAGCTATATGTGCTAAAGTCGGCCGCCCAATAACATACTAACTCGAATAGACTCGAGAAGAAGTATGAGTCTATAAAAACTAGGCTACAACAGCAGATGAATAATCAATGCAAAATAACTATAATGCCGGTAGATAAGATGTGAGTACCTGGTACCATGCTCACAAGACATGCAACTCCCACAGCAACTCCAATGCTCCGTAATCATCTATGATGCAAAACTGGCAGGGAACCAGGTCCTCAGAGGGACGTAACAAGGTACAGAAATACAGCAATGCCAAGTAAACAGAAAGTACAAGTACAACGACAGGGTACTCTATCATAACCAAACAAGTATGACACAGTTTAAAGACAATGTTCAACGCGTGGGCTGTCCAAAATAAAACCGTAGCTCCGGATACGGAAACACACGGCACCTACCGCAGCTCCGGGCAAAGAGTCACACGGGGGATACAACTATACTAGATACAGGATCACTACAGAAACAATACATATATATATATATAAGCGCGTGCAGAGCAGTCCAAACGTGTAGTAACTGTCTTCCCCTTCCCAAGCGGTCAACGATTGTGCGCTGAACCTGAACCTCTATCTAACAGTCTCGACACACGGAAGATAACTCAACAGACGCGACCCTAAGGTCGTCCCAGTCTCTGGTTATGATGTCAGTATCAGGATACAGGAATCTGGCACGATCACAGTGTATGAGTGTGTCCTGGGGTGTCGATATACTCAGGTACGCATATCGGGATGCTACCAAACATCCAACAATTCTTCTAAGGCGTCACGACGTACGTCTTCACCCGGTTGTGAACCGGTCGCGAAGTATCGAACGTCAACATAACTACGTGCACAATGTACATAACGAAATAATAAATATCTGTAAACTGAAATACAGGATGGCAAGGTACACTTGCCTGTGTGCGGCTGTTGATGACGGGGATCCGGTACCACGTCCAAGTCCTCAGGTCCCGTAGTACCTAGAGATAGACACAAACCAAAATGAATAATCTATTCTACGTCAAGCAGGGACACGACACACATCTATACCTAAACTCAGTCTCAGCTACGACTCACAGGGACAAGACGCTAGGAGTTGACCAAGGTTGACTCGGAGTACGTTACATCTAATCAAATTAAACATTGGTACCATATCATCAATCCAAATCCTAAATCTTTCTTTATTCATCACCATGTTCAGTAGTTCAAGTATGTTTAACTCCTCCGATTTTTTCCTGGTCTTCACAGACATTACCATGTACGTTTACAATCATCCTCAAAGTAAGTAATTTATTTATTTATTTTAACCCTCAATTATATATAATCATCTATCATTTCGTAATAAACTTCTCCTCAGTTACATTCAGTTATTATTATTCCTCCCTTAATAAATGCCTAACATTTAAGGATCACGACTAATACTCAATCAATAGATCAACAATGCATATATCATTATGTATAAAACCCTGGAAATCTCATGTGGCATTCAATTCTATCTTCATTATTTATGTCACAATTTTACCCATCATGTGTCAACGTCCTTAATTAATTTATTTTCCATCCTTCATTAATTAATTTAGCCTTCTACCAACCATGTATTATATGACCTATTTATTTTGATCCCAAAATAATTCCACATGCCTTAAACATTAACCTTGAAATTTCCACCCATGCATATAGTTCACAACCATTTCATGTAATCCCGACCTTAAACACTACACTAAACTCTAATCATACCTCAATAAAACTCAAGATCAATTATACTACACTAAGAATTTTCCCCAAACAAAATATATCAATGTATAAAGAGAGGGGGGGATGTGTTTCACTTCGGCGATGCGTAGTGGTGGTGTTGGCCGGCTGTGTTGTTGACGACGGTGGTGAGTGAAGGTGGTGCTGGTGGGTGAAGTGGTGGTGCTGTTGGTGGAGGGTGGGCGGAGAAGAAGCCGACACGGTGGTGGCAATGGCGTGTGGTGATGATGGCAATGGTGTAAGCTAATGGGGGTGGTGATGATGACGACAGGGAGGCGGCCGGACGGGGATCAGATCGGTTGAGGGAGGCCGGACTACTGCGGGTCAGCCGCAATGCACAGTGCCGGAGTAGTGGCTCGGTCGGGCTGCATTGCCGGAGCTGCCCGATCGGAGCAGTGGTTCGACTCAGTGGTTAGAGAATGGCTAGGTGGAGGAAGCTCGTCGGATCACAGCGGGTATCTCGCCGTGGGTTGCATCTCGTCGGTGCTGCGCTTGAACGCCGGGTCGGATGGAGGTCAGCCGCAGCGTTCGACTGAAATACAGTAGGCCGGAGAAGACGACCTCGGGAGGAGATTCTGTAGCTGTGGACGGACGGGTGGAGTCCGGGCGGAGTCGGGGGGAGGGAAAGAACCGCACAGTGCCGCCGTAGAAGAACAGCGGGGTCGGTGCCGTGGAGAGGCTGGCCGGAGTGGCAGCCCGAAGCCGGCGGGGGTGCTCTGCACAGTGGAGCGGCGGAGCTGCACTACACAGCATCGCCGGAGAAGAACAGCGGGGGTGACGTCGGGTGCACGGTGTCGCCAGAGTCCTCAGAGCGCCGAAAGTGGGCCGGGCCGCCGGAGTCGGGAGAAGTCAGCCGGCCGGAGTTCGGTGTTCCTCTTCCAAGAAGAAAGGAATAAAGGAGAAGAAATAAAGGAGAAGAAATTATTATGGAGAACGAGTTTGCATGTAGAATAAAATAATGGAGGAGGGAGGAGAGAGAGAGAGAGGGGGGGGGAGTTTCTAGGTTTCTTGGGATTAGGGCCTGCTTGGGGAGTTGTGAGGGTGATGGTGATGGTTTTATAGGAGGGTGTGTATTGGATGGAGGGTGGAGATATTGCCATTCAAAATAGAGGGCCAAGATTTCTCATGAGAAAAATTATTTCTTCATGAGAAAAGAAGGGGGTGAGTCTAATTTGGTCACCACACATGTAACCTCAATATTTGGTTTTGGCCAATGGGGTGAGGGCACCTAAAATCCCTAAATTGCAACTTAGCCCCCTAAATTCGAGAAATTGCATGAACACATAAAATGACGCAAAAATTGTGAAGAAAATCGCGGGTGATGATTTACAAGGCGAGGGGGTGTTGGGGGTTTGGCACAGGTTTAATTTAATGGCCATCGGGATTAATTAGAGATTAAAATAGGATTAGGCAAAGTTGTTATCCCCGATTTAAATAGAATTAAAGTGTTCCGCGCTTTTAAATTAAATGGGGGCACTTGGGGTCAAAATTCGAAAATGACGTAAAGGTCAAAAATGGTGGGGGCTTAGAGTCGATCTTGGACCCTTTAGTTGGTCCGGCTCAACGGGTTAAGTTGGTATCTCAAAATTGAGGGTAACGACACAGGTGTCCGACACGGAATTAAATATGGATTACGGTTTTGGAAAATTGTGCAATTAATTTAGAGCACAACGAAAATATGATTTTTGAGTGACGAAAAGTCCAGTGCCTAATTTGGCGAGTCAAGTCAGAAGTACAAAAGTTCGGTGGAATTATGGACTGATATTGGGCTCCGAATAATTAAACTATGATAGGGCGCGCCAAGGGTTTTAAAATAAAATCACAGACAAACTCAACTCTACTCTAAACCTCATCATCTTCTGAAAAATCCAAAATTTCCCAAATCCAAACCTGACTATCTATAGAATAAATCTAGGGGGTTTACATTCTTCCCAACTTAGAAAAATTTTGTCCCCGAAATTAAAAGTAAAGCACGATAATAACTAAGAGAATTTAAAAACAACTAGTAATCAAATGACATACGTAAATTCGTACCTTGCTCCTCAAATAAGTACGGGAACCGCTGTCGAATAGAATCCTCTCGCTCCCATATAGACTCGCCTGGTGAATGGTGTTTCCATGCCACTCTGACCAGTCGAATAGTCTGCCCTCTCAAAGTCTTCTCGCTACGATCGAGGATCTTAACTGGCTGCTCTACGTAAGACAAACTGGGCCCTACTGTAATCTCCGAATGATCAAGCAAGAGGCTAGGGTCTGCGACATATCTCCTCAGCTGCGATACGTGAAATATGTCATGCACTCCCTCTAATGATGGAGGCAATACAAGACGGTAAGCCACTTCGCCAACTCATTCCAAGATGTCAAAAGGTCCGATGTACCTCGGACTCAGCTTGACTTTGCCTCCGTATCTGATGGTACCATGAGTAGGCGATATCCTCAAAAATACATGGTCACCCTCCTTGAACTCCAATGGCCTGCGGTGCGCCTCTGCCCAATATTTTTGTCTGTCCTGTGCTACATGCAGGTGGCTCTGAATCTGCTTGACCTTCTCCAATGTCTGTGTCACCAACTCTAGACAAAGTATCTGACGCTCTCCCACGTCACTCCAATAAACTGGCGACCTATATTTCCTGCCGTATAGTGCCTCATAAGGTGCCATTTGTATGCTAGCCTGGTAACTGTTATTGTAGGAGAATTCCATCAAGTGTAGATGGTCCTTCCAAGATCCTCCTAAATCAATCATGTACGCTCTCAACATATCCTCTAATATTTGTATCGTGTGCTCTGACTGGCCATCAGTCTGTAGATGATATGCAGTGCTGAACTTGAGACGAGTTCCTAGGCTCTCCCGCATACTTCGCCAAAAATACGACGTAAATCTGGAATCACGATCCGATCCGATGCTGACAGGCACTCAATGTGGTCGTACTATCTGCCTCATATACAAGTCAGCTAAAATCTCCGTGGGATGCCTAACTCTGAAGGGCAAGAAATGTGCAGACTTGGTGAGTCTGTCTACGACAACCCAAACTGTATCCTTCCCGTTAGGGCTCCACGGGAATCCTATGACGAAGTCCATGGTAAGGTGTTCCCACTTCCACTCGAGAATGGGAAGCGGCTGCAATAGTCCTGCAGTTCTCAGGTATTCAGTCCTCGACTCGTTGACAAACCAAGCATCTCGCCTCAAATCTTGCAATCTCTCTTTTCATCCCATGCCACCAGATATGCTGCCTCAAGTCTCGGTACATCTTCGTACCCCTGGGATGAATGGAGTAATCGAGCTATGAGTCTCGGTCATCAACTCTTGGCGTAGCTCGCCACTCGGAACGTATAGGCGATCTCCATGCCTCAATGTTCCGTCTTCATGAATCCCGAGTCCTGTTTGCATGTCGGCCTCCGTCCTTTCTCGCAATCGTCTAAATCTCGTATCTGTAGGCAAGGCTGCCTTGATCCTCTCAATAAATGTGGACTGAACCTCGAGACTGACCATCTATCCACCCATGCCCGGCAATATAATCTCGATCCTGAGTTCCTAAAAATCCCCTAACAACTGGCGATGAGTCGTAAACTACATTCGCCTTGCCAGGGTGGTACTACAACTCGATATTATAATCTGTCATAAATTCTAGCCAATGCCCTTGTCTCATGTTGAGTTCCTTCTGCGTGTAGGCATACTTCAGACTTTTTTGTGTTTTGTATAAATCTTAACATGCTCTTCATGAAGGTAGTGTCACCATCGCTTTAGTTCAAATATCACTGCAGCTAGCTCTAGATCGTGTGCCTGATAGTTCTCCTCATGAACCCTTAGTCGTCTTGATGCGTATACTATCTATTCTATCTAATCATAACTCATATTTGTTGATCTTGGCATACAGTCTCTCCTGTCTCAGCGTCTCCAACACGATCCTGAGATGTCTCTCGTGCTCCTCTTGGCTCTTGGAATAAACCAAGATGTCGTCGATAATTACCACCACGAACTTATCCAAGTACTGGTGGAAAATACTGTTCATTAGGCTCATAAATACTGCTGGCGCATTGGTCAAACCCTCGGCATGACTAGAAACTTATAGCATCCATACTTCGTTCGTAAAGCCATTTTCGGAATGTCTTATCTCCGTACCTTGATCTGATATTAGCCTGATCTGAGATCGATCTTCGTGAATACAAAATGCGCTGGTAAGCTGATCAAATAAATTGTCGCTGCGCAGCATAGGGTACTTGTTCTTTATCGCTATGGCATTTAATGCCCTGTAATCAATACACAAGTATACTGTCTCATCCTTCTTCGGCACTATTTAGATGGCTGCTTCCCATGGAGAAATACTAGCCCGACTGAAACCCTTTTCTAAGAGATCATCTACTACGGACCTTCAACTCAGCCAACTCTATCGGTGCTAGTCTGAAGACGGAAAAATAATTGGCTCCGCTCTTGGAGTCAACTCTATAGCAAATTCTATCTCTCTGTCAGGTGGCAGGCCAGAAAGATTCTCTAGTAACACATCCTCAAACTCTGATATAAAACGGGGGTACACTGGTTCACCTTCTACAATGTGTGCCTCTAAGGTAGATGGGTACCATGCTCCCGGGCTTCCTGAAGTAACTCAAACTCAGGGTAATCTGGTGGTCATAAATAATGTAATCACGTCGACAATCTCGCGTCGCGTGGTATTGGCTCAACCAATCCATGTCTAGGATAAGGTCATAGTCTAGACTAAACCTCAAAATAATTTCTTCCGTTCTGTTTCCAGCATCAATTCTCAAAAGAAAAAAAATTCCTTGCCTAATGTATAATTCTCTTCTCCTCAAAGTTTTCCCTAAAATTCTATTCCTTCTTTTCGTTATTTATCTCTCCAAGTCTCAAGTACAATAATGGTATCACTCAAGTACATACTAGAATTTCTGGAATCGATCATTATCTTCCAAGTGAGATCCTAAAATTTTATCTCCTCTGGCTCATAGTCTTCGTTCCTAGCATTGCTATCATATACAACCACTAGTTTTCATCATCAGGCTTATGAATTTCCATAAATTATTCTAGGTCATGATCAACAATCCTTCCAGCTCTCAGTACTTCCAAGATCACTGCTACCTCCAACACGGGTAGGGTACTACTGGGTCCAATTCTCTTGCTACCCTTCCATACTAGTTCTAGAATCCAAAAGAACCTATCATTCTATCCTACTCCGGGTAACAATCTTCTTAGAGAATGTTATACGAATTCTGTCTTCTGTCGTCTGGACTACGATCTTCTTCTGGAGGGAAATCATCAGTCACAAGCATTCGCCTTCCCGAACAATAGGGGACGAGAAACAAGGATAACGATATTGACGAAGATTGAACGAATGCAAATTGGAAGTCCAAGGGCGATAATCACATACAAAGAGTTTTTAAAATCGATTATGGATTGAGATCCTATTCAACAATCATAACATATATTCCTAATTTGCAAGCTCGCTTGGCACAGTCAGGTGACCAAGACGATTTAAATCGGACATGCATGGGCCACCACAAAAACATGTCACGCCCTAGTCCCAAAATACGTAGGACCAGGAATATGTGACACGCCAGCTACGCATTCGACCAGACTCTGGCTGACTCGAATACGTATAAGCTGTAATATAGAGGGCACTATCTAGATATCCCATAAATGTAAACCTCTATATCTCAATCCATAATGTACATCAGTATACAAGAAAGAGCTATATGTGCTAAAGTCGGCCGCCCAATAACATACTAACTCGAATAGACTCAAGAAGAAGTATGAGTCTATAAAAACTAGGCTACAACAGCAGATGAATAATCAATGCAAAATAACCATAATGCCGGTAGATAAGATGTGAGTACTTGATACCATGCTTGCAAGACATGCAACTCCCACAGCAACTCCAATGCTCCGTAATCACCTATGCTGCAAAACTGGCAGGGAACCAGGTCCTCAGAGGGACGTAACAAGGTACAGAAATACAGCAATGCCAAGTAAACAGAAAGTACAAGTACAACGACAGGGTACTCTATCATAACCAAACAAGTATGATACAGTTTAAAGAGGAGTGGGTTAGCATGGAGCCAACCCTTAAACCAACTGCAGCATGAAGGAGTAGTAGTGCATAGCATGGCTTGGGAGCAACTGTACTGTGTCTGGGGCATATTCAGTGAAGAGAGGGGATAATTGAGAGTGTGACAGTGTACTTTGAGTGTGTGTTGGTGGCTTGAGCTCAGTGGCTAAGAGGAAGACTGTGCATTGCATTGTGTGTGTCAGTATGTTGTTGCTGTGAGTGTTGGTTTAAGGGATACCTGGTATGGTATCAGTTGCGAGTCAAGGTAATACAACTGCTCTTAGGAGCTATTGTGCTTGGATATGAACACAACATAGGGTCTTAATGATCTGCAGCTGGGTACTTCAAGAGAGGGGAAGCAGGAAGTGTGCACTACAGTCATAAATATGGCTGCAAGTAACAGATATCGAATTTATTTTGGTAAATTCAGGTATTCAAAAGGGAAGAATTGAATGTAAGTGTGAAGTGTAGGCAAGTTTTGGTAGTGTTGTTGCAGTTGTAGTGAGTGAGAGTGAGATGGTTGACTGCAGAGGTATTGAGTGAACGGTAGTATACAATATGTGTTCGTACAGATATGAGTGGAGTGCATGGTGTATCGGTAGATCAGTAGGGGAAGTGGGTTCAATTCAAAACTGAGACAGTTGGAAGAGCTCAAGTTTTGGGGTCGTGGCTCAGTAAGAGAGCACTATGGTTGATACAAAAGCAGCAGAGGGGTGTTTGGTTAGGGGTAACCTGGGCAGATGTGAGGTAGTTTATTTGTTTGGGTGGTACAAGAGTTAACTGTCCAGGTTATATTATCATAGAGAGTGTGAAGACTTAGAGTGGTGGTGTTGTATGCTAGTGACTGAACCTTGATGTGCACATGTGGGAGAAACCAATGTAACAGTGGCAAAAATAATGAGCTCGGGTAACTGTTCAAGTGTAGGGAGTGTGGGTCTTGTATTAGTGATGTGTGTGGAGTATAGGTGTAGGTACCTAGATACACCTACATGTGTATATATATTTAGGTATAAGAGGATACAAGGATATGAAATATAGGATAGGTTGATTGCAGTCAGTTGCAAAGTGGTGTAGATAGAATGAGTTATGTGAAGTATGGTTGGTGTCCAGGTGCATAGGTATTGTGGAATGTTGTGATATGAGGGATAAATTTGAGGGTACCAGTTGGTTGAGAGTGTGTTTTAGCATGATATGTATCATGGGTTTGATACAAGTGTCAAGATAAAATACTTAGGAGTGAGTGTATTGGCACTTGAAGACTGTGTGCAGTTGCATAAGAGTTGCCCTATTGTGAATCCTGCAAGCAGTGCATTGTGTCAAGTTTTAGGATGCTCAAGTTTTAGGAGTGCAAGTGCACTGATGGGGTAGTGAGTCTCAGTCCGGGTGGTGCATATGGGAGGTTTGATGAGAAGTTAGTGTTTGCAAGGGGGAGATATGCACAGAGCAATGCACATGCAAGTGTGCATTCAAGTGAGGGACTGGAAGGGGCCATGTGAGGTAATTAAGGTATTGTGTGTTATGGTAGCTAGATATTGATAGCAAGGTATTGAGTACTAGGTATGGGTTAGACAATAACTATGATATGGGATAAGTACCTAGGTATTGATAGATAGGTATTTGGAATTATATTAAGTTATATTTCGGTAAGATATTGGTACTAAGTATATAGGTAAGATGCTATATAATTCTAGTATATATAAGTTAGATAATTATATATATATATATATATATATATATATATATATATATATATATATATATATATATATATATATATATATATATATATAGTATGATATCTAACATATCATAGCTATTAGAATTGACCTAGAAGACCAAGCTAGAACTTGATATTAGTTAGTATGACTAAATAGGCCAATCTAGTAGATCAATTGGAACCCAAATTTAGATACGGCATAGTCTTGACCTAGAAAACCATAATTTAGCTTATTTAAGCTTGTTATTACTTTACTACAACATTGGCATGGTATTTCATATATAGGTCAGTGTGACATCGAGACAGACACTGTTTGATATCCATTGCTCTAGACCACAGGCGAGTACATTCTCTGATAGTTTTTATTATTTGATAATTACTATATTTCAAGTATTTAGAAATGTTATATCTGATTCTCGACACTATGGTATACAAATTGGTATTGTTATTGGATCGTCAGTCATGAGATATTACCTTGATTCATAGAGATGGTATCGAATACTGATCCTTGTTGGTATTAGATAACATTGGATAGTATTGGTTAAATATGGGATACATTGGCTAGTAACGTGTCATGATTGGATCCATCGTATCAGTCAGGGTGGAGGAAGTATTAGCTAGATATGTGATCAAGAACTAATGGCAAGTAGTGTAAATCATCGGCTACTAGCTACTCATACACTTCACATATGGTTGATCTAGTTTTCCCTTAGTGTAAATCATTGAATCTCCCAAGCCGATCACAAATCTAAATAGTATTCAAAATATATTATATATTGTAGTTCATATTCAGTTCATATATTACATTTTCTTGTACCTGATATTGTAGTTCTTTCTCTTTCATTTCATATATGCATTGCTTATACTCTATTGCTTATATTGTCCATCTCCCTTTACTATTGCCATTGTATCAGTTTATTGTTTCTCATTGTGTATATAGCATCCTCTATTCTACTGTTGTATAGTCTTTGTCAATTTATTGGAACTACTATTGGGTTGTACTCGTTCTATCCTGATTGGATTTTTTTTTCAGCCGACGACTTAGAGGACTGGTGTCCTACGTACTACAGACCAAAGGAGGGGATAGCAACCATGAGCCCTGACACTGAGGAGTGATTGCCGAGAGGTCTAGCCAGAATCATTAGTCATCCTAGTTAGTTTTTATTAGCATTTGGTACCAGATTTGTTTTCGTCTTGTATTTGAGACTTGGTTATTGTTATTATTATTGGATATTGTTAATGTTTAGACTTTATAGTTATGTTAGACTTCTTTGATATCTTATCGTGGTTTAGACAGGTGATTGGGTATTTATCATACCATTATTATCATATTTTTCTCCTTCTTGAAGTTGAGATATTATTAACAGATTATATGTTGTGTGAGATGCTAGTTAGTTAGTGATGACCTAGATATTGTTCTACCATCGATGCTGCGGCGTAGGCTGGACGTACCCACGTACTCGTGCCCCTTCACCGGGTGTGCATCATGAAACTATGCCCTTGTGTTCTGGACTTAGAAGGTTCTTGGGAGGATCATCTTCACCTGGTAGATTATTCTTACAACAACAGTTACCAGGCTAGTATTGAGATGTCACCATTTGAGGCATTATATGGATGGAGATATCATACTCCTTTATCTTGGGATGATATTGGGGAGAGAGCCTTGTTAGGACCAGAGATGATTGTGGATGTAACCGAGAAGGTAAAGCTTATTAGAGATAAACTTCGGGGGGCGCAGGACAGACATCGGCATTAGGTCGACAGCCACAGGATACCTTTAGAGTTTGACGTAGGTTTGATTTTGTATTGCTTGTGATTACTTTGTTGTAGTTTGAGTGTTAAGATGGTATTTTTTTCTAGGTTGGCGATCTAGTGTTCTTGCGAATTTCTTTGACACGGGGCACGATTCTCTTTGGTTGAGGCAAAAAACTTAGTCCACGGTACATCGGACCCTTCAGAATTCTAGCGAGGGTCAATGTAGTGGCCAATAGACTAGACTTGCCGCCTGCGCTAGAGGGAGCATATAAAGTGTTCCATGTGTCACAGTTGAGAAGATATGTGGAAGATCCTAGTCACGTATTAGATCACTCGAAGATCGAGGTGGGTCCGACTCTCAGTTATCCAGAGTAGTCAGTGGAGATTTTGGATCGCAGGGAGAAGTTGTTTTAGAACTAGACGATTTCCTTGGTACGCGTCGCGTGGAGGCATCATTCTCCAGGAGAGTCTACCTGGGAGAGGGAAGTCGAGATGCGCAAGCGGTACCCTTATTTTTTTGAGCCGTGAGGTATTTTCTTTACTTGTGTAGTACTAGTTCTTTCTTAAATTTTAAGAAATTTTTTTTCCTAAGAAGGATAGGATTGTCACTACCATTTTCAGGATAGGGGTTATTTTGTCATTTATATTATTTATTATTGATATTTCTTTATTTCATAATAATGGTTATAGTTGCATATACATATATATTTAATGTAGATGATGGTTGTATGTTAGCCCCTTAGTTAGACTAATTGTTATTGAACCTAAGTGAACCCAACTAGACTTGTCATGATCATTAGTGCAAACAATTAGTTTAGTCATGGTTGACTAATTTAATTAGAGAGAATGATCAATAATACGTTGTAATTAAATTAGAAACCCTCCTAGTTAAACCCCTATTTATTAATAACTCTTCATGACAACTTGGATGGCTGTTTAGACATTTTGAAACAAGCCAACCCTAACCCTAAGGTAGTCGAACCTAATAAGAGGGGGAGAGCCTCCATTAATTCACTCCACTTCATTTATTTCTTCCCTCATTCATTTCTTCCTCAAATTCTTTCATTCCCTCCACCAAATTCCTCCAAACCAATCCTAATCCCTCTCATTCTCATCACCAAGGAGAGCTAGAAGCTTGAAGATTGGAAGAGGCTAGTAGAAGAGGAGTTTTGCTAGGAGTTGGTGTTCATTCCTCACTTTTATGTCCACTTGAAAGAGCTACATTGGAAATCTATCTCTCAGTAGGTAAAATCTCATTTTTCTTATCATTTTAATTCTAGAATGGTGTAATATATCCATAAGAATCCTTCCTAAGCTTAGGACTACCCATAGGAAGAAGAACTAGGTCCATAGGAGGCCTATGGTGGAAGCTACATTGAGTTTTGTGTCCATTTTAGAAAAACTCTGAGGTGGCACACCAAGTGTTTGATGGAATGCCTAGTGGGTCATTCCTTATTATTTTATAGTATATTCACTATATTGGATGTGTTACAAGAGTTGGGGAGTGTTTGGGAGTGATTTGAGTGAGTATCGCAAGAGTAGCATTGAGTATCCCATATGATACTTATGAGTATAATGAGTGTAGCCTAGTTGCCCACCAAGTGCTTGTGATAGTGTATGTGTGTGTGCAAGTGACCGAACTAGGTGTCCGTGTATAAGTATAGAGATGTAAATATAAACTCAATTGTATGTGTTCATGGAGCATCAGATATCCATTTGATATATGTTTATATATATATATATATATATATATATATATATATATATATATATATATATATATATATATATATATATATATATATATATATATATAAGTGTGTGTTTAGAGAGAGGGGAGGGGGTATTTGTGCACTATGTGCACAGATATCATATGTTAACAACAACTATTTTGGTGCACCAGGGAGGCAGTAGCAGCATGGTTACACAGCAACAACACACTAATCTGATGTATGTGTGTATGTGTTGGATCAAGTGAGAGACTGTGTGTACTTTGTGGTTGCAAAGTAGAAATTAGTAATAGCAGAAAGTAGCAATCACAATGTGGAAGAAAGGAGCACACTGCAGTTACAAAAACTGTAGGCTGCAGGCCTGGATGAAGGGGGTTCCTACACAACATGTGTATTAAAATAGTAGCACATCACTGTTGTGTAGTGAGAACTTGGGTTGCAGTTGCATGGAGGTTCACAATAATGAAGAAGGGGAGCACAACAATAATAGCAATGGAGTAGAAGTGAGGTGGTGTAGTTGTGTGCAATAATATATAGACCTGGAAGACCAGTGTGCAGTTGGGTTAGAGAGGGGAATACTTTATGTGATATTGGATACCCTTTGGTACCTCACTTGAATGAGGTGTACCTGAGAGAGGGTTGGTATCAAGTAAATTATGGGATGGGAGAGTAGATGAACACAGTGAGATTATGTGTTCAGTGAGAGGGGAAGGACTAAATTAGAGTGTACAGTGTGGTGTTGAAAGTGTGAATGCTCGGGTGGGCACCTGAGTAGTAGGCTAGTGCACAATGGGGGGTTTAAGGTAATCTAGTATAGTATCCTTGATAGCATCAAGATACTTAGATATTATAAGATACTATATATCTAGTATATAGATATTAAGGTATTAGATAATTGATATACGAGGATTGGTATCTAGGTATGGGTACACGTTAAGATATTATCTATATGTTAAGGTAACTGATCATATAGTGTAAATATTATAAGATATCAAATATTAGCATGATTTTAAGATACCACGTATTGGTTGTGAGATTCATGGGATACGAGGTTTTTTCAAGGTATTCATGATACCAAGGGTTGGGTGAGTTAAGGTATTAAGTTATTAGATATTGTTAAGGTAATTGTATAACTAAGGTACTATATAAGCCAGGGTATTAAGTCCAGATATAGTTAAGGTAGTCATGAGACTAAGATAAGGGTATCTAAGATCTGATAACTATGAACGAGAGTTAGTTATGAGATAAGTATAAGGTATTAGTTATATATAATGGGTATTAGCCTATAGTGTTAGGTAACCTAGATAGTAGGGTGTAATAGGGTACCTTGTGATAACATAGTATATGAGTATAGATATATATTTGATACTTAGTAGTATTAGCTAGTATAGCTAGTACATGCAAGATATAGACCTAGAAACCTAGGTATGACCAAGTACCACATAATATCAAATAGTATGGGCTTAAAATCAACCTAGAAGCTAGGTATGATCCTAAAATTAAAGTATTGACCTAGTTTGACCTAGTTTGACTTGTATGACCTAGAAATGGTCTAAAATCATATTTTGACTCATTTTACTTTATTTATCATTCCAATACACCAAATGACATGATATTTTATATATAGGTCTGTGTAACACAAATTCGGACATCGTTTCATATTATTTGCTCAGGACCCCAGGTGAGTACATATTGTCACGACCCGCACCTAATGTTGGGGCACAAGTACGTGGGTATGTCCAACCTACGTCGCAGCATCGACGGTAGAACGCTGTCTAGGTCTACTATACTATATAAAAATAATGATTCATAATATATCATGTCATCTCCATATTAATATGAATACTCAATCACAAGAATCTATAAGGGAGAAATAACGCACAAATATGATATAAAAGAATCAAAGAGAAGTCTAGAATTATACATCTCAATTCTTCATCAATAAGTCTAAGAGTCCAGCCATGCTCAACAATAATATAAATCGCAAAAAAATATATCAATATTTCAAAGCTGGAAACAAATCTAGTCAAATATAAAAATACTAAACTAGCTAAGTCACTACCCGTTGTGTCTCCTCTTTTGGGACTGGCTCTCCTGAAACTCTCTGAGTCCATGGTAAGTTGGATACCAGCTCTCCAAATCAATACTAAAAATATTACTCAGTCAAGATTGGAGCGAAGCACATAAACTAACAGCAATTCTAATTAAATTGATAAAGACTATAAAATAATGAGTAATGAATATACAAGATGGAATAATCTACTAGAAATATAAGTAATCAAGTGAGAACATATATCATATCATAGAGAAATAAAAAGCAGTGAGTAAGCAGGTGAATATCAGTCTCATCAAGCACATGCTGGAAGTAGGATTTTGTTGCCTTCTTTCTAATTGAACCACCTCCACCTCTGAGACCTCCGCTTGGCCTATTGAACTGCTAGAGTGGGCTCTTTATCTGGCGGCTGGACTCACTAATAAAGTATACTAGCTAAGTGTTTGAAATATTAGTTTGTTATGTGATTGGCTTGGGACAAGATCAGGCTCTACCATATATGATTGGCTATGCACAAGTACGGGTAAGGGATCAGGTCAATTACGTATGATTGACTATGAACAAGTACAAGTAAGGAGATCAGGCCAATCATATATGGAGAGCTACGCACAAGTAATAAGATCAGGCTACACCCTGCGTGTGGTGAGGGTGAGCTATGCACAAGTAGGTGGGGTATGATTACATAACTAGATAATACTTTTCCCCGTCCCCCGACTAGTATAGTGGATCCAACCATAACACGTTATGGCACAAGATTCATAGAGAAGTGGGCCAACCTTCTCCTGAATCGGTGTCTATACATGTAAAGGAATAACAGGACATGTACAGGATCCTCAAGAAAATAATATCTCATGAAGGAATCTAGAATATACTAATTCGTGTATCATCGTATCAGGAATCAAGTACAAAACTAAAAAACTGATATCATAGCAATCATCAAAATAACATAAACTGTCAGAGAATGTACTCGCCTGGTATCTGCAGTAAGGAACAGTCAATAGTGCTCACACTGGATTCCAAGAGTCCTAAAGATGGCATATAAGTGTTGAAGAGAGAATTTCAATGATAATAATGTTTAATTAGCTAATGGTGATGTTTCTAGGCCACTTATAGGTCCATACTAGGTTATACCAGCCAATACTAGGTTAACTATGTCAATACTTTGGTAAAATAAGTTTTCTACGTTATAGTAAGGTATTCTATCTTATACTAGTAATTACTAAGTATACAAGTTAATATAGACTATACTAACTAATATATATTATACCATGTTTCATGTTATCTATCCATACCTATATCATAGGTAATACCTTAACTCGACTATCCAATACTTTGGCTATTACCTATATACTTTATCACAAACCCTTAGTCATACCCATATCGAACCTATATAATTGATACCAATAGTTACCCTTTGTATTACCTTAATCATTACCCCTATATAATCACTTAACTAATACTCTAATTACCTTAACTAACACAACCCCATTACTCAAACTTGACACACCTCTCTAACTCCTAAGTAAACACCTAACATTAACATACCCACTCATAACACCCCACTCTAGGTATTAGCTATAGAAACTTGATGCTCAACTGCCACCGATACTCTGGTATTAGTTTCCTTGAGTACCATTTCTGATACACCCTAACACATATTTGGTACTACTAACCCCTTTCATATTGTTGCGGCACACTCAAGATCACAACTGTCCACTAGCAATTGCTACCCATGAACATATATTCTATCTAAAGCAAAGATCAACCATCATATAGACCCGAGTTCCTATGCTACCTCTACAGTCCATTGCACAACCTCACCTCTCCACTATTGCTGTGCCCGAGCCCCCTTTCCATCTGCCTGCACATTTTCTTCTAACTTGAGCTTCAGATCTAGCCAACACTATTTTGCAAACTTTTTCACTGCCTGCTTGAGCTCAACAATAGTGCACAAGTATGTGTTGGCGCAATGTTTATGTTAAGTTTTTAAATATGGCTAATCGATTAAGTTTAGCATTATGGCAATCGAGCAATTACTATAGTATCTTCTACTTAAACTCAGCATTGTCCAGATATGTAATATTTGCTTCTGTATATTTTCTTATTCGTCTAACATGTACTTGTAGAAAGCAATAATCAAGATCAACAATGGACATATATTATATTACGATGAGCCAAATACGATGTTATACCAGAAGATTTCATCCAACCGCCTACGACTTATCTGGAGCCTTACACCTAGGGGTTCCGCTCTGGTTCGAGGGCGAAGCCACCGAAAAGTATTCAAATTCCCAGATCTGGTTATCTTTGGACAACTGTCATTAAGGGAAAAAGCGTCTTCAAGTCAACAAATGTTTTAGAAGTTTGGCGTCATCAGTGGTCTTGGTTTTCATATGTAATCTTATATTTTATTTGAGTCTAGGACTTATGTAAATCGAGTCGCATTGAAAACAGGAAAGTAACCCAAGTTCACTCAAATAAACTTTGAACCCAACCACAAAATTAGTCCACATTCGTTTATAAAGCCTACAATACTTACCAACCGAACTCGGGCCGAATTTGCACCGAACTCGGTTACCCTTTTGGTATGAAATCAACTAATTTAATTAGCTCCTAATTTCTTGACCTCCAACCTTAGAAAATTCAAATATTCCTTACCGAATTCTGGCTGAACTCAGTTTGGTAATAACCTATAAAAAGATTTGGATTTTCACATTCCTATTCACTCAACCATTCTCAATATTTCTAACCTATAGTGAATAAACCCTCAAAGCCTAAACTTTCTTATCTCCAAGATCAACTCCCAGCCTTCTAGTGCCAAGTCCGATCTCGGTCTAGAAGTCTATAGAGTTGTAAAGAGCTTGGTTCATCAAGCCCCAGTTCTGTGTGAAGTTGTAACCCTTCGGATCAAAACTCGTGGGGTGTAAAGTTGCGAAACTTTGGATCAAATCTCGTGGTGTAAAGAAGTGGCAAGCCTTCGGATCAAAGCTTGTGATTCACTATTGGTGATTATAGTGGATAAAAATCTGAGCTTGAGTTCTCGGGACTGGATTAGTCCCTCTCTGAGGAAAACAAGTATATATCGCAATGTTTGCATTTACTCTCTCTCTCTCTCTCTCTCTCTCTCTCTACTTTACTGCTTTACTTCACTTTCTTTATATACATGATTAGTTAGCAACTGCCTTCATTCTGATAATTTTTAATGGGGTAGATTATTCTGCTGCACTCTATTCACCCCCTCTAGAGTTGTCCTACGGTCCTTTAGTACGTACACTATCTCTGTTGAAGGTTTGAGCCCCCACTGATCAGTACTTAATCTATGGACTGCAATAACACCCCCTTCAAAGTGCCAACTACAGATTAGGGAGGCTAATAACCAACCTCTACTCTGTTCTACCAATATCTGATAAGTTTGCATCTTGAGGGCATTTCCTATATGTCTGTATTCCTTTAATGCCCAACACTTGAGCCTTTGTGAAAGGCACTACTTGTCATACACCCATCTTCCTTGCTCCAAGGTGGAAACCTTCACCTCTACAACTCCAAGTATTGCACCCAGGCACTGATGCTTATGCACCAACAGCACTCCCCACTACAACACTGGAATGGCCATAACTGGCCACAACAAAACCTCACTCTTGTTGTTACTGCTAGTGTTAGTTCCCCCCTCTTCACCTTGTTGTTACAGCTGCTTCTTTCTCTCCATGTTCACCCAATCAATACACACCCACATACATAATACACTCTCACCCAGTTATTCATATCACACATAGACTTGTGCACTGCCACAGTTCTCCCTCACTTCACATATAATAATATTGGCACAACTGCAGTCATACCATAATACCCCTAACTGCTCAATCCCCCATGAACCAAGAGCACACCAACATATTCACACTCACAGAGAATACATGCCCCTTTTCTCAGGTCTAAGACAGACCCGAGCTCTTCCTAAAATCTGATACACCATAGTGTTATCAGACAGCTACTATAACTTCTCATTAAAGTTTGTGACATACATATAACTCCCTCCCTTAACTCATCAGTTCAACACACCTATACTAACAACCCCTTATACATTCATATACATACTTATATATATACACCCTTATATAGAAATATATACACATAATATATATATACGTAAATCTAATACTCTATAGGTACTTAAACACACCCTCACGAAATATCAAGCACTTGGTGTGCACTACACAAGTATCATACCATAGCTTATAATACTCTTGAGATACGCACCCAAACCTCACAATAATCTCCCCAAGCTCATGCAACACAACCAATATATCAAATACATCCTGAATGATATGAGTAATAGCTTTTCTAATACAAAATGGGGGAATTGACATGTTAGAAACCAAATCTCATTGAAATACCCAACCTATACCTATTGTATCATGGTGTATCATGATACGGACTCCCCGCGTCCATTTGTGGACATGTATACACTCTCAAACCATGAATCACACCTAAAATCACCTATGAAATATTTTACAACATCTAGTGGTCCAAATTCGGATTTTTTCTAATTTGGCCACAAAAGTCTATGTAACTTTCTTCATAGGTCTCCTATGAACCTATTTCTTCTTCCTATGTGTACCCCTTAGCCAAGGAAAGGTCCCTAGGGGTCTATTACATGATTTAGAATAAAAATGATTAGAGGAATGAGGATTTTACATATTGGGAGATGGATTTCCAATGGAACTCCTCCTAGTGGACATGTAGAGATTGGGTTGGACACGAGCTCCTTAGCAATCTCCACTCCAATGGTCCTCCTTGCTTCTACAATACTTCGAGGTCTTCATGTTGATAGGAATGAGGATGAATGAAGGAATTTGGTTAGGGTTTGGTAGAGGTTTGCAAAATTGGAGGAGGAAAAATTTGGGGAAGATGGAGGCTAGTGGCATGAACTAATGAAATGAATGAACCCTAATTAAAACTTATCTCTTATAGTAGGGTTTGATCATGCCAAAATATCAACTTTGCCCCTCTCCATTTATCATTAATGGAATCTAATTAATTAAGAAAAGCATCTCTACAACTAATGGAAATATTCTATTCTTGCACTAATTAATTAATTTAGGCAACTAAGTCATGTAATAACTTTAATGTCACTAACTTAATTAATGTCATGAACTAACACAAGTGGCACTAACTAATTCCTAACTAATACTAGTCCATTCTAATTAGCTAGTACACTAACCAATATAAATATAATTATAACTAACAAATTTAAATATATCTATATAATTTCAACCAATTATAAAATAAAAAAATATCCCTCTCCCGGAATTAGGGAGTTACACATATCTCTGTTTATTTTTATTACTTGATAGTGTATACATCACATGTTCTAGATCTGTAGTCCCTGATTCTGACATGATGTTACATGGGCTGGTATTGTATAGATCAAATCAGGAGATGTTATTTTCTAATCGTGGGTCCCGTGTGCTCACATTATATTCGTGTGCTCCGTGTGCTCATATTATATTCGTGTACGTAATATATCGTGATTGGATTCATGAATATTAGTCGGGGAGGGGGAGTAGGAGTCGTTTATGTGATTATATCCTTTAGTGTATTCGTGTGCATGCCAATTATACAAGATACGTATAATTGGGTTACCGTAGTATATTCGTGTGCAACCCAAATCGATCATATAACGAGCTTGTACTCTAAAGCATTTAGTAGTATCATAAGTTCTCTTATTTACAGTTATCTTATTTTCAGTTCATACCATGTTGTCTGTATTTAGTTTTCCAGTTATCCCTTGTGTTTATATGCCTAGTTCAGCTATAGTTTTCATTTTCTACTTACTTGTGCATCTTGTATTCTTTTCTGTTGATGTTATATATCCTCGACCATGTATATGAAACTGCTTTTAGAGTTTTGTACTTGCTCCAATCCTGACTGGATTTATTTTGCTAGTTGATTATTTAAAGGATCGGTGTCGTACATACTACGACCCGCAAGATGAAGAGCCAATTGAGGTAGCAACTGTAGGCGAGGACGTTCTGGTACCAGCTGTCGAGGAGACACACCTAGCTATAACAAACCCTTAGCTAGTATTTATTAATTATACTAGATATGTCTCCAGCTTAAACTTTGGCATATTATTTATATTAAGACCTGTTATGACCCACACCCGATGTTGGGCACGAGCACGTGGATACGTCCAGCCTACGCCGCAACATTGGCAGTAGATCGTTGTTTGGGTAACTATACTATATAGAATTAAAGATCATCAAGTACTCCACAAATCGTCTCAACCTTCCAAACTCTGCGACATACTCCTCCACGGACATGCTCCCATGAGTAAGGCTCTCAAACTGCCTCCCCAAGTCCAATATGTCCGCTTGAGCAAAGAACTTCCTCTTGAAGAGGTCCTTAAATACCTTCCAAGACTTCCCCACATCAGCAAGAAGTGGCTCAATCCTAAACCAAGTATGGGCCATATCAAATAGCTGAAGTCCCACTGCCTCAACCTTCAGATCCTCAGTAAGATGGGACACCCTCATGAGATACTCGATATCCTCGATCCAATCATCATCATAGACGATGCCCTCGATCCCCTTGAAGAACCGAGGTTCCAGCTTCTTGAAGTCCTGGATATTGCCCGGCCGAAGTTGGGTAACCTGTGGAGCAACCTGTTGTTGTACCGGAGCTCCTCTCTCTACTGCAGCAAGGGCAAGCTGATGAGAACTTTCAATACCCTGCCACAACACGTCGTTCTAACTCTAGTGACCCTCTGACTAGCCCTCTGAGCCTCCATCATCTCACGAAACAATGCGAACACCTGAGTCGCATCTGCCGGCACGGGAGGTGAAGGTGAAAGTCCCTCAGACACAGCTGGAACATTCCTCTGTGTTGGAGATAGAACCCTAAATGCAGCAGATACGCCAATCACCAGAGAAGTGACTAGTGCAAGCTCTCGGGAAGTCGCAGATCCCTCAGAAGCTGCTCCTTTGTGCTGTGATCGAGTCTTAGGCGGCATCCTAAGGCAAAGGAAAAGCAAAGAATCAATATGACACAAGATAGAATATATTCAAAGAAGGACAGTTAAAGCTTAATTATCAAATAACAAGGGATGAAATGAATAATAGAGTTTTTTCTAGTTGTGATTGAGTATTCGGAGCCTATAGCCTATATCCTAAAATAGGCTCGTATTAGCACTCAAATCAGAGCACCACTACGAATAACACTAATTACAACCTCGAAGACCTGCATAAGGGCACCACTAAAAATGTGTCACGATCCGCACCCGATGTAGGACACGAGTATGTGGGTACGTCCAGCCTACGCCACAGCATCAACGGTAGAACGTTATTTAGGTAACTATACTATCTAGCAATAAAGATCATCAAGATATATAATGTCACCAATGCAATATGAATACACAATCACAGATCTATAAGATGGAATAACGCACAAATATGATATAAAAAACTGAAGAGTCAAAATATAACACACAAGGCATAATATAATATCCAACGAGTTTCAAAATATAAACGAGTACTAACTACCAAAGCTGGAGACAAATCCAGTACAATACAAGCATATATATTAAGCTACTAGTAATGTGTCATCTGTCTCAACTGGGATGAGTTCCTCCTGAGCCACAGTCTCTAGCTCTAAGCCAACTACGTCTTGAGGCCCGTAATGAGTGGGATACCACTCCTCAGTGTCATCTGGAAAAATATATCTAGTCAGGATTGGAGCATAGTACACATATAGTAAAAGTTTTAATAAATGATAAAAATTATGTAGCAATAAATAGAGAGCATATACAAGATGAATAGAGCATGGTAGAATATACAAGAATAAGGAAATACGAGAAATACATACAAGAGGTACGAACATCATATATGGAATATAAAGAGATACAACTATCTAAATGAGTGAGTACTAGCTTCAACATATGATCAGCTCGGGTACTGCTTAAGAACCACGTGCCTAGTTAATCATACATGCAGTGTATGAGTAATACTATGCAAGAAAAATAAAAAATGTGGGTTATGATCACATATTTATACTAAATACTCTTTGTCCCCGACTGGTATAATGGATCCAACCTTGGCACGCTATGACACGAGATTCTCTGAGAAGGGAGCTAATTTTCTCATGAATCAATGTCCAGACATGTATAAGAACAATGGGCTTGCAAAAAAAATACGTCAGAAACTACCAGGAATAACATCTCATGAAGGGATCCAAGAATACCAATTCGTGAAACCAAGTGTCAGAAAAATCAAGGATATCAACACTAAATACAAGAAACATAGAGGATATCATAAACGAAAACTGTCAAAGAATGTACTCGCCTGAAATCCGGTGAATAGTATCAATGATGTCAAGAACGGTGCCTCAGAGACCTAAATATAGAATATTACATCAATATAAGATTTTGGAATAAAATAAGTTAAACTAGTTCAAATCTAGGTCATTAGGCCAAGTCAAAGTCAAAATAGTCAACTAGGTCAACACTAGTCAAACTTGGTCAAAGTAACTATTTCTAGATTGATATTGAAAGGTTATTAGCAATATTAGCTAAAACTAGGTATTAGGATACCTAGTATCAATATTAACATACCTTATACTAGTAACTATATATCTAATTTACTACTATCACTACTACCCTACATAAGCTTATGATTACTAATAATGATAATACCTTAGCTATCAAAATATAACTTGATATCTATATATCTAATTTACTACTATCACTACTACCCTACATAAGCTTATGATTACTAATAATGATAATACCTTAGCTATCAAAATATAACTTGATATCTTGCTATACCTTAACACACACTATATTAACTATTCACTTCCCACATACCTTAATTCTATCTCAACTTGGTACTGGCACCTACTATGCACATGCTAACATGCAAACCTTACTCTTACTTATCTCTACCTTACTTGTACTCTAAAACTAACTCCTTGTTTCCCTCTTGAACTCACAGATCCTACACTAAGGTTCTGTGTCTCCTTGCTGATACACTCACCCCAAGCCCTTACCGAATTCTCAAACTAGTACTCCTTAACTGATTACCCATAGACCACATACACAAGTGTACTGATACCTAATGTCTGTGATCATTGTACACACAGACACAACTGATGCCCACCCCCCTCTAACTACATGTACATCAAGGTGCCCAACTGCTCTGAGTTCAGACATCCCACTGATACCATCCTCTCATAATAGGTATTTGTGTATCTACTTAAACATCTTAACCTACTGATACCGGATCATGCATCCTCCTTACCAACCCAAGCATGGACCAATGTTCATTACTTCTTCCCTCTGAATTGTTTGCACCTCACCAGAGCATAAACACAGCTGTGCCACTACTAGAAAAAGCGGGATTAGCGACGTCAAAGGAAACGTCGCTAATAAAATATAAATTAGCGACTCCATGTAAATACGTCGCTAGACGTCGCTAAACGTTTAGCGACTTTTATTAAGATTTTAAAAGATTAGTCGCTATAAGTTCAATTAAGGTCGCTAAACGTCGCTAATATGTCTAATTTAGCGACGTATTTAGCGACGTTTATATTAAAAATATTTAAAATTTCTTTTAGCGACGTTTTTATTTGATGTCGCTAAACGTCGCTAAAATTTGGTTAATTAGGGCTCAATTTTCTTTTCCCCCATCTGTCGAATTTTTTGAAAGATTTGAAAAACTTTCGATTTTCCCCACCCCCCCTCCTCTCCGGTGACCGGTGTCTCCACAGCGGCTACTCCGGCATCCCCCTCCTCCTCCTCCTCGAGCTCTAGGTAATCCCTAACTCTCTCTCTCTCTCTCTCTCACACACACACACACACAGGACACACATGTGACACTGACACAACATACACACTTGACAAACACTGACACAGACATGACACACACACACACGTAACACCAACCCTAACCCAAAACTGACACGACCTGGGATCAGGACCTAGGGTGAGGGTTAGGGTTAGGGTTAGGGTTAGGGTTTTTGATCAGGATTTATTCCTATACGTCTATCTTATTCAAGACTACCTTAATCCTAGAATACACTGTCTACTGCTCTACTATGCTCTTCCTAAATACATATACTTTCTGCTTACATGTAATTAATTATTAATGTTCACTAAGTTTACATTGTGCATACTGCACACACTAACACTACACTGACATAGCTCACTGGACACATACATCAATGATACACTGATCACTTATGACACACACACATAGAATGACACTAATATCAACACACCGTAAACTGTATATTTATTTGACATTTGATTCTTGTTACAACTTTTAGCCTTATAAAGTAAATATGCATCTCTATTCTCAGTATCACATGTGATTTGAAGTTATTTGCGTTATCAGGTTAATTGGACAATTAGAATAAACTACTTGGAAGCTGTAAGCGCTACTCACATGGGTAGTCACTTGTTTTGAAGTTATTTGCATAGTTTCATAGTTGTACTATGTTCACTAATTGATGTGATTCGCATGTTTTGCCTAATATTAATCATTTCTACATATAATTATTTGCATATTTCATTGCTTTTAAATACTACTGTTGTTACTTCCATATTTTTTCTTCTAAAGATGGAAGTATGTTTTTGTATGTAGTAACATATTATTAGAACCAATAAGGGGGCGGTTTAGTAGTAACACTAGTAAGGGAAGGAAGGAGTAGGTATTGGTTCGAACGTTAGCGTGAGCAATAATTAAATAGGGGATGGGGTCTTGGTTTTCCTAGCTTAGGATGGGGATGGCCATTAAGTATTGGTGCTAGTAGTGGCCTAGGACAGGAAAAATCAGGGCTCAAATAACCTTATCTATAAATAAAATATAGAATCATATTTAAAATATGACCATCTGGAATGACAAAGCGGACAAGGGTTTGGATAATACTTTGCTACTGTAGTCCAGTGGATATATTCACTCTGAGGAAAGAAAGCAGAAACTTGAATCACATCAAAAATGTTGCTTATCAAATTCGTTTTTACATAAAAATTCATTACCTTTTTTAATTTAATCCTACCATCTTATAATAAGCTTTAACAATCCCAAACCAAGCCTAACAATCTTATTATATACATACATACATACATACATACATATATATATATATATATATATATATATATATATATATATATATATATATATATATATATATATATATATATCTCGAGAGCTGAGTTTCCAATCTTTTGTTTCGGATTTAAGTTAAATTTAGTTTGCTATCTTTGAATTCATTGCTTTGTGAACGATCGAGTAGGCTCCAATGATCTAGCATGCTGTTGTCCTATAAAATATTGTACCTACACTGGTGTGCACATACTCTATACAGTGTCCCAGTGTCACTGTTACACCACAGTGCTAATGCACACCCACACTAAGAAAACTTTGCTTCTTCTGGATTTGAGAATGCTACAATGGAGTTCCGTAGGAAAACTTTGAAGCCTACTTACCACATCCTTCTTGATGGTGATGCACAATTATAATCATATATATCCTACTTTGCTTCTTCTATGTGACTTCAAATATAGATTACTTAGCCAACTAATTGTCAGCTTCTTCTTTAGAGAATCATACTGTATGTAATGATTTATATGATACATACTGTCATTTTTGCAGAAGTATCTAAAAATGGATATGAATTACTATCTGCGCCATCGTTCGTTGATGTACAACCGTCATCCTGATGACATGTGCGGTGTGCGGGATAAATTCATTGAGGGTGTACAGCAGTTCCTATAGTTCGCCAAGGCGTTCCCTCACTACATGGACGGTACCAAAATTAAGTGTCCGTGTGTGAGATGTCGCAACAGAAAATATCATCTAGAAGTGGAAGTCACATATTATTTGTACTAGAAGGGCTTCACGTCCAATTACTATCAGTGGACCGTGCACGGGAACTTGTGTCTCTAGCATCGGAGTCGAAGCCTTATGTGGAGCCGTATATGAATGTCCATGACCACGATGCTTACGACGACGGGTGGGTGAACATGGTTTATGATGTGGCGGGGCCTAGTTTCAATCCGGACAATAATGATACGGCGGGACCTAGTTTCAATCCGGACAATTATAATGCAGCTGAGGAGGCACCGAATATCGATGCTGCAAAGTTTATGGAGTTGCTGGAAAATGCAAGGACTCCACTATATCCTGGTTGTGAGGATCATTCATCGTTGGAGGTGGTTACAAGATTATTGAGCATCAAGTCTGATTTTAACATGTCGCAAGAATGCTATAATCGACTGATCGATTTGATTATAGAGATCTTGCCCAAGGGTGCAAAGTTGCCTAAAGACTTCTATCAATCTAAGAGGATAGTAAGATCGCTCTGGATGATACGAGAAAATCGATGCATGTCGCAACGGGTGCATATTGTACTACAAAGACGACAAGGATGAAGATGCGTGCAGATTATGTGGTGCTGATCACTACAAGGCCACTGTTAGAGGAAAGTCTGTCGGTGCAAGAAAGCCTACCGATTCGATGCACTACTTGCCTTTGACACCGCGGTTGCAGTAGTTGTTTATGGTTAAGGAGACTGCAGAAAACATGAGTTGGCATAGGCGAAAACAGATCGAAGGAGTATTGGATCATCCATCCGATGGAGAAGCATGGAAGCACTTTGATCGAGAGTATCCAGATTTTGCTTCGGATCCGCGTAATATCATATTGGGGCTCTCCTCTGACGGTTTTACCCCATTCGGACTTTTGGGCTCCCTGTATTCGTGTTGGCCTGTGATCGTCACTCTGTTCAATTTACTGCCTTGGATCTGCATGAAGACTCCGTATATGTTTCTAACCGTTATTATCCCGGGTTCGAACAATCCGAAGAGGAACATCGATGTTATTTACAGCCTTTGATAGATGAGTTGAATCAGCTGTGGGAAGTAGGTGCCAACATGTACAATGTTTCTAGAAAGCAGAATTTTTAGATGAGGGCAGCACTTATGTGGACCATCAACGACTTTTCGGCCTATGAAATGTTATCGGGATGGAGCACCCCTTGTCGTCTCTCATGTCCGTATTGCATGGACCATACTAAGATTTTCCGTTTGAAACACGGAGGCAAACCGTGCTTCTTCGATTGTCATCAACAATTTATGCCGAAGGATCATCCGTACCGGAGGAACATGAATACTTTTCGTGCGGGAGTTGTAGAGAAGGCCAATCTACCGCAAAGGTGGCCCGGATACACGATATGGAAAGAGGTAAAAGATTTACCAAGTGCTATCGAAGAGCCTGCTAAGGGGTACAAGTGTGACGGATTTGGTCGCACCAATAACTGGACGTAGAGGAGTATATTCTGGGATCTGCCATATTAGAGCACCAATCTGATCAGATATAACCTTGATGTCATGTATATCGAGAACAATGTGTTTAATAACATAATTAATATTGTAATGGAGGTAAAGGGGAAGATGAAAGATAATTCGAAGACCAGGTTGGACTTAGAAGAAATATGTAGACGTCCTGCATTGCATTTGATAGAGGAGGGAAATGAAAATTTAAAGCAACCTAAGTCAGTTTTCTCACTGGAGAAAGAGGATAAAGGAAGACTTTGTAGGTGGATTCAGGGTCTAAAGTTTCTAGACGGGCACGTGTCGAACTTGAGAAGATGCGTCGACCTCAAGGAGAACAAACTGGCGGGTATGAAGAGCCACGATTGTCACGTATTCATGGAGAGGTTAATTCTGATTGCATTTCGAGAATTCTTACCGCAGGTCGTTTGTAATCCATTGACAGAGCTCAGCATATTCTTCAGAGATCTTTGTTGTACTAAGTTGCTCGTCGATCGTCTAGAAAAGCAAGAGAAGGACATTACGGTAACACTATGTAAGCTCGAGAAGGTGTTTCCTCATGGATTCTTCGACTCTATGGAGTATTTGCCAATTCATCTTTCCTATGAGGCACGTGTTGGTGGTCCTGTCGGTTATCGGTAGATGTACCCCTTCGAGCGGCATCTGAATCACCTAAAGAGAAAGGTAAAAAATAAGGCACGGGTTGAGGGCTCTATTTGTGAAGCTTATGTTCTCGAGAAGATTACAAACTTTTGCTCGACGTATTTTAAACCGCATATTGCTACTAATAGAACGAAAGCTCCGAGAAACGATGACGGATATCAGGAATCTAATGATGCAATACTCAAAGTATTCAATGCGTCCGAAAAGCCTTCGGGAAAAATGAAGAAGTGGTATTTGAATGACGGCGAGCTAAGGGCTGCTCAGTTGTATATATTACTCAATTGCGACGAGGATGAAGTGGAGAAGCTAGAGGGATAAGTAATTAATATGTCCATGTTTACATCATCTCAATGTAATAGTATAAGCTACTAATATGCGACTAATCAGTAGTTGCTTCATTATTTTTCAGCATATATAATGATGAGTTGAGGTCGGTTAGACCCTACATAACAGACGAAGAAGTAGAACAAGAAATGAGATGCCATTTTCTTTCTTGGTTGAGCGCATATGTAAGATGCTTGGTAATTACTTTTAATTCTGCACTTGCAAAACAAATAACTTACTATCGCTACTTTGGTATTTAGGTCGATCGTCTAATAACACCCGAGACCGAATCTATTAGAACTCTAGCCAAGGGACCAATTACAGCCGTTAAAATATGGCCAAGTTTCTGTGTGAATGGGTTCAGGTTCAAGTCAACAAATGCTCCTATCAGAGACAGCTTTCTGGATCTTGATTCCACGAAAAACAGTTGTTTGTGTATCAAATCTTTGAAGTACAAAGACGTCGATCCAGGCAATGATTTCTTTAGCATCTTATGAGAGATTGTGGAGTTGACATATAATTATGGCACAGAACCTGCTAATATCGTGCTATTCAAGTGTGAATGGTTCGATCTGATTCAAGATCAAGGTTGGAAAATTGACAAGCCATGTGGATATAAACTACAAGCGTAGATATCAAGGCTACGGACCATTTGTCCTATCAAGTCAGGCTCAGCTCGTGTACTTCACAACTTATCCTAGACGGGGGACAGCGAGGTCGGATTGGTGGACAGTATACAAGACTAAAGCTAGAAATACCTTTGACATTGCCGAAATAGCTTATCAGGAGGACGATATACCTCTTTTAACAAATATTGTAGATGTGGACTCAACGGAAGTTACTCATTACACGAGTAATAATGTAGAAGATGTAGAATTATCCGAAGAGGAAGACGAAGACGAAGACGAAGTAGATGAAAGTGAAGACGAGGAGGAGGAAGAGGGAGAGGAGGACGAGGAAGGCGCACAAGATGATTTTTTGAAGATGATTGAAAATAAAATATTTTGCCTGTAGAATGTAACTATATTTTGACTGTAGAATGTACTATTTTAACGAATATATGTATTATATTTTGACTGTAGAATGCTGTGAGATATGCATCACATTTTGACTGTAGAATGTACTATATATTTGTGTTCTTCTATATTCATCATATGTTGTTATCAGGTATGACAGGACGACGCGGAGGATTCGACAGGTCCCGAGGTAGACAGAGTGCTCCTCCGGTACTGCCTACTGTTGGTTCCGGATTGTCGTCGCCCAGTACTCCAGTATATCGATCACTCACATCTCCGACTGTTAGGACGAGTAGTTCCAGGCGTGATAGTACTCCCTCGTCCAGCGTTCCTCCTGCTAACGGAACCATGGAGACAGATGAGCATGTCGAGGAGGTCGTGCCCACGTTGTCCCAGCATCAACAAGATCCTCCATGCGCACCTCCGGAGGAGACGAGGACAGAGATTTGGGCCGACGGTACAAAGTAAGTCAATTATATGGTTTAGCATCATATATATCGTGTATTTCTTTATTCATCATATATTGACTTTTTCGATAAAAATAATTATCTCTGTATAGATATCGTCCATCGTCGGTTCAGAGACGCCTGGGACTATTTCTGAGGAACAACTACGGTGGCCCTTGGATTAATAACTCTGAAGCTCTGGAGGAGAGGAAGGCATTCTGGTTTACGCACTTCCAGGTAAAAGTATATTAAATAAAACCTCTAATTTATGCATATTATATAACTTATCCATGATGATCACTTACTAAATTATTTATTGTAGCAGATGTATTTCTATCCTCCGCACCGGGCCGAGTTGATCGAGCGGTTGTTTCCTACCGTTGCCGCCAAGCTTATCCGAGATGCTCTGGATGATCAGAAGGCTCGTGATCGTGCTGGAAAACCGATCCAAGGTTGGATCATGCCTGAGCAGTGGACTGCGATGAGGGCTAGATTCGACAATCCGAGCTACAAGGAAAGGTCTGAGAAGGCCAAGGCGGCTAGGCGGAATGTTGCCAAGTGGTGTGGTGGCTCGATTCCGATGACGGAATATTTCCGTCGTTTGGTATATTTTTTATTTAAGATATATTATTTTAATGTAAGTACGATAAAATGGTAGTAGAAAAAAATGTTTAAGTTTAATACTAAATAATATATTTTTAACAAATACAGAGGGGTTCTTGGCCACCCATCGCAAGGACAGAAATCTCATTGATGAGAGGGCCACGCAGACCTATGTAAGTATTACTTTACTTTGTGTTAATTTTAATATAACTTAGGCAATTATCGAGTTTCCAAACCTTTCTAGGCCGAGTATCTTAGGCTGCGTGAGTGGACGACTGTTAGTGCACCTACAACTGGAGAGGCTGGTACTTCCTCGCAGCCCGCTCTAGCTCCGTCAGCGGACGACCTGTGGGTGACCGTCGCTGGTGGTCTCCAGAGGGGTACGTACTACGGTACGGGATCCTATGATGCCTTGATTGCGACGCAGTCATATAGGGCCTCCCCGACAACTGCGCATTCCACACAGTCCTCGCAGTCGTCGGCCAGAGTCCAGGAGGCCGTTGACCGTCAGATTGCGTCTCTCCGTGACGAGTTGCTACGAAGGATGGAGGAGCAGCCCCGGTCCCAGCCGCAGGCGGATGATCCGACGCACTTCGCACGATTCGATATGCTCGACCGCAGCATCACGGAGCTCCGAGATTTGACAAATGATCTTAGAGCCTCGATAGACCGCAACATCCATGGGCGAGAGGCTGACGATGATGCAGGATTCAATGGTTCATAGCAGTACGAGGCTATTATCTACCATGGATTCTTACAACCAGCGACTCGCAGACTTGGAGCAGGTACGGCCTCCTCGTGCGCCTATATTGACACAGACTCCACCAACGTCACTGCCTTCTCCATCGACATTGGTCATCCTCCTGCAGATCCGCAGAAGTATAGTTGATGGATATTTGTATTGTTTGTATTATTTAGGATGAGATTGTATGGATATATATTTGCCGTATTCTTTACGATAATATTTGCAGGATGCTTTCTTTTCTTCAAATTTTATTATATTATTCATATTAAATATGTTATTTTATCGGTCTTGAGTGTTCAACCCAAGGGGGTTGGCAAACCCAAAAATTCAACGAAGGGTTGCTCCGGGTCTATTTGTACAGATTGTGATTTAATAAACTGTAGGAATAATAGTTTGGTAACAATTCAGGATTCATTTTTTTTACAATTAGCGACGTTTTTAGCGACGTTTAGTGACGTTAATACACGTCGCTAAATACGTCGCTAATTAGCGACGTTAATATACTTCGCTAATGATGTCGCTAAACATGTCGCTAAAAATGTCGCTAGACGTCGCAAATTGATGACATGGCAGTATTGTCAGGTCATTAAAGATGTCGCTATAACGTCGCTATATAAGTCACTAATTAGCGACGTTTAGCGACGTTTGTTTACGTCGCTAATTAGTGACGCTGCGTCGCTAAACGTCGTTAATTTAGCGACACATTTAAGTCGCTAAAAATGTCGGCATAGCGACATTTAGCGACGTTTTTTCTGTCAGCGACGTGCTGGGTTTCGACTTCTGTAAAATGTCGCTAATTACGTCGCTAAAAGTGATTAGCGACATTTTTTTGTCATTTAGCGACATTTTTTTATGTCGCTAATTTGACTTTTCCTGGTAGTGTGCACATGATGCACTACTCTGGCTTCCCTTTTTCCCTCACAGTCACAGTCAGTTACCATCCCCTGCAGTGCCCACTCCTCATGCCACTTACAGTGCAATGCACACTGCATCAGTACAGTACATGCACTTCTCATTAAGTCATATCCCCACCAAGCTGACAACTAAATATCACTTAATGCACTTGGCATCACAGTCACACCAAGTTCACATGATACCAACATGCACTACATAGTAACATCATAATACAGTGCACAAATATTGGTAGGACTGAACACATGATACCTACTGTTATCCCCCTAACACTCACAGCAATAGTCATAGCAGTAATTACAGTTGTTGCTGTTGTTGTTGTGCTCAGGAATCCTCCCCCCTCTTGTTCTCAAAAATGCAACAACAACAGCAGCTAAAAGCTTGCTGCTGCTGCTACCCCCATAAGTCTAACAGTAACCCCTCCTTCTACCTCTCACACAACACACAAATACAAGAAACAGACATATAGTATATATGTATATATATCCTCCCATATAGAATAACTAAACTGAAATCTATCTATTAACAAACATACCCCTAATAGAATGATACACAATACTAAAGTACATCATGCACCCTCACAATTATAAGTAGATATACCTACTAAGTAATGCCATAACCCAACTATTTATATACATATTTATACAATACAACTAATGTACCAATAGCACCCATATATATATATATATATATATATATATATATATATATATATATATATATATATATATAGTACATAAAATATATTCAATAAGAAAAAAATAACAAACACAAGGAGTGCATCACCCAAGTATCACACTAGCTTTATGATACCCTTGTAATACACCCTTGACACTCTTACAACATACCACCAAACTCTCCACAAGACCTATGAACATCTCAAATATCATAATTAGAGCAATAGCTACCTAATCTAATACTCGTGGCAAAATATGACATGTGCATCTCCCGTGTCGAAGAAAAAAACCCCAAAAATAACCCGTGTCATAAAATATTATGACACGGCCTACTCGTATCCAATGGTGTACATGCCACTAGTCCCACACAACCGATCTAGTGTTAATTTAGTCTAATTGACCAATTGACAACACATTGTGTACCAATCTCGGAATTCTCCTCACTTAGACACAATACTCACTATAGAAGTCACAATACAAGTCATATGACCATAATTCTTGCTTCTATGGGTTGCCCTAAGGCAATGAAAGGTTCCTAATGGTCAATTGCATTAATTAGAGTCTAATATAAAGGGAAATTCAGAATTTTACCTATTGGAAGATGGATTCACAATGCAAAATCCAAATGGACACAAATATGACACAAGCTCCTATCTAATGGCTCCTTCTCCAAGCACTCCTTGCAATCCAAGCTCCAATGCTCCTTAGATGATGCAATTGGAAAGGAATGAGAGTGAATTGAGTGATTTGGTGGAGGGTGAATCAATTTAGGAAAGAATACAATGGGGACCTAAAATTGGTGGAAAATGAGAAGAGGAGAGAGAGTCTCCCCCTCTTTATGTGGCCGACCCCCCTAGATTGGCCTCCAAGCAATGTATAATGTCTAATATATCCCTTGGAGCTTGTCATGAAGAAAATAATTTAAGGGAGGAAGGTTCTATTCCTAATGGTTTGACTAATTAAATCACCAACTTAATAAAATAGGCTAAATAATTGGGCTCAAGTCTAAACTAATTAAATGTTGGCCCATGAGTCATTGCTAATCTAGTTAGATCCACTAAAACAAGTCCAAAAATATAATGTAACATCTAACAATAAATAAATCACACAATAAATAAATATTTAAGTTGCACCAATAATAATTAATTATGAAATGACCAAAATACCCTTCCTAGAAAATGTGGTAGTGATAAGACCATTTGTGTTTATTGCAAGATTATAAACTTGGATATTTTTTATGACTTGTTATTTCCTTTCTCTTATGATATCGTACAATTATCTGCCTCTAGTTTGGTGATTGGTGATTGAGTATTGATGTTATATACATTCATATTTTCCTCCATATAGAGTTGAGTTACCATTGACATGTTATATATATATATCATTGCGTAAGTTTATTAAATTATATTGTGGACCTTTACAACGTTCTACCGTCGATGCTGCGGCGTAGGCTAGACATACCCATGACTCATAACTATTTTTCGGGTGCGGATCATGACATTAGCACAATGTTGTTTCCTCCTACATCAGGTACTGGTTGCACGGGAGGTACTGGCTGGATCTGAGGTTCCTTATTTTGAGCTATTCTAGACCCGGCCCTAGAATACTGAGGCGAAACCTCAAGGGTTTGCTGGGTATTGGGATATTGTCCTGCTATTGGAGAAACTCTAGCTGGATGATTGGAAGGAATAAGAACAATGTTCCTGAAAGATAAATGATACAAAGATCATCAAAGAGACAAACATGATTGATCAAGGATCAAAGTCGATGTTGAATCAAGATTTCAGAGATATAAATTTGACATTGGAGGAGATCAAGGAGTAATATGATTGAGACATCTAAAATATCTGGTAAACCGCCACACTTCTAACTTTTTAGACCTGCATGGGCCACCACTTAAACCCTATCACGCCCCAGAACTAGAATACTGGAGAGCGGGGGCAGACAAAGCCATCTACGAATACTAGAGTAATCTATAATCCAACAGTCATTCATGGGTCAAGAATCCTAGGTGTCTCAATCTCAAGCAAGCAACAAGTTACAAGATGTATGATTACCAAACATATAATAGTAAGGCGTCCCAAACTATATATACACCGATAATCATGAAGCTAGTTACAAAATAAAGAACTAGCAATAGTACCATATTATATGATCAGCTCTAGCTATAGTCTAGAATATGCTTTACATGTAGGCCCGTAGGCTAGAATGTCAAGTCCCAAAATACGAACTAAACACGTGCTCGAGGGCTAAACACCTCAAAAGAATAATTATACAAGATCAACTGGGTGATGAAAGGGGAAACCATTCATGGCCCGGGTGCTCCTAGTGTTCACCATCTTGAGGCGAAAAGTCCGAGAGATCCTGCGGTCCTGCTCCAATATCTGGCCATACAAAATTAGTAGGATCAAACCCCAAAACAACAAGTACAACAAGGGAGCCAATCTTAGGAACTTAAAACCAGCATGCAAAAAAATAATAAAAAATAGCATAAGGAACATTTAAATAAGTACAACGGATAAAATAACAGTTAACAGTTAATAATTCTGGAGTTTTAAACAAGGATATTTGGAATCAGCAAGTTACAATTTTTGGATCAGTTGTTAAATAAATCAGGACGAGACTAAACTAGACAGGAAATTAAGCAATCATGACTAATCATGCCATACGGCTTACTATTATTAGCTAACTAGGGTTATCACAATCCTAGTTACTGACACATGCAGTTTGGAAATTCTATACAGCCAATCAAAATCATGACTAATTATGCCCTGCAATCTATCCAGATCATCCAGACGTATGTGATACATAATATAATTAACTTGTATAGATATTTTACTTGTACTACAATACTCGACGGTATGCTGGAAGTATGTCCCTCACGACGGAGAGCTCCAAATCTACAGGTGTCACTGGGATGTCGGGATTGCATGTAGCCAAGAAATTTTCCAAAATGATTCTAGTTATCAATCTATTTTGTTAACCTGGACAATTTATTCAAATTCTTGACCGTGGTGCTTAGAAATTTGCCTTATATATGATGCAAGACTGGACAATAGCTTGACAAGCATAATCAAAATCCACCACTACAATAATAAGACATGCAATACATGTGCTACTCATGGCCTTGATCAGGACAGTACAAGAATTATCGAGTCAGAGTGCGCTACATCGAGCCACTACCAGGAGTATCAGTACAATATCAGGATTATCAGTACAGTAGTAAGATTCATGAGTTTCTTTATAGTGTACAATCACTAGATCATGTTAGGAAATTAAGATCAATATCAAAATTTCATATTCATGAAATAACCAGGGGTAACTAAAATAACGGGATAAAAGAGAACCAGAGAATCATCAAGAGTTAAGTATATTTAAAGAGAATACCAGCAGACAGGCGCATAAAATATCAATTCAGGGTTGGCGCATAACATCATGCAAGAAAATAACATCCGCGCATAATGGGCCAAAACCGCTATTGGAGGACAATCACTAGTCCGGGCAGTTCTGGCGCACTTTGATACCAAAAGTGCTCTGAGAAAAAGATAACGCACAATTGATACTAAAATATTCTCTAGAACCTTGGCGCACAATGATAGAAGTGTGCGAGCCAGGAACTTTTCTTCAAGTATGCCCAAAAAGAAGGGTTGACACACAAAGGGCGTGTGAAGGTCTATTAAAGGACAAAACATAAGTCTCAATGCATGGCACAGCAGTCGAGACAAACCTCCTTTTTGGACATACTTGAAGAAGCCCAAAAAGGAGTAACATTTATATATTTCTCAATAGTCAAAAAACGTTTATTGAAAACTCTAAAACCTTTACTCTTAGCAGCATAACCAAGAAAATTTCCTTTATCAACTTTGGAATCAAAAAAATTCAAATTATCCTTGGTGTTTAAAATAAAACTTTAACATCCAAAAACTTTGGAATAGGTAATTTAGGAGTCCTACCAAACCAAAGCTCATAGGGAGTCTTCTTCGATATAGGTCAAGTTAGAACCCTATTTAAAATATGGCATGTTGTATTTACAGCCCCAGCCAAAAAATAATTTGGAAGATTGAATTAATTCAACATAACTCTAGCCATATTGCCAAGAGTTCTATTGTTCCGCTCCACAACACCACTTTGTTGAGGAGTTCTAGGACAAGAAAATGTATACGAAAAACTATTTGAATCACAAAAGTTTTTGAAATTAGAATTTTCGAATTCGACTCCATGATCACTTAGGATACTAGTAATCAAAAAGCCTTTTTCGTTTTGAACCTTTTAACAAAAATCACAAATTGAGAAAATGCCTCATTTTTATTTGCAAGAATGTCAACCCATGTAAATTTAGAAAAATTATCAACAATTACAAAAGCATATAGCTTACCGCCAAGACTGGAGATTCTCCTAGGTCCAAATAAATCTATATGTAACTGTTGATGGGGTCTAGAGGTACTTACATCGTTTATTGATTTAAAGGAAGATCTGGCTGTCTTGTTCTTTTCATAATCAACACAGACCATATCATTTTTAAATAAGATTTTCGGTAAGCCTCGTACCAGTTTCTTTGAAGACAGACTTTCAATTGTGTCCATGTTCATGTGTCCTAGACGAATATGCCAAAGCCAACTCTCAGTTTTGTCCGTATAAAGGCATCTACCTGCATTTTTAGTATTCTATGAAAGATAAAAAAATATATATGTTATCTTCTCTAATTCCTTCATACGTAATCTTACCAGTTGATCTCTCATCGATAGAGAATTTGACTTTGACAAAATTAATGCCATAACCATGATCAACTATGTGACTAATGTTGAGTATGTTGTGTTTAATTATGTTACTAAATATACATCTTTTATTACAGGAAAATGAGGAATACCAATATTACCATTACCTATAATATAACCTTTGGTACCCACTTCTTTAAGGGTCCTGATATGTTAGTTTTTGGAACCCATACATATACATTAATACCTACTAATTTTCTAATCTTGTACTGTCGTGAAATATATCCTTTCTTACCACGATAGTGACATGTAGCAAAAGTGCTAGTGCTAGGTGCAGCAGTATAGACATGAGTATGTGAAGCAGTGTGTTGTCTTGCGTGGATACTTGTAATAGAATGCGTGATTGTGAGCAGCATTTATTTTGTTTGCTTGTGTCTTGTTGAGTGACCTTATGTTTAGCCATGTGTCTCGTGTTAGACTGAGTTCTAGGTTGTACTACATATTTTTCTAATCTAATCTCTAACTTTTTAGAGGTGTCATAATATTTAGAAGTTAGTGAATCTATTCTCTGTGTAGCAATGTTACTTCTTCTTTTCCATCTCATAATCTTCATTTAGTTTTGCATACAATTGTTTTTTTCTTCTTAATGCATTCTAGAGCATCATGCAACTCAACTTTAGTGAAGATATTTCTTCTGTGTCACTATTGGAGAATGTTTCTCTTATTTCACTTAAAGAAAATCCTTTCATTCTCTTGATTATAAATTTGTATCTCCTTTTTAGCATGAATATATTTCTCTCTAATTTTTTTGCTATCTTCAAGAAGATCACAAAAAGAATCAGATAATTCATTAAAAGAGAAATCTTCATAAAGGGGTTTGTAGTTACCTGATTAACATATTCCATTAGACATAGGTTTGCAGTGTTACGAGAATTTTTTTCTTCATTTGAGTAGCTAGCTTCGCTCTCGTGCCATATGCTTGTGTTACATATTTGCGTGAAGATGATATTTTACTTGAGAGTTCGTAGCAATTCTCATTTTTAGCTGAAGGACAGTCCTTCTTTATATGGCCCGTCTTCTTGTATTTTTAGCACACAGGTTCTTCATCATTATTGTCTTGGTAGTCATTATTTCGGTTTGATCTCTCAAACTTAGATTAGGGACACCTTATTATCTTTAGAATCATCTTCTTCAGTTTCATCATTAGAGACCTTTTTGTAGTGTACCTTGAAGGTTATTGTCTTCTCCTTTGGCGTTTATTCTTTAAAGTCTTTGAGGTCCAGCTTATGTGTGATAAACTTGCCCATGAGTGTCACAAGAGCCATGTTGGTGAGGGCGTTTCCTTCAATAATTGTAGTAGCCTTGGGGTTCCAGTTCTTGGTGAGTCCCCTGAGAATTTTGCGTATCTTTTCATGATTATAGTAATCCTACCGATCTTGGATTCTTTCACTTTTCCTTCATGAGTTACCCTCAAGAAGTTTCTAAACCTCATGTGAAGTGGTACACGTAGTCACAACCCACTCCAGAATAATCGAATACGAGTCGGACACGTCAAGCCTACGATGTAGACACAACGATAGAGAGCTGTCTAAACCTTTATTTTTATCAAATAACATTTATCAATCTTTTTTTTCATCACATCAATACTAGCGAATCCCTGATACTAATAATCACCACTATTCCACTATTTTATTATTACATGTCCTTTTATAATAAATGTCCGGGAACAAACCCGATAAAGGATAAAAGCAACTAAAGTTCCTAAACTACACAATACGATAGTATCACAACATATACAAGTTCAACAAATGAACTACACTATAAGATAGCCTAAGTCTCAAAGGAGTCTCCTGGTCCTGCATAGTATCTTCCACTATGTCTCAGTGGGACCATAATATCTAGGGTACATCAAATCATCATACTCACCTGCCACGGTTATCCAATCAGGATGGAGCAAAGTAACACATAACCCAAAACCACGCACAATATGAAGCAATACATAAATAATAGTTGATACATAGAAAATAGACAAGTGAACAATGAAACAAATCAATTATGCACTACACTAAATGAATGACATATAATTAGACACAGAACATAACATGTAGGGGCAAATGCGGTAAGGCACTAATAGTGCTAGCAGTCAATCAAATGTGAATAAGACAATAATTAGTGCTATCAGTCAATCATATAGTAAGGCACTAATTAATGTTAGCAGTCAATTAATAAGTTGGACGTAAGGCACATAAAGTTCTAACAGTCAATCATCGTCCGGCTAATGGTACCATATGTTATAACTCATGTTACTCTCCCGACTCAATCCATATCAATCAATGGACAATAAAATATGCAATCAATATGGAAATAAAATACTACAAGTGGAGAAGGAAAGTGTACTTGCCTCGATCCTCATAACGAACGGTGTAGGGATATCCTCCTAGGAAAATAATGAATAACTATTAGTCTCCTTAAAACAAGTTTAATATAATTTACTTGGAGACAAAATCACTAAAATCTTTTAATTATTTGATCTCCTAGTTTAGCAACCTATGCTAACTTATAAGCCCTTAATTCAACAAATTTATCTATTGTCATTAATAATTAAACTAAGGTAAGTCACTAACTGGTTCTAATCCTACAGTCCACTGGATGTATCCAACCAAACCCAAGTAATGAGCCCACTAGCTTAGTCCAGCCTATTGAGACTTGTGCCCAAAACCTATTAGCCCGAAATCCAATCTAGCGACCATGGGTCATGTACTGCCTCTGAACCCACAACTCAACTGCCTAACCCGGCTCTCAGGGTGAGCCTCCGCCCAAACCGACTAAGATCCTATTGCTCATTCAAAACTGATTACCCGCCCTTTTAAGTTTACAAGCGAATAAACACAGAAACTACGGAGTAATAAACTTAACTCACGTCTAGCTCTAGGTCATAGTTAGTGATTCATATCTTAACCATGAACATGAGTATCACTGTCATATCTGACATGAATACAAGTATCGAATTGATACTTGATCAAATCGTTGAACTGGGAGAGAATGAACATAAGAGAAGAATTATACCTGCAGTAGTTTGCTGTGTCCGGTTTTGCTTTAAACACAATTTCGATCGGTCCACTGTTCGAAGGTCGATTCGTGACCAAACTCCGTCAAGAACCTGTCAGTTAATAAATTATCGCTCTGCGTGACATTTCCACAAACTACTAGTATGCAGGATTAGAACATATATAGATCTAAGAATGGTTGAAACTTCTCTCAAATTTTGATCAGGATTTGAATTGACCAAGACTCTATAATAGTCTGATCGATCCCTTTGATCGATTCCATCATTCGACTACTGACTCAGAGAAACGAAGACAACTGAGAAGGAAGATCTTACCGATGATCATCGAAGTTTGGGCCGAACTCAAGTGGACTGGTTGCAAAGATTAAAGAAGTTTCTCATCGTACATCAACGATCCGATCTAATCCCATGTTGTACTCGATGAATCCTAGTAATCTTAGGAACGAAGATAGTGATCTAAACGAAGACGACAAAGAATTTTGATAAATCACCGATCTAATTAGAATCTGGTTCGGTCCAGATTGAGGTCGACCGATCCGCTGCTCGAATTTGCTCTTCCGTGAAACTGATCATTGCATACGATAAGAGGAATGAAATCGGAAAAGAATTGAAGAATTAAAGTAGGTGACACTTACTGAGATCGATCACGTCGAGAAAAATGTCGATCTACCAGAGAAACGGTGAGACTTCAGCGAAGAAGATGTGGTGGCGATGACGTCCTTTAGCAATGGAGTAGAACAGCCATGGCCGAAAGCTTGGATCGGAAGGAACGGTTAAGACTCCGATGATTTTTAGAGAGGAAAGAGGAAAATAGGAGATCGAGATAGGGCTCCGCCATCAATTTGGTGATGAGAAGTCAGAGAAGAATCGGTCCCATTTATAGGCGGGGATCCGGTCGAGAGGCGGTGGCGCAGAGCTCTCTGGATCAGTCGGGAAGATGCTGGAAGGCGCGAGAGGTGGTGATGTGGAGGGGAGCCGGAAGCTTCGAAGGACGTTAAGTCGGAGGCGGTGGTGTTAAGTCGGTGGAGGAGCGGAGTCGGTTCCTCTGAGAGCTCCCCGAGGGCTGAGAAGAAGAAGGAAGGGGAAGAGCAATATGAGGCTCTGAACCAAAAGAGTGAATCAATTGGCTTGACCAATTGGCTGGCCGAATATGTTGATAGGTCGGCGGGTGTCAATGGATAATGGTTTTAGTGGTTTGTTGGCTGCTAAGGGCCTAGATAAGTGGGTTGGTTACGGTTTAGCCAATAATGGGTTCAATGGTCAGTGGTTTGGGAAACCTATTTAATACATTCAATAATATCAGGCATAATACTAATATCTATATATTTATAATATTTTAAGGTGGAAATTATTTACAAAAATAATGATTGGAAAAAATACACTTGATTGGAAAAGAGGATTAACACATCTTTCCCCTTTTAAAAATTTCTTTCTCGAAATTTCAAGGGTGAAGCAGGGAAAGTAGATCAACCCTGTAATAGGATAGGGTAATTCTCCCTCATCTCATTCTCTCTCTCCTAGGTAGACTCTACCGGGGAATGGTGCCTCCATACAACCCGAACAAGAGGGATATTCTAATTTCGCAGCTACTTCTCCCTGGGATCTAATATCTCCACTGGTTGCTCTAGATAGGTGAGCCTAGGTCCGACTTCCAGTGCAAAATGGTCTAGCACGTGACTAGGATCTCCTATGTATCTCCGAAGTTGGGAGACCTGGAATATGTTGTGTACTCCCTCTAGGTTAGGAGGCAGTACAAGTTTATAAGCAACTTCACCCACCTTGTCCAAAATCTCGAATGGTCCATATACCTTGGATTGAGTTTTCCTCCTCTCCTGAATCTAATGGTGCCCCGAGTAGGAGAAATCCTCAAGAATATAAAGTCTCTAGCTACAAACTCCAAGGGTCTTCGTCTATTGTCTGCCTAATGCTTATGTATGTCTTGGGTAACTCTGAGTCTGTCTCGGATCAATCAGACTTTGTCTGCTGCGTCTACTATTATCTCCGGACCAAGTAGTGACCTTTCTCCTACATCATCCCATGATAAGGGTGTGCGACATCGTCTACCATATAAGGCCTCGAATAGGGTCATACAAATGCTAGCCTGGTAACTGTTATTATAAGCAAACTCTACCAAGTACAAATGGTCTTCCTAAGATCCTACAAAGTCTAAGGCATAAGTTCTCAGCATATCTTCCAAAGTCTGGATGGTCCTCTCAGACTGGTCATCTGTTTGAGGATGGTAGGCCATGCTGAACTTCAACTGAGTGCCTAGACTTCCTTGCAATCTTTTCCAAAAATATAAAGTGAATCGGCTGTCCCGGTCTGAACTAATGCTAATCGGCACTCTATTGATTCTTACAATTTATCTCATGTGTAACTCTGCTAGCTTCTCGGTTGACATCCTTACCTTGAAATGTATAAAATGTGTGAACTTGGTCAACCGTTCTACAATTAACCTGTCACGCCCCAGTCCCAAAATATGTAGGACCAGGAATACGTGACACGCCAGCTACGCATTCGACCAGACTCTGGTCTGACTCGAATACGTATAAGCTGTAATATAGAGGGCATTATATAGATATCCCATAAATGTAAACCTCTATGTCTCAATCCACAATGTACATCAGTATACAAGAAAGAGCTATATGTGCTAAAGTCGGCCGCCCAATAACATACTAACTCGAATAGACTCGAGAAGAAGTATGAGTCTATAAAAACTAGGCTACAACAGCAGATGAATAATCAATGCAAAATAACTATAATGCCGGTAGATAAGATGTGAGTACCTGGTACCATGCTCGCAAGACATGCAACTCCCACAGCAACTCCAATGCTCCGTAATCATCTATGATGCAAAACTGGCAGGGAACCAGGTCCTCAGAGGGACGTAACAAGGTACAGAAATACAGCAATGCCAAGTAAACAGAAAGTACAAGTACAACGACAGGGTACTCTATCATAACCAAACAAGTATGACACAGTTTAAAGACAATGTTCAACGCGTGGGCTGTCCAAAATAAAACCGTAGCTCCGGATACGGAAACACACGGCACCTACCGCAGCTCCGGGCAAAGAGTCACACGGGGGATACAACTATACTAGATACAGGATCACTACAGAAACAATACATATATATATATATATAAGCGCGTGCAGAGCAGTCCAAACGTGTAGTAACTGTCTTCCCCTTCCCAAGCGGTCAACGATTGTGCGCTGAACCTGAACCTCTATCTAACAGTCTCGACACACGGAAGATAACTCAACAGACGCGACCCTAAGGTCGTCCCAGTCTCTGGTCATGATGTCAGTATCAGGATACAGGAATCTGGCACGATTACAGTGTATGAGTGTGTCCTGGGGTGTCGATATACTCAGGTACGCATATCGGGATGCTACCAAACATCCAACAATTCTTCTAAGGCGTCACGACGTACGTCTTCACCCGGTTGTGAACCGGTCGCGAAGTATCGAACGTCAACATAACTACGTGCACAATGTACATAACGAAATAATAAATATCTGTAAACTGAAATACAGGATGGCAAGGTACACTTGCCTGTGTGCGGCTGTTGATAACGGGGATCCGGTACCACGTCCAAGTCCTCAGGTCCCGTAGTACCTAGAGATAGACACAAACCAAAATCAATAATCTATTCTACGTCAAGCAGGGACACGACACACATCTATACCTAAACTCAGTCTCAGCTACGACTCACAGGGACAAGACGCTAGGAGTTGACCAAGGTTGACTCGGAGTACGTTACATCTAATCAAATTAAACATTGGTACCATATCATCAATCCAAATCCTAAATCTTTCTTTATTCATCACCATGTTCAGTAGTTCAAGTATGTTTAACTCCTCCGATTTTTCCCTGGTCTTCACAGACATTACCATGTACGTTTACAATCATCCTCAAAGTAAGTAATTTATTTATTTATTTTAACCCTCAATTATATATAATCATCTATCATTTCGTAATAAACTTCTCCTCAGTTACATTCAGTTATTATTATTCCTCCCTTAATAAATGCCTAACATTTAAGGATCACGACTAATACTCAATCAATAGATCAACAATGCATATATCATTATGTATAAAACCCTGAAAATCTCATGTGGCATTCAATTCTATCTTTATTATTTATGTCACAATTTTACCCATCATGTGTCAACGTCCTTAATTAATTTATTTTCCATCCTTCATTAATTAATTTAGCCTTCCACCAACCATGTATTATATGACCTATTTATTTTGATCCCAAAATAATTCCACATGCCTTAAACATTAACCTTGAAATTTCCACCCATGCATATAGTTCACAACCATTTCATGTAATCCCGACCTTAAACACTACACTAAACTCTAATCATACCTCAATAAAACTCAAGATCAATTATACTACACTAAGAATTTTCCCCAAACAAAATATATCAATGTATAAAGAGAGGGGGGGATGTGTTTCACTTCGGCGATGCGTAGTGGTGGTGTTGGCCGGTTGTGTTGTTGACGACGGTGGTGAGTGAAGGTGGTGCTGGTGGGTGAAGTGGTGGTGCTGTTGGTGGAGGGTGGGCGGAGAAGAAGCCGACACGGTGGTGGCAATGGCGTGTGGTGATGATGGCAATGGTGTAAGCTAATGGGGGTGGTGATGATGACGACAGGGAGGCGGCCGGACGGGGATCAGATCGGTTGAGGGAGGCCGGACTACTGCGGGTCAGCCGCAATGCACAGTGCCGGAGTAGTGGCTCGGTCGGGCTGCATTGCCGGAGCTGCCCGATCGGAGCAGTGGTTCGACTCAGTGGTTAGAGAATGGCTAGGTGGAGGAAGCTCGTCGGATCACAGCGGGTATCTCGCCGTGGGTTGCATCTCGTCGGTGCTGCGCTTGAACGCCGGGTCGGATGGAGGTCAGCCGCAGCGTTCGACTGAAATATAGTAGGCCGGAGAAGACGACCTCGGGAGGAGATTCTGTAGCTGTGGACGGATGGGTGGAGTCCGGGCGGAGTCGGGGGGAGGGAAAGAACCGCACAGTGCCGCCGTAGAAGAACAGCGGGGTCGGTGCCGTGGAGAGGCTGGCCGGAGTGGCAGCCCGAAGCCGGCGGGGGTGCTGTGCACAGTGGAGCGGCGGAGCTGCACTACACAGCATCGCCGGAGAAGAACAGCGGGGGTGATGTCGGGTGCACGGTGTCGCCAGAGTCCTCAGAGCGCCGAAAGTGGGCCGGGCCGCCGGAGTCGGGAGAAGTCAGCCGGCCGGAGTTCGGTGTTCCTCTTCCAAGAAGAAAGGAATAAAGGAGAAGAAATGAAGGAGAAGAAATTATTATGGAGAAGGAGTTTGCATGTAGAATAAAATAATGGAGGAGGGAGGAGGGAGGAGAGAGAGAGAGAGCGGGGGGGAGTTTCTAGGTTTCTTGGGATTAGGGCCTGCTTGGGGAGTTGTGAGGGTGATGGTGATGGTTTTATAGGAGGGTGTGTATTGGATGGAGGGTGGAGATATTGCCATTCAAAATAGAGGGCCAAGATTTCTCATGAGAAAAATTATTTCTTCATGAGAAAAGAAGGGGGTGAGTCTAATTTGGTCACCACACATGTAACCTCAATATTTGGTTTTGGCCAATGGGGTGAGGGCACCTAAAATCCCTAAATTGCAACTTAGCCCCCTAAATTCGAGAAATTGCATGAACACATAAAATGACGCAAAAATTGTGAAGAAAATTGCGGGTGATGATTTACAAGGCGAGGGGGTATTGGGGGTTTGGCACAGGTTTAATTTAATGGCCATCGGGATTAATTAGAGATTAAAATAGGATTAGGCAAAGTTGTTATCCCCGATTTAAATAGAATTAAAGTGTTCCGCGCTTTTAAATTAAATGGGGGCACTTGGGGTCAAAATTCGAAAATGACGTAAAGGTCAAAAATGGTGGGGGCTTAGAGTCGATCTTGGACCCTTTAGTTGGTCCGGCTCAACGGGTTAAGTTGGTATCTCAAAATTGAGGGTAACGACACAGGTGTCCGACACGGAATTAAATATGGATTACGGTTTTGGAAAATTATGCAATTAATTTAGAGCACAACGAAAATATGATTTTTGAGTGACGAAAAGTCCAGTGCCTAATTTGGCGAGTCAAGTCAGAAGTACAAAAGTTCGATGGAATTATGGACTGATATTGGGCTCCGAATAATTAAACTATGATAGGGCGCGCCAAGGGTTTTAAAATAAAATCACAGACAAACTCAACTCTACTCTAAACCTCATCATCTTCTGAAAAATCCAAAATTTCCCAAATCCAAACCTGACTATCTATAGAATAAATCTAGGGGGTTTACATTCTTCCCAACTTAGAAAAATTTCGTCCCCGAAATTAAAAGTAAAGCACGATAATAACTAAGAGAATTTAAAAACAACTAGTAATCAAATGACATACGTAAATTCGTACCTTGCTCCTCAAATAAGTACGGGAACCGCTGTCGAATAGAATCCTCTCGCTCCCATGTAGACTCGCCTGGTGAATGGTGTTTCCATGCCACTCTGACCAGTCGAATAGTCTGCCCTCTCAAAGTCTTCTCGCTACGATCGAGGATCTTAACTGGCTGCTCTACGTAAGACAAACTGGGCCCTACTGTAATCTCCGAATGATCAAGCAAGAGGCTAGGGTCTGCGACATATCTCCTCAGCTGCGATACGTGAAATATGTCATGCACTCCCTCTAATGATGGAGGCAATACAAGACGGTAAGCCACTTCGCCAACTCATTCCAAAATGTCAAAAGGTCCGATGTACCTCGGACTCAGCTTGACTTTGCCTCCGTATCTGATGGTACCATGAGTAGGCGATATCCTCAAAAATACATGGTCACCCTCCTTGAACTCCAATGGCCTGCGGTGCGCCTCTGCCCAATATTTTTGTCTGTCCTGTGCTACACGCATGTGGCTCTGAATCTGCTTGACCTTCTCCAATGTCTGTGTCACCAACTCTAGACAAAGTATCTGACGCTCTCCCACGTCACTCCAATAAACTGGCGACCTATATTTCCTGCCGTATAGTGCCTCATAAGGTGCCATTTGTATGCTAGCCTGGTAACTGTTATTGTAGGAGAATTCCATCAAGTGTAGATGGTCCTTCCAAGATCCTCCTAAATCAATCATGTACGCTCTCAACATATCCTCTAATATTTGTATCGTGTGCTCTGACTGGCCATCAGTCTGTGGATGATATGCAGTGCTGAACTTGAGATGAGTTCCTAGGCTCTCCCGCATACTTCGCCAAAAATACGACGTAAATCTGGAATCACGATCCGATCCAATGCTGACAGGCACTCAATGTGGTCATACTATCTGCCTCATATACAAGTCAGCTAAAATCTCCGTGGGATGCCTAACTCTGAAGGGCAAGAAATGTGCAGACTTGGTGAGTCTGTCTACGACAATCCAAACTGTATCCTTCCCGTTAGGGCTCCACGGGAATCCTATGACGAAGTCCATGGTAAGGTGTTCCCACTTCCACTCGAGAATGGGAAGCGGCTGCAATAGTCCTGCAGTTCTCAGGTATTCAGTCCTCGACTCGTTGACAAACCAAGCATCTCGCCTCAAATCTTGCAATCTCTCTTTTCATCCCATGCCACCAGATATGCTGCCTCAAGTCTCGGTACATCTTCGTACCCCCGGGATGAATGGAGTAATCGAGCTATGAGTCTCGGTCATCAACTCTTGGCGTAGTTCGCCACTCGGAACGTATAGGCGATCTCCATGCCTCAATATTCCGTCTTCATGAATCCCGAGTCCTGTTTGCATGTCGGCCTCCGTCCTTTCTCGCAATCGTCTAAATCTCGTATCTGTAGGCAAGGCTGCCTTGATCCTCTCAATAAATGTGGACTGAACCTCGAGACTGACCATCTGTCCACCCATGCCCGGCAATATAATCTCGATCCTGAGTTCCTAAAAATCCCCTAACAATTGGCGATGAGTCGTAAACTACATTCGCCTTGCCAGGGTGGTACTACAACTCGATATTATAATCTGTCATAAATTCTAGCCAATGCCCTTGTCTCATGTTGAGTTTCTTCTGCGTGTAGGCATACTTCAGACTTTTTTGTGTTTTGTATAAATCTTAACATGCTCTTCATGAAGGTAGTATCACCATCGCTTTAGTTCAAATATCACTGCAGCTAGCTCTAGATCGTGTGCCTGATAGTTCTCCTCATGAACCCTTAGTCGTCTTGATGCGTATACTATCTATTCTATCTAATCATAACTCATATTTGTTGATCTTGGCATACAGTCTCTCCTGTCTCAGCGTCTCCAACACGATCCTGAGATGTCTCTCGTGCTCCTCTTGGCTCTTGGAATAAACCAAGATGTCGTCGATAATTACCACCACGAACTTATCCAAGTACTGGTGGAAAATACTGTTCATTAGGCTCATAAATACTGCTGGCGCATTGGTCAAACCCTCGGCATGACTAGAAACTTATAGCATCCATACTTCGTTCGTAAAGCCATTTTCGGAATGTCTTATCTCCGTACCTTGATCTGATATTAGCCTGATCTGAGATCGATCTTCGTAAATACAAAATGCGCTGGTAAGCTGATCAAATAAATTGTCGCTGCGCAGCATAGGGTACTTGTTCTTTATCGCTATGGCATTTAATGCCCTGTAATCAATACACAAGTATACTGTCTCATCCTTCTTCGGCACTATTTAGATGGCTGCTTCCCATGGAGAAATACTAGCCCGACTGAAACCCTTTTCTAAGAGATCATCTACTACGGACCTTCAACTCAGCCAACTCTATCGGTGCTAGTCTGAAGACGGGAAAATAATTGGCTCCACTCTTGGAGTCAACTCTATAGCAAATTCTATCTCTCTGTCAGGTGGCAGGCCGGAAAGATTCTCTAGTAACACATCCTCAAACTCTGATATAAAACGGGGGTACACTGGTTCACCTTCTACAATGTGTGCCTCTAAGGTAGATGGGTACCATGCTCCCGGGCTTCCTGAAGTAACTCAAACTCAGGGTAATCTGGTGGTCATAAATAATGTAATCACGTCGACAATCTCGCGTCGCGTGGTATTGGCTCAACCAATCCATGTCTAGTATAAGGTCATAGTCTAGACTAAACCTCAAAATAATTTCTTCCGTTCTGTTTCCAGCATCAATTCTCAAAAGAAAAAAAATTCCTTGCCTAATGTATAATTCTCTTCTCCTCAAAGTTTTCCCTAAAATTCTATTCCTTCTTTTCGTTATTTATCTCTCCAAGTCTCAAGTACAATAATGGTATCACTCAAGTACATACTAGAATTTCTGGAATCGATCATTATCTTCCAAGTGAGATCCTAAAATTTTATCTCCTCTGGCTCATAATCTTCGTTCCTAGCATTGCTATCATATACAACCACTAGTTTTCATCATCAGGCTTATGAATTTCCATAAATTATTCTAGGTCATGATCAACAATCCTTCCAGCTCTCAGTACTTCCAAGATCACTGCTACCTCCAACACGGGTAGGGTACTACTGGGTCCAATTCTCTTGCTACCCTTCCATACTAGTTCTAGAATCCAAAAGAACCTATCATTCTATCCTACTCCGGGTAACAATCTTCTCAGAGAATGTTATACGAATTCTGTCTTCTGTCGTCTGGACTACGATCTTCTTCTGGAGGGAAATCATCAGTCACAAGCATTCGCCTTCCCGAATAATAGGGGACGAGAAACAAGGATAACGATATTGACGAAGATTGAACGAATGCAAATTGGAAGTCCAAGGGCGATAATCACATACAAAGAGTTTTTAAAATCGATTATGGATTGAGATCCTATTCAACAATCATAACATATATTCCTAATTTGCAGGCTCGCTTGGCACAGTCAGGTGACCAAGACGATTTAAATCGGACATGCATGGGCCACCACAAAAACATGTCACGCCCCAGTCCCAAAATACGTAGGACCAGGAATACGTAACACGCCAGCTACGCATTCGACCAGACTCTGGCTGACTCAAATACGTATAAGCTGTAATATAGAGGGCACTATCTAGATATCCCATAAATGTAAACCTCTATATCTCAATCCATAATGTACATCAGTATACAAGAAAGAGCTATATGTGCTAAAGTCGGCCGCCCAATAACATACTAACTCGAATAGACTCGAGAAGAAGTATGAGTCTATAAAAACTAGGCTACAACAGCAGATGAATAATCAATGCAAAATAACCATAATGCCGGTAGATAAGATGTGAGTACTTGGTACCATGCTTGCAAGACATGCAACTCCCACAGCAACTCCAATGCTCCGTAATCACCTATGCTGCAAAACTGGCAGGGAACCAGGTCCTCAGAGGGACGTAACAAGGTACAGAAATACAGCAATGCCAAGTAAACAGAAAGTACAAGTACAACGACAGGGTACTCTATCATAACCAAACAAGTATGATACAGTTTAAAGACAATGTTCGACGCGTGGGTTGTCTAAAATAAAACCGTAGCTCCAGACACGGAAACACACGGCACGTACCGCAGCTCCGGGCAAAGAGTCATACGGGTGATACAACTACACTAGATACAGGATCACTACAGAAACAATACATATATATATAAGCGCGTGTAGAGTAGCCAAAACGTCTAGTAACTGTCTTCCCCTTCCCAAGCGGTCAACGATTGTGCGCTGAACCTGAACCTCTATCTAACAGTCTCGACACACGGAAGATAACTCAACAGACGCGACCCTAAGGTCGTCCCAGTCTCTGGTTATGATGTCAGTATCAGGATACAGGAATCTGGCATGATCACAGTGTATGAGTGTGTCCTGGGGTGTCGATATACTCAGGTACGCATATCGGGATGCGACGAAACATCCAACAATCCTTCTAAGGCGTTACGATGTACGTCTTCACCCGGTTGTGAACCGGTCGCGAAGTATCGAACGTCAACATAACTACGTGCATAATGTACATAACAAAACAATAAATATCTGTAAACTGAAATACAGGATGGCAAGGTACACTTGCATGCGTGCGGCTGCTGATGACGGGGATCCGGTACCATGTCCAAGTCCTTAGGTCCCGTAGTACCTAGAGATAGACACAAACCAAAATCAATAATCTATTCTACGTCAAGCAGGGACACGACACACATCTATATCTAAACTCAGTCTCAGCTACGACTCACAGGGACAAGACGCTAGGGGTTAACCAAGGTTGACTCGAAGGACGTTACATCTAATCAAATTAAACATTGGTACCATATCATCAATCCAAATCCTAAATCTTTCTTTATTCATCACCATGTTCAGTAGTTCAAGTATGTTTAACTCCTCCGATTTTTCCCTGGTCTTGACAGACATTACCATGTACGTTTACTATCATCCTCAAAGTAAGTAATTTATTTATTTATTTTAACCCTCAATTATATATAATCATCTATCATTTCGTAATAAACTTCTCCTCAGTTACATTCAGTTATTATTATTCCTCCCTTAATAAATGCCCAACATTTAAGGATCACGACTAATACTCAATCAATAGATCAACAATGCATATATCATTATGTATAAAACCCTGAAAATCTCATGTGGCATTCAATTCTATCTTCATTATTTATGTCACAATTTTACCCATCATGTGTCGACGTCCTTAATCAATTTATTTTCCATCCTTCATTAATTAATTTAGCCATCCACCAACCATGTATTATATGACCTATTTATTTCGATCCCAAAATAATTCCACATGCCTTAAACATTAACCTTGAAATTTCCACCCATGCATATAGTTCACAACCATTTCACGTAATCCCGACCTTAAACACTACACTAAACTCTAATCACACCTCAATAAAACTCAAGATCAATTATACTACACTAAGAATTTTTCCCAAACAAAATATATTAATGTATAAAGAGAGGGGGGGATGTGTTTCACCTCGGCGATGCATAGTGGTGGTGTTGGCCGGCTGTGTTGTTGACGACGGTGGTGAGTGAAGGTGGTGCTGGTGGGTGAAGTGGTGGTGCTGTTGGTAGAGGGTGGCCGGAGAAGAAGCCGACACGGTGGTGGCAATGGCGTGTGGTGATGATGGCAATAGTGTAAGCTAATGGGGTTGGTGATGATGACGACAGGGAGGCGGCCGGACGAGGATCAGATCGGCTGAGGGAGGCCGGACTGCTGCGGGTCAGCCGCAATGCACAGTGCCGGAGTAGTGGCTCGGTCGGGCTGCATTGCCGGAGCTTCCCGATCGGAGCAGTGGCTCGACTCAGTGGTTGGAGAATGGCTAGGTGGAGGAAGCTCGCCGGATCACAGTAGGTATCTCGTCGCGGGTTGCAGCTCGTCGGTGCTGCGCTCGAACACCGGGTCGGATGGAGGTCAGCCGCAGCGTTCGACTGAAACACAGTAGGCCGGAGAAGACGACCTCGGGAGGAGATTCGGTAGCCGTGGACGGACGGGTGGAGTCCGGGCCGAGCGGGGGGAGGAAAAGAACCGCACAGTGCCGCCGGAGAAGAATAGCGGGGTCGGTGCCGTGGAGAGGCTGGCCGAAGTGGCAGCCCGAAGCCGGCGGGGGTGCTCTGCACAGTAGAGCGGCGGAGCTGCACTGCACAGCATCGCCGGAGAAGAACATCGGGGGTGACGTCGGGTGCACGGTGTCGCCGGAGTCCTCAGAGCGCCGGAAGTGGGCCGGGCCGCCGGAGTCGGGAGAAGTCAGCCGGCCGGAGTTCGGTGTTCCTCTTCCAAGAAGAAAGGAAGAAAGGAGAAGAAAGGAATGAGAAGAAATTATTATGGAGAAGAAGGAGTTTAAAGGTAGAATAAAATAATGGAGGAGGGAGGAGAGAGAGAGAGAGAGAGGGGGGAGGGAGTTTCTAGGTTTCTTGGGATTAGGGCCTGCTTGGGGAGTTGTGAGGGTGATGGTGATGGTTTTATAGGAGGGTGTGTATTGGATGGAGGGTGGAGATGTTGCCATTCAAAATAGAGGGCCAAGATTTCTCATGAGAAAAATTATTTCTTCATGAGAAAAGAAGGGGGGTGAGTCTAATTTGGTCACCACACATGTAACTTTAACATTTGGTTTTGGCCAATGGGGTGAGGGCACATAAAACCCTAAATTGCAACTTAGCCCCCGAAATTCGAGAAATTCCATGAACACATAAAATAACGCAAAAATTGTGAAGAAAATTGCGGGTGATGATTTGCAAGGCGAAGGGGTGTTGGGGGTTTGGCACGGGTTTAATTTAATGGCCATCGGAATTAATTGGGGATTAAAATAGGATTACGCAAAGTTGGTATCCCCGATTTAAATAGTATTAAAGTGTTCTGCGCTTTTAAATTAAATGGGGGCACTTGGGGTCAAAATTCGGAAATAACGCAAAGGTCAAAAATGGTGGGGGCTTGGAGTCGGTCTTGGACCCTTTAGTTGGTCCGACTCAACGGGTTAAGTTGGTATCTCAAAATTGAGGGTAACGACACAAGTGTCCGACACAAAATTAAATATGGATTACAGTTTCGGAAAATTGTGCAATTAATTTAGAGCACAACGAAAATATAATTTTTGAGTGACGAAAAGTCCAGTGCCTAATTTGGCGAGTCAAGTCAGAAGTACAAAAGTCCGATGGAATTTATGGGCTGATATTTGGCTTAGAATAATTAAACTATAATAAGGCGCGCCAAGGGTTTTAAAATAAAATCACAGACAAACTCAACTCTACTCTAAACCTCATCATCTTCTGAAAAATCCAAAATTTCCCAAATCCAAACCTGACTATCTATAGAATAAATCTAGGAGGTTTACACAACCATATTGCATCTTTTCCACCAGTTGATCGCGGTAGACCCGAGACAAAGTCCTTAGTGATTTGTTCTCACTTCCATTCTGGAATGGATAAAGGCTGTAGTAGTCCTCTGGGTATATAGCGCTCCTCCTTTACTTGCTGGCACACTAATTATCTTGAGAAAAATCTGGCTACGTTTCTCTTCATTCTATACCACCATACATGCTCCCTCAAGTCCTTTTACAACTTTGTTGCTCCTGGGTGGATAGAGTATTGAGACTAATGTGCCTCATACATAATCTCCTCTTTCAAGCTTCCGGTGGGCACACAAATTCGGATGCCATGTCTAAGTGTTCTGTCTGCTGTGATGATGAAATCCTCAAGTAATCCCGCATGTACCTGTGCCCTGATGCTGCAAAGACTCTCATCTAGAAACCAAGACTCTTTGTTCTTCTCCATATGTTTGGACTGGACTTGCATGTTCATTAATTGTCCTTCAACAACGAGAATAATGACTTATATGCCTAACTTCTCCAAGTCTTCTTGAAGATGTCGATCCATAGTAAAGAATATTATTATCGGGTACCGGCTAAGTGCATCAACTACTATATTTGTCTTTTTTGGGTGATATTGAAGTGTGATGTCGAAGTCCTTCATTATTTTCAACCACTTTCTCTGCCTCATATTCAGTTCTTTCTGGGTGAAGACATATTTTAACCTTTTATGGTCTGTGAAGAATTTTACCCTTTCTCCATACAACTAGTGCTTTCAAAGCTTTAAGGCAAAGATAACAGCTGCAAGCTCCAGGTCATGAGTGGGGTAATTCTTTTCATGAGTCCTTAGTTTCCTAGAAGCATAAGCTATCAACCTCTTTTTTTTTCTAGCACACACCCCAATCCCTTCCTAGATGCATCACTGTATATAGCGAACCCTTCTAACGCTGAAGGTAAAGCTAGTATAGAATCCATGGTCAACCATTTCTTTAACTCATCAAAGCTACTTGGCATGCTTCAGTCCATACGAAATCCTCATCCTTCCTGTTAAGCTTAGTCATGGGCTCTGCTATTTTGGCAAACTCTTGTACAATCTTTCGATAGTAGCGGCTAATCCCAAGTTTTGACTTCTTCTACTAAACTTGGAGTAGCACATGATTCTACCACTGTGATCTTCTTTTGATCCACTGCGATGCCATCTCCTATAACTACATGTCCAAAGAATTATACTTTTTCCAAGAGGAATTCATAGTTGGAGAGCTTCCCGTACAACTTATCATTCCTTAAGATTTCCAAAACTATCCTTAGATGTGCTTCATCTTATTCCAGGGTCTTAGAATATATCCAGATGTTATTAATGAAACTACTACAAATTTGCCCAAGTATTGGTGGAAGACCTTGTTCATAAGGTTCATAAAGATTATCGGGGCACTGGTCAGTCCGAAAGGCATTACTAGGAACTCATACTGCCCATATCTGGTGTTAACGGTTGTCTTCGGGATGTCCTGCTCCTTAACCTTCACTTGGTGCTATCCTGACCCCAAGTCTATCTTGGAGAATACTTTTGTTCCCTTAAATGGTCAAAAAGCTCGTCTATCCGGGGAAGGGGATACTTATTCTTGATTGTGATATTGTTCAGGGCCCGATAGTCTATGCACATCCTGACTATCCATTCTTTATTTGGTACAAAGAGGAGTGGCGCACCCCATAGTGAAGAGCTGGATCGGATGAAGAATTTGTCCATTAACTCCTTAATTTGTTCCTTCATTTATTTTAACTCCTTCGGCTTAACTCTGTATCAATTCTGGGACACCGGGGCTGCACCAGGGTCTAAGTTAATGGAAAACTCTATATCTCTATTGGATGGAAAACTGGGTAGCTTGTCCGGAAAGACATCCAGGAACTCGTCGATGATAGGGTGACGTAGTTCTTTCTCTTCTAACATTGCTCCATAGTTGACTTTCTTAACCCTTTCTTTGTCTTCCCTCTTATCTTCAAACTGGGCTCTCCTGGCAGGCTGAAGATGACACTTCCTTGATGGCAATCAATAACTGCATAGTGCTCACTCAACCAATCCATCCCAAGAAGTACATCGAATCCCGGGAGTGGCATTACGAGAAGCTTGGCTCTGAATTCTCTGCCTGCTATATTAATGGGACAAACACATCTATCGTTGACGAGTACTACTCCATCGTCGGTCATAACTTTATAATTCCTCCTAGTGAAGGCTGGTGCTTGACTATGTCTATGCATGAACTCAACTGATATAAAGCTATGTAATTCACCACAATCAAATAAAGCAAGAGCGAGAAATTAGTAAAGTAGGAGTGAACTTGTGATGACATCGGCTGCAGTATCAAATAAAGCAAGAGCGAGAAATTAGTAAATTTCTAAAGGAAAAAGTCATTAAGAGTAGTATCATAAGAATCAGAAGTTCCTAATTGTGATTGAGCATATCCTCGGCCTAATTCCTATTTCCTAAAACAGGCTCGTAGTAATACTCTAAGCGAGCACCACTACGATATCGCTCTAATGCGAATCTAGGACTAGACCTGCATAGGCCACCACTAAAAACGTGTCACGACCCGCACCCAGAATTTGGGCATGAGTCGTGTGTACGTCCAGCCTACGCCGCAGCATCGACGGTAGAATGCTGTCTAGGTCTCAACAATAATATATCCTGTCAATAGTCTCAACTCCGTACGGAGGACAATGATAATAATCCACAGTTCTATAATATACTCAATCACAAGCTATAAGAAATAATGGGCACGATGAGAATGGAAAAAAGTTCTATTATAAACCAACCACAATAAGTCCAACTCAAGTCCTGGGTCTAGATGACCTCACAAAGTCACAAAATAATAAATACAACTCAGTCTCAGTCTAAAACAATAAATACAGAAAAAGTAATCTAAGTACAGGCAGGTAAGATCTCCTCTAGGATAGGCAACTCCTCTGGGATTTCCGGAGTGAAATCTCCCTCTAATCCTGGGCCGTAATGAGTGGGGCAAAAGTTCTCCAGGTCCTCTGAAAAATGTTATCCAGTCAGGATTGGAGCGAAGCACAAACACTAACAGCAGTTTCATTAAGTTGACAAAGACTATAAACAGTGTAAGAAATACAAGATGAGAACATATGCTAAAAATGTAAAGTACTGGAGAAATGAAATAGGCAATAGAGCATCTAGCAATGAACAATAACAATGAATGCTAGAACAAGTGAATCTGAAATAAAGAATAAACATCTAGCTAAGTGTTTGAAATATCAGTTTATTATGTGATCGGCTTGGGACTAGATCAGGCTGGTTATATATGATTAACTATGATTCATGTAGGTCAGGCTAACCATATGGTTAGCTATGATGCAAGTAAATGGTCAGGCTAATCATATATAATAGCTATGATGGATGTAAATGGTCAGGCCGCACCCGGCGTGAGAAGTGGGGTGAGCTATGATGCATGTAAATGTTTGGATATGATCACATAATCTACTAATAGTTCCCCATCCCCAGCTAGCACGATGGATTTCAATCACGACTCCTCATGATGGGGATCTAGGGTGCTAACCCGTGTATCCATAGTGTCGGAATCAAGTATGTAATACACTACAATTTATAGAAGTAATCAACAAAACGAAAACTGTCAAAGAATGTACTCGCCTGTGGTCCTGAGGAAAATGCGAGGGTCGATGTCCAAGATGAAGTCACAGTCACCTAAAAATATCAAATATCCATATCAAAAGTGTTTTGAAAAGGCTACATGCATACCTAGTCCTATGCTAGGTACAGGGTCATTTCTAGGTCTTCGATAAGCTGACTATGCACCACCTAACTATACTAGTCAAAATTAACTATAATTGTCATTGATACTAGGGTATCCACTTATACTAGTTAGAAATTATAATTCGTTTCTATTTTAGTAATAATATAGTATCTAACTTATTTTACCTTAGTTATATAACTATAGGTGATATACATATTAGCTACCCTCTCATCAACCCAACTTACTAGTGAGATACCTTGACACTATACCTGGAATCTCAACTCTCCTCCACTAACTGATACCAACTGATTTCCCCCTACTCTCCTACTGCCCATGTATCCACTCTACAGTCACCACTCCTTAACACTAACTATGCACTATACTACTAATACTGACACACAAATATACACACACAGCTACACACACACAGATTACACTGATACACACACATACAGATTACACTGATACACACACACACTGGCACATAGACACATAGGTATCTCACTGCACACACAGGTTTTTATTTGCACATACTGAAATCAAGATGTTGGTTTCTAGGATACACACATACACACTCACCTGCACTCTAGAATTAACACACAAGTTCTCATACACCCACTGCTTACACACAGGTATCATAACACTAATTAATACACAGGAAATTCACTCACTGAGACACTGATATACACTGATACACTTAGGTTCACTCACACACTGGCACAAGGACACAGATACACAGATATTTACACAGGCATGCTCACACTGGATACACTAGGTTCTATGATACATACACATAGCTACACACTGGTTTTACCTACACTGACACACAGGTTATACTCAGCTACACACAGTGAGGAAAATATTGATCTGGATACACACAAGTTACAGATACTCAAGGGAAACCCAAAACAAAACATAACTCACTGCACTAATCCAATTACCTACACACACAGGTAATATTGGTACACTCACTCTCACAGGCTCTATTCATACAGGTTTAACTCACTGACCTACACTACATGATACATAACTCACTACTCTTAGAACTCTACACATTGAATTCAGGAACTCACACACTGCAGTAGCAAATACCTACACACAGTGAGGAGGCACAAGTTCACTGATACATAGATACATAATCACCCATATGCACAAAACACACACTGAACAGAATCCTCCCTGCACACTGAGAACCACACAGGTATTGGCATACCTACACACACACACAGCCACTGAATACTGATACTCTAAACCTACACCCTACTGAGTTACACACAGATCTCACCCCTGCACACTGATACCTCACTGTGTTCACAGGTATCATCTACACACAGTACACACTGAGTACTAACCACCTCACTAAAGCATTCTCAGGATTACACACAGATAATAATTTCCTAACTAATACACACCTACTGTTCTTACACACAGAACAGAGACACACAGCAGTTTAAATTCCTACACATTAGATTTACACTGCACTGAACAATACACTCGACTGCACAGAATCCAAACTGATCACCACACACAGTGCTAGTACACACACAGGAATCACACACTACACTAGTTCTCACCTACACACCTACACACAGGAACATATACCCTGAAATTTACACACAGAAATCTGATACACATACACTAGAACTCAGGGACACAGACACTTAGAACTAACACAGTTCAAACACACTGAACCCAATCTGCACCTCACTCACACACTCAGATTTCTGGGACCAAACTGGTACCTTAAGTTCCAACCATAGAAACCCCTACCTGAATGCCACCCACACACAGTCACTCGGGCATTCTCACACAGATTACATAGGTACTAATCGATACACATAGCTATTCACAGGTTTCCTACCAACTGATACACTACACAGGCTTGAGTTAAAACACCCAACACTGAAAACATAAACCTCACTCACTGCCCAAACCCGAAATTCACAGAATACCCCCAAATCAAAACCTAAAATCGAGATCCAACTACACGTTGGAGAATGAAATCAGTCTACATGCAAACCCCTAGGGTTAGGGTTCACGAAATTGGGGGAACCCAACGTAGGTCACCAAAACCCAAATCAAAACCCTAAATTGAAATCTACACAATAGGGGTTTTTTCTAATGGCCAACAACAAGGAAAAAACAGAATTAAAATGGGAAAAATCTGGATTTTACCTATAGGGAGATGGTTTCCCTATGAAAGTTCTTCTTCCCCAAGGTTCCTTGACCCAAGCTCCTTGCTTCCCTTTGCTTTGGCGGAGGAAGATGGAATCCTAGGGTTTGATTCCGAATTTGGGGGTGTAGAAAATGGCTTTTCTAATGGAGGCTAGGGTTTCTTTCTTTATGAAGGAGAAAAGGGTTGAGGGTGGCTCCCTTTTATATTAAAAACTAGGTTAGGGTTTCAAATGCATAGGATTAGGTTAATCCCCTATGTTAGGTCAATAAGAACTTAATTAACTAAGGTTTAGTCATTCTAGGGTTTGAGGTTCAACCTAAAATTGGAATTCTAGGGTTTGAGGTTTAACCTAAAATTGGAATTCTAGGGTTTCTCTAGAATTTGGTTTCCAAAATTAGGGTTTAGTCATTAGGGTTAGTCCTAATGAGTTCTAGGGTTTGACCTAAACCAAACACAACTAACAACATATAAACAGTTTTAAAAACTCAACAGATTAATTAAATACATAATTATTCAAAATAGTGAAATTACACAAATGCCCTTATCTGGAAATGTGGTAGTGACAAGTCTACCCTCCTAAAAAAATTTCGTCCTCGAAATTGGACTGAACTAGAACAAGAATGAAATCAGGAAAGGAAATATACCTCAAGTCTAGAAGAGATACGGGTTGCTCGCGCATTTTGTCCTCTCTTTCCCAGGTCGACTCCCTTGGAGAGTGATGTCTCCATGCAACACGAACCAAAGGAATAGTTTGGTTCCGCAACACCTTCTCTCTGCGGTCCAAGATCTCTACGGGCTGCTCGGGGTAGCTGAGCGTCGAACCAACCTCAATCTCCGAGTGATCAAGTACGTGACTAGGGTCTGCCACGTACCGTCTCAGCTGCGACACGTGGAACACATCATGCACTCCCTCTAATGCAGGCGGCAAGTCTAGTCTATACGCCACTGCACCTACCCTCGTAAGAATATCGAAGGGTCCGATGTAACGTGGGCTAAGCTTCCCGCCTCCACCAAAACGAATCGTGCCACGCATCGGAGAAATCCGTAGGAATACTAGGTCGCCAACCTAAAACAAAACAGTCTTAATACGCAGTCTAAACAAACATACACAAGCCAGAAAAATAACAATCTATACCTGAAACTCAAGGGGTCTACGGTGGCTGTCGGCCCAATACCGCTGTCTGTCCTGCGCCACTCGCAGTCTGTCTCTGATGAGTTTTACCTTTTCTGCTGCATCCACGACCATTTCTGGTCCTAGCAAGGCTCTCTCTCCAACGTCGTCCCAAGATAACGATGTACGACACCTCCGTCCATAAAGAGCCTCAAATGGTGACATCTCGATGCTGGCCTGGTAGCTGTTGTTGTAAGCGAACTCTACCAGGTGTAGATGATCCTCCCAAGAACCTCTGCGATCTAAAATGCAAGTGCGTAGCATATCCTCGAGAGTCTGAATAGTCCTTTCAGACTGCCCGTCTGTCTGGGGGTGGTAGGAGGTACTGAACTTGAGCTGATTGCCCAAGCTAGCATGCAGACTCCTCCAGAAGTGGGAAGTGAAACGACTATCCCGATCCGAGATGATGCTCACAGGAACTCCATGAAGCCTAACGATCTGTCGCACGTACATCTCTGCTAGCCTCTCTGTCGACGTGCCCACCTTGAAAGGTAAAAAATTGGCTGATTTGGTCAACCGGTCCACGATGACCCAAATCGCGTCCTTCCCTCCTGGAGAACGTGGAAGCCCTGAAACGAAATCCATGGTCACGTGCTCCCTTTTCCATTCTGGAATCGGTAAAGGTTGAAGCAAACCACCTGGCCTCTGCCGGTCCGCCTTTACCTGCTGGCACACTAGACACCGGGATACGAAGCGTGCTACCTCGCGCTTCATTCCATACCACCATACGTGCTCCCTCAAGTCTCGATACATCTTGTTGGCACCAGGATGCATTGAGTACTGAGAGCGGTGTGCCTCCTGCAAAACCTCCTCGCGCAGCTCCCCGCTCGGCACACATATCCTCGTGCCGTACCGTAAGGAACCATCCTCTGCGATAGTAAAGTCATCCGACAATCCTGTCCGAACCTATGCTCTGATACTCCTCAGAGCCTCATCATCGTACTACGCAGCTCTGATCCTGTCCATCAGCTCGGACTGTATCTGCGATGGATAACATATGTGCATAAGTCTCCTTGCCATTAGCCATGACATGAACGCTGATCTTCGTTGCTAGCTCTTAACGGAATCTCCTAGATCGGTCCTCCGGGTCGCGCACTATACTCCGATGACTAAACTCTGACGCATACTTATCCACCATGCGAGATCCCTGCCCTAGTTCTTAAACTGTCTCTCCAGGGTCTCTTTAGTCACTGTGGAAAAGAACTTTTGCTTGAATAGCTCCCGAAATCTCTCCCAAGTCAATCCTAGAATAGCAAGTTTAGGCTCATTTTGTAAATCCCCTAATTAAAAAAAACCATATTAATTATTTAATCATTTATAGTATTTATTAGTTAATTAGAAGATATATAATTTATTAATTTTTATTTCTAGGTAATTGTGCATTTAGAGATTTGTGGAGCAACTATTATTTTATCTTAATTTATTTTATATAGGAGATGTGTGGACGGTTGATATATTATTTGCATGCACTAATATAAATTTTTAGAATTATATATATATATATATATATATATATATATATTGAATTATTAAAATGAAAAGAATAGAAAACAAAAAGAATAAAAGAAAAGAAAGAAAAAGGAAATGGTAATGGAAAAAGAAAACGATTTTTATTTAAACCCTAGTACTAAATCCCTTAAGACCACTACTAGCCCAAAACACTAACCCCCCAGCCGCTGTAGACCGGACCCCCCCCACCCCGCGAGTCATCCCCGCTGAACCTGCGGCCCAGACCGAGACCCACGCGCCCTGTTCTCTCTATATATACGAACACTTATTCCAAAAAAAAAACCTAACCTTAAACCTACACCCTAGCCGCTCACGACCACCGCACCACCTTCCCATACCACTGACCACCGGAGTTCCCCTGCACAGCCGCCCGGAAACAGCCGGCCGCACACCGCGTCACCGCGTAAGCAACAGCAGATTGACAGCAACGAAGCCCTGTTCACACGTTGATTCCCGTTCCATCGTTCGACCAAATTTGACCCCATTTTCACCAGTATGTTCACGACCTATCCCTCTTCCAACTTTGTGTATTAGTTTACTTCGAACAACGCGTAACCCTAGGTGAAAACTGAGACAAAGTTGGAGAAAAATGACAACTTTTAATTCCAGAAAAACTGATGTAACCACCCATGTTTAAGGACTCGTATCTCCCACCACAGAGTCCAAACTTAGTTTTTCTTTTTGTGAAGACCACCTAACCTGGATTATTTTCTGTCAATTATATTATTTTATTTGATGCGGTATGCAAAATAAAATTGAGTTAAAAATCACGAAAAATCTACTTTCGAAACTTCAAAATTTGTGATACGGAGTATGCCCCGCCAAACGGGACCATCCCGTCGCGTACCAATTACATCGAATGGTGCGTGTCACGACCCGCACCCGGTTTAGGGGCACGAGTGCGTGGGTACGTCCAGCCTACGCCGCAGCATCGGCGGTAGTACGCTGTCTAGGTCGAGTACTATCTAAACAATCTTACGCTAGTATCCAACTCCATAAGGAGACTCGGATGATACTATAAAAATAAACAACATACTCAATCACAACCACAGCACGATAAGAATTTGAAGAAACAAAAGAATACAACACAAGTCTAAAGACAACATAATCATACCTGCAATCATTAACTTCCAATCCCCAAGTGTGTCGGAACCAGTCTACTAAGGTCACAGTCTGGAAAAATATTTTCCAGTCAGGAAGGAGCAAAGTACATCTCTAAATAGCAGTTCTATATAAATGACATAAACTATGTAGCAGTTCTAGATGGAAATATACCAGATGCATGTATAGGTACGAGAAATGTACAATGAAAGAAATACTGGAAATATTGTAAGTAACTGCAGGAAAAGAAACAATATTTCCATGAGCAAGAAGCCTATGACTAAGTGTGTGAGTACTAGCTTTAACATGTGATCGGCTTGGGAACTTGATCAGGCTGGTTACATGTGATTAGCTATGATTCACGAAGGTCAGGCTAACCGTTGGTTAGCTATGATGCATGTAGAGGTCAGGCTAATCACACGTAACAGCTATGAGGCACGGAGATGGTCAGGCCGCACCCGACGTGAGATGTGGGGTGAGCTATGATGCATGTAAAGTTGGGTATGATCACATATCTACACTAAAATACTCCCCACCCCCGACTGGTATAGTAGATCCAATCATGGTACGCTATGGCACGGGATTCCCTAGGAAGGTAGCAAATCTCCCCGGGAATCAGTGTCTGTACATGCACAAGATAACAAGGGAAACAAGTCTTGTACAAGCTACACCATGAATAAGGAATAACATCTCATGACGAGATCCGTGTATACCAATCCGTGTAACTAATGTGTCAAGAACATGGATATTTACACTAGATACAGTGAACATAGAAGATATCATAAATTAGAAACTAATCAGAGAATGTACTCGCCTTTGGTCCTTAGCTGGTGAATACCGAGGTCCTGTTCCAGAGTGTCGCCTGGAGGAACCAACAGTCCTAATGACATATAATAAACAATACAATATTTGCATCAGAAGCTATACTAAACACACAAGCAAATACTAACTCAGGGGCTATGTCAGGCATGGGACTCAGTCAGCTAGGGTCGTCTATTAGAGACATAGAAGTGTACACATTGTACTAACATATACATCAAATACATATGGTACGAAAATAGATAAGTGTATTTATATATATCTTAAGTAATATTAATACTGTATGTTTTAATTACAATAGCTACTAGGAAATACGTTGTACAAGGTATATTCATAAAAATAAGCCAAGTTAGAACTTTACTATATATACTAAATTCCAAAGTTCAATGACTATGCTAATACATGAATTTAATTTATACTAGTATATATATACTTTAAAATAAATAATACTTGTATATATATATAAACATAATAAATAATACTTGTATGTATATCTATATAAACATAGTTCATTGAAAAGGGATACAATACATATTTATACTATACTATACCAATTTACATATAGAAATATATTTTAAGTATATACAAAATATATATATATATATACATGTACATATTAAAATATACATGTACAGATATACAGATTATATTAAATATATATACATATACACTATTAAATACATATACAAATTAACATTAATATACTTATACATATATACATGCACTAAATTAAATACATATACAATATATATACGTACCATTTAATTCATGTATAATATATATATATATATATATATATATATATATATATATATATATATATATATATATATATATATATATATATATATATATATATAGGTTGAACAATATATCTATATACCATATATACCAATTTAAAAATATACTAGGTATATATATAAATAAATATATATACATATACCAATTTTTACTAAATACGTATTAAATATGTATATATCAATTTTATTAACCATATATATACTATTAGATACACATTATAAGAGAATACCAATATACATACATATATATATATATAAATACAATTAATAAAAAATGTACATACATATACGTATATATATATATTTATATATGAATACATATACATAAAAATAATACATACATATATGTATCTATAAGAATACATATACTAATACCATAACTTACATAGAATTTAAATTCAAAAGAATGAGGGAAAAGAGAGGCTCACCGGGGTTGGTGCACGGCCCACCGGAGGGAGAGCTGGCCGCGCCGGAGTGCAGCCGAGGGAGCTCAGGGGAGATCATACCAGTGTCCTGACACGTGGATACGAGGTTCCCGTGTCCGATTCAAGCTTCTGGCTCTCTCTCTCTCTCAGACAATCATCATACAGTTGTAGTGAAGGTTTGAAAAGAGAAGTTTAGAATTTGAATTGATTTCTATTGATTTAGAACAAATCAGAATCAATGATTAAGAGGCAGACGACTCACCAGATCTAGTTGAGCTCGTCGGAGTAGTCGTGGAAGGGAAATGTACTCGTCGAAGTAGGGAGATGACCGGAGTTCTCGATCGATCTCGAAGTGACGCCGATCACCGTTTGGAGAACAAATGACTGTGCGTCGAGGCCAGAGACTGCTGCTCGCTGCCTGGAAAGCTTAGATCATCGACGGAGTTGCTCGGCGGAGGAGGAAGGATCACCGACGAAGGAAGAGGTCAACCACCGGGCTTCGTTGACGAACTCGGAGTCGATCGCCCTGCTTCGTTGGTCGCCGGCTTCGATCAAACGAGGTTCGCCATGGTCGCAAGACCTGCTGCTCGATGCGGTGATTCGATGCTCGTCAAGATGAGGTGGAGACGAAGGCTCGCTCTGATCCTCACTCGAAATGGACGATCGAATCGAAGGAGGAGTAGCCATGGACGTTGGCGGAGCAAGGTGAAGCGCGGCGGAGCTCGGCCTGACGCAGCCATGGACGAAACCGCGTGCTCCACTCCATTCATTGCGGGGCGGTTTCAAAAATATCCCATTCTTGATTCTGGTGGGAAACAAATGAGTTGGAGAGAGAGAGTTCTCCTCTCTTATTTGAATGGAAACATGGGCCAAAGATCGGCTGTGGAAGAATGGGTCGGCTTGCCTAATGTTCTTCTTGAAAAGAGCAAAAGGAGTCATTTGAGCAGAGAGAATATCCTCTCAAGAATTTGAATAGAAGAATGGAAAGACCTGTTGCTCTGTGAGTTTAAGCCACTCGATGACTGGGCCGAGTCCAAGACTCAGGAACAGTATATGAGGTTTTAGAAAATGGATTGTGAAGGAAGAAGGAGAAGAAAAGAAGAAAAGAGAAGAAGAAAGGAGAAAGTTCTCCAACGTAGGAGAGAGAGAGGAGGCTTGTGAGGAGGTGGGGGCTTGCTTGGGGATTAGGGTTTGATGGGACATGGGTTGATGTGATATTATATAGGGAGAGAGGGTGTATGGAGTCAAGGGTGAGGATGGACCAACTTTAAATGAGGGGTCCAGATTGGACATGAAGAAATGTTCATGTGGGGATGAGGGTGAGTGATTTAATTAAATTATCATTAGGCTCCCTCATTGGTTTAAACAATGAGGTGAGGCCACAAAATGCAAATTTGCAATTTAGCCCCCTTAAATTGGGAAATTGCACAAACACATAAAATGACGAAAATTTGGCGGGCGATTCGGTGTCTGGTGTTTTGTAGGGTCAGGGGGCGCTGTATGATTTGTGTGGGCTCAACAGCAGGGCACTGGAATTAAATTGGGATTTTAGAATAGGTTTAAATAGTATCCTCAATTTAATTAGAAATAAATGCAAGTTGTGTTCAAAAATTACTTAGGAGTACATGGGGCCAAAATCAGGTCAGGTCATCAATACCAAAAATGAAGAAGACTCATAACAGAATATTACCCTAATTTGGGCCACACGAAAAATAGGTCAAGATTGCCTCCAATTTTCGATTGGAACGCACAACGATACAAAATAGGGATTTACTAAATAACGTCCGCGACGATTTTTGTGCGGCTAGAATTAATGCACAGAGAGCATAATTATGAGTTGCAAAAATAGCAGAATAGAAGGCGGGCATGTCTAGGGCTAGATTGTGAAATTTGTTGGAAGACAAAAGTCAGGGTAGCGCTCCAAATATCGAAGCAAAGGCAATGCGCAATAATTAATTAAAATATGGTAATTAATTACAATCTCAAATAAATAAATTATGAATAAACAATTAAATACAGAATTCCACAATTCGGACAGATGTTCATCTACTGGGCTTCTAGATCAAGTCTACTAGCTCAGACACAAATGAACACTGTATATAATTACTATATTTAATTACACACCTCACATATTTATTTAATCAAATATACTATCAGGCAATTAATTAATTTATAACTACCTTAATATTAAATATTGTAAAAAGTCAAAAAAATACCCCTATTTTTGGGATGTGGTAGTGACAAGTCTACCCACCTTAAAAGAATTTCGTCCTCGAAATTTAAAACCCTCATATTAGTGTTTAATCATACACATTATTATTTTCCATAAATAGTGAATTTCAACAATCCACAAAATCCCGAAATAATCCACCTTGTCGTTTCGCAATCTTCAAAAATTTCTGAAATTACTATATTCCTGAAATCCTCAAAATAAAAATCAGTTTTTCATTTCCACACAATTCCCACGAATTTAAATTTAAAAATATTTATACTCGGAATTTGATATCTGTACCTCAAATTTAATTTCAATCAATGTATTGAATCTCGTCCCACAAGTCTGAATTCAAACAATAATCCATCAATGATCTAATTCTTCATTTCCTTTTTCCTCAAAATACTCAACAGTGCGACACTGCAACGTCTACAATATAAAAATTTTAAAATTCATAACTTGCAGTCAAATAAATATAATGACAATCTCCTAAATTTTCATAATTTTTAATCACCAATTCTATCCTATCATAACCTTACTAAATTTAATAAATCCTCAATTTTTGCCATGTAAGTTTTTAATCCTTTATTTAAATTAGCGTTTATCCTCAAATTTCAATCATATCTCGATCCTTGTAAAACCAATGATCCAGCAATTCTGTTATATCAACTCATGAATGCTTATCCTTGAATTTCTAATCATCTTGTCCCATTTTGTCAAGTCATAACCTTGTCATAGATCCTTGCTATGGTCAGAACCCCAACGATCATGGTCTAAGAAAAATCTTTCCTATAATCATACAATCATGCATTCTAAGGGAAATATGTACGGTCATGGTGTCTTTTGTCATGGTATTGCAGTCTCTGTATCAGGGTGTGCTACTAACTACATTATAACAAGAAATCATGCATACAAGCTACGGTACTAAGGTATCAGTCAATCAATCAAATAGATAGGAACAGAAGGAAGGAAAGGACAGAACCTGCTAACACATTTCTTGCGGTATCTCCTATCTCTAACAAACACTTAATTCTAGCACACCAACAAATTCCTATCCCTGTACACTGGTACCCATACCAACTAATCATTTATCCACAAGATTCACGAGTATATCAATATTGCACACACCTGTCTATTAATACCAAAATCTAATACCAAGAACCTCTAATATTGCCATGGTTCAATAATGCATCCAAGTTGATACCTCTATCTCCTTAGTACCATACCCTTTGTTAGTTCCCGTTCTTACTACAATTGTCCATCCTAGTCGTTCTTATCACTCAATACACGTCAAGTGCAACACCATACTAAATACTGCTCTTTCCAATACAATTTTAGATGGACACCCAAGTCAGTCTGCGGTGCCATCTCAATCATGCTCAAATCACTAGATCCTTACACATGTATATCCTTTACTCATATATTAATATTCATATCTCTCGTCTATCATAAAATTAATCCTCAAAATAATCGTCAAGGTTTAACTTCTCGATCAACTGAAAAATGAATTGTATTTACCTCCTCAAAATTAGATACTCAATATCGAAACAAAATTTAATCACTTCTAAAATTTTTGTAGCCTTGACCATGTTTATTGAATCAATATTATAATCCTCAAAATTTAATGACATAGTCTCAACTCCTCTATTATTCTAAAAATAAAATCTTATTTCCACCTTTTAATTTATAACTCCACAATGTACATATCAGTGCTCACGGTCTCTGATACTCAAGGTGCACTCAATACCTCTAATGTCTACAACTGTGTACTAAATTGTACTGCCCGAATCACTTATACTATTACCTCCAATGATCAAGGTTATCATCACATATATTTTCTTCCATGATTTTCAATCTATATTAACTGGTATATCATCCGATTATCATCACGCAGAGTGCTTACTGTTTTGAGCGTCATTCTCGACTAACCCTCGAAATATAACCATTATCACTCTTGGTATTATATCACTAGCTTCATTAATGGATCATCTCATCAAGCTCATTATAACTCCTCATGCATATATATTTATTTACCTTTAACACACCCGATATCGATCATCAAATTGAACGTCATGCTCCATTAATCCTTAACATAATTTCTTGATGCTTAATTGTTCACGTAGCTCATCCAATTACATAATCATGATTATCCAGGACGGGTATGTTGGCTCTGATACTAACTCTTGGAACTATCACTGATACTCTATACTCTCCTCCTACTCACTGTACTATAATGACACATATCCTAGAATCATTGTTACAAGGTACTACGCTATGGGTTAACTCTAGGTTAAGGCCTACTGCTCACATGTCCATCTAGGAAACACTTACAACTCACTAACAACACTCAGTCAACACTAATACAAGACACAAACAAAATTGCAAGTCACTAATTATCATACTAACAAGGATCCTTTGAAGAAATAAGGCTCAAAAGAACTGGGTTAAGGACTGAAGGTATCTTCACTGCTAGTAAAGAAAAGGAGCGATGGAACAAAGTCCTGTAATAACGAAAAATAAGTATTGAGATGAGACTTTAAGAACCAATTTTAAGATACAACCTGATAATCATACACGTCTATCCGAAATTATGACTCTCAGAATCCTCGCCACGCCAGTAAGCATAGATGCGATAAACGACAGGTTCCGTAACTAAGGTATGCAACTCTATAATCATGTCATCTAGAATCTTCGCCACGCCAACCGGTATGGCTGCGAGAAACTCTAAATCTCATAACTAAAGTATGTACATCCAAGTTAGGTTCCTACGTTCTCGTCACGTCAGCTAATATGGCTGCGATAAACTCTAGGTTCCATAACCAAAGTAGACGTTTTTACCTTTCTCACTGTCCTCATCAATATATGTCATCAGATGATACCGTAAATTTTAGTCCGTAAAATTCATCTCAATTTGAAATCAACTCAACAACGATACCAGGAATTAAAGTTAACAACTCGTCAACAAGAATCAAACTCAACAATGATACCAAGAATTTAATTTAATAACTGCTCAACAAGAATCAAGTTCAGTGACAACAAGCGAGAGCGGACGAAAACAAGAAAAAAAGATTTAAATTGGGAATTATAATAAGATTCTCAAGGGGTCATCCCAGGAATCTCTCAAGAATTGTGATTGAGTATCCTCTCTCATCCTAGTATCCTATGTCCTAGATCCTATCGCAGGCACGCAGTAGTGTAACAAAGATGCCACACTACTACGACATCGCACAACTCGCGAAGTCTGACCTGCATGGGCCACCACTAAAACGTGTCACGACCCGCACCCGGTTTAGGGGCACGAGTGCGTGGGTACGTCCAGCCTACGCCGCAGCATCGACGGTAGTACGCTGTCTAGGTCGAGTACTATCTAAACAATCTCACGCTAGTATCCAACTCCATAAGGAGACTCGGATGATACTATAAAAATAAACAACATACTCAATCACAACTACAGCACGATAAGAATTTGAAGAAACAAAAGAATACAACACAAGTCTAAAGACAACATAATCATACCTGCAATCATTAACTTCCAATCCCCAAGTGTGTCGGAACCAGTCTACTAAGGTCACAGTCTGGAAAAATATTTTCCAGTCAGGAAGGAGCAAAGTACATCTCTAAATAGCAGTTCTATATAAATGACATAAACTATATAGCAGTTCTAGATGGAAATATACCAGATGCATGTATAGGTACGATAAATATACAATGAAAGAAATACTGGAAATATTGTAAGTAACTGCAGGAAAAGAAACAATATTTCCATGAGCAAGAAGCCTATGACTAAGTGTGTGAGTACTAGCTTTAACATGTGATCGGCTTGGGAACTTGATCAGGCTGGTTACATGTGATTAGCTATGATTCACGAAGGTCAGGCTAACCGTTGGTTAGCTATGATGCATGTAGAGGTCAGGCTAATCACACGTAACAGCTATGAGGCACGGAGATGGTCAGGCCGCACCCGACGTGAGATGTGGGGTGAGCTATGATGCATGTAAAGTTGGGTATGATCACATATCTACACTAAAATACTCCCCACCCCCGACTGGTATAGTAGATCCAATCATGGTACGCTATGGCACGGGATTTCCTAGGAAGGTAGCAAATCTCCCCGGGAATCAGTGTCTGTACATGCACAAGATAACAAGGGAAACAAGTCTTGTACAAGCTACACCATGAATAAGGAATAACATCTCATGACGAGATCCGTGTATACCAATCCGTGTAACTAATGTGTCAAGAACATGGATATTTACACTAGATACAGTGAACATAGGAGATATCATAAATTAGAAACTAATCAGAGAATGTACTCGCCTTTGGTCCTTAGCTGGTGAATACCGAGATCCTGTTCCAGAGTGTCGCCTGGAGGAACCAACAGTCCTAATGACATATAATAAACAATACAATATTTGCATCAGAAGCTATACTAAACACACAAGCAAATACTAACTCAGGGGCTATGTCAGGCATGGGACTCAGTCAGCTAGGGTCGTCTATTAGAGACATAGAAGTGTACACATTGTACTAACATATACATCAAATACATTTGGTACGAAAATAGATAAGTATATTTATATATATCTTAAGTAATATTAATACTGTATGTTTTAATTACAATAGCTACTAGGAAATACGTTGTACAAGGTATATTCATAAAAATAAGCCAAGTTAGAACTTTACTATATATACTAAATTCCAAAGTTCAATGACTATGCTAATACATGAATTTAATTTATACTAGTATATATATACTTTAAAATAAATAATACTTGTATATATATATAAACATAATAAATAATACTTGTATGTATATCTATATAAACATAGTTTATTGAAAAGGGATACAATACATATTTATACTATACTATACCAATTTACATATAGAAATATATTTTAAGTATATACAAAATATATATATATATATACATGTACATATTAAAATATACATGTACAGATATACAGATTATATTAAATATATATACATATACACTATTAAATACATATACAAATTAACATTAATATACTTATACATATATACATGCACTAAATTAAATACATATACAATATATATACATACCATTTAATTCATGTATAATATAAATATATATATATATATATATATATATATATATATATATATATATATATATATATATATATATATATATATATATATATATATATATAGGTTGAACAATATATCTATATACCATATATACCAATTTAAAAATATACTAGGTATATATATAAATAAATATATATACATATACCAATTTTTACTAAATACGTATTAAATATGTATATATCAATTTTATTAACCATATATATACTATTAGATACACATTATAAGAGAATACCAATATACATACATATATATATATAAAAATACAATTAATAAAAAATGTACATACATATACGTATATATATATTTATATATGAATACATATACATAAAAATAATACATACATATATGTATCTATAAGAATACATATACTAATACCATAACTTACATAGAATTTAAATTCAAAAGAATGAGGGAAAAGAGAGGCTCACCGGGGTTGGTGCACGGCCCACCGGAGGGAGAGCTGGCCGCGCCGGAGTGCAGCCGAGGGAGCTCAGGGGAGATCATACCAGTGTCCTGACACGTGGATACGAGGTTCCCGTGTCCGATTCAAGCTTCTGGCTCTCTCTCTCTCTCAGACAATCATCATACAGTTGTAGTGAAGGTTTGAAAAGAGAAGTTTAGAATTTGAATTGATTTCTATTGATTTAGAACAAATCAGAATCAATGATTAAGAGGCAGACGACTCACCAGATCTAGTTGAGCTCGTCGGAGTAGTCGTGGAAGGGAAATGTACTCGTCGAAGTAGGGAGATGACCGGAGTTCTCGATCGATCTCGAAGTGACGCAGATCACCGTTTGGAGAACAAATGACTGTGCGTCGAGGCCAGAGACTGCTGCTCGCTGCCTGGAAAGCTTAGATCATCGACGGAGTTGCTCGGCGGAGGAGGAAGGATCACCGACGAAGGAAGAGGTCAACCACCGGGCTTCATTGACGAACTCGGAGTCGATCGCCCTGCTTCGTTGGTCGTCGGCTTCGATCAACCGAGGTTCGCCATGGTCGCAAGACCTGCTGCTCGATGCGGTGATTCGATGCTCGTCAAGATGAGGTGGAGACGAAGGCTCGCTCTGATCCTCACTCGAAATAGACGATCGAATCGAAGGAGGAGTAGCCATGGACGTTGGCGGAGCAAGGTGAAGCGCGGCGGAGCTCGGCCTGACGCAGCCATGGACGAAACCGCGTGCTCCACTCCATTCATTGCGGGGCGGTTACAGAAATATCCCATTCTTGATTCTGGTGGGAAATAAATGAGTTGGAGAGAGAGAGTTCTCCTCTCTTATTTGAATGGAAACATGGGCCAAAGATCGGCTGTGGAAGAATGGGTCGGCTTGCCTAATGTTCTTCTTGAAAAGAGCAAAAAGGAGTCATTTGAGCAGAGAGAATATCCTCTCAAGAATTTGAATAGAAGAATGGAAAGAGCTGTTACTCTGTGAGTTTAAGCCACTCGATGACTGGGCCGAGTCCAAGACTCAGGAACAGTATATGAGGTTTTAGAAAATGGATTGTGAAGGAAGAAGGAGAAGAAAAGAAGAAAAGAGAAGAAGAAAGGAGAAAGTTCTCCAACGTAGGAGAGAGGGAGGAGGCTTGTGAGGAGGTGGGGGCTTGCTTGGGGATTAGGGTTTGATGGGACATGGGTTGATGTGATATTATATAGGGAGAGAGGGTGTATGGAGTCAAGGGTGAGGATGGACCAACTTTAAATGAGGGGTCCAGATTGGACATGAAGAAATGTTCATGTGGGGATGAGGGTGAGTGATTTAATTAAATTATCATTAGGCTCCCTCATTGGTTTAAACAATGAGGTGAGGCCACAAAATGCAAATTTGCAATTTAGCCCCCTTAAATTGGGAAATTGCACAAACACATAAAATGACGAAAATTTGGCGGGCGATTCGGTGTCTGGTGTTTTGTAGGGTCAGGGGGCGCTGTATGATTTGTGTGGGCTCAACAGCAGGGCACTGGAATTAAATTGGGATTTTAGAATAGGTTTAAATAGTATCCTCAATTTAATTAGAAATAAATGCAAGTTGTGTTCAAAAATTACTTAGGAGTACATGGGGCCAAAATCAGGTCAGGTCATCAATACCAAAAATGAAGAAGACTCAGAACAGAATATTACCCTAATTTGGGCCACACGAAAAATAGGTCAAGATTGCCTCCAATTTTCGATTGGAACGCACAACGATACAAAATAGGGATTTACTAAATAACGTCCACGATGATTTTTGTGCGGCTAGAATTAATGCACAGAGAGCATAATTATGAGTTGCAAAAATAGCAGAATGGAAGGCGGGCATGTCTAGGGCAAGATTGTGAAATTTGTTGGAAGACAAAAGTCAGGGTAGCGCTCCAAATATCGAAGCAAAGGCAATGCGCAATAATTAATTAAAATATGGTAATTAATTACAATCTCAAATAAATAAATTATGAATAAACAATTAAATACAGAATTCCATAATTCGAACAGATGTTCATCTACTGGGCTTCTAGATCAAGTCTACTAGCTCAGACACAAATGAACACTGTATATAATTACTATATTTAATTGCACACCTTACATATTTATTTAATCAAATATACTATCAGGCAATTAATTAATTTATAACTACCTTAATATTAAATATTGTAAAAAAGTCAAAAAAATACCCCTGTTTTCGGGATGTGGTAGTGACAGTGCGTATGGTATGTCTAGATATGTGGGCTTTCGTAGAAACTGATTCGGACGCGTGTGCGCGTCGAAATCAGCCCATATCCACGAAAAGTCTCTATATCATGACTTTTGCAAAACCCCACACCATTTATTATACGCTCGTCAAAATGCGACGAAACTTACGCCACTAGACTAGTGGTATTGCGCTGGTCCTGTGACCCAATTTTTACACAATTCTGAGATAGTTGACCAAGCCGCCTATTTGTGGGCCTTACGGTTGACTTTTTGGGCAAAATTATGCTCGGCTCACCAGAATCCAAAATTGGACATATCGTTGAGTTCGTAATGACATTTAGAATTTGTTTGACCTATAATTAGTCACTTTAGAGACCTTTACCCCGGGCACGCATTTTGGTGCAAAGTGGCCCACATGTGGTGGTAGCTCGGGCGGGGAAGTCGAGGTGGTGGCGGTGATGTTAACGATGGTGGTAGTGAAAAGGCGGGGTATTGTCACGCCCTGGTCCCGCAGGGCCGTTCGTCCTCGCTTTGGTCCCTACGAAACCGATCGTCCTCGCACGGGCGTGATGCCGTGCAAGCCTAAAGTGCGCTTGCACAAGGCCAAAGCTTGGATACAAGGGAAAGTATGCTATTCGATACTAAAGCAGTGGCACATAACATTGCAAAAAATTAAAGAATACAATGACATAAGAAAATAGGCTCTTTTATTGATAATCGAAATTGTTACAAGTGGCGCATGGCCAAGTTTACAGATCGCTCAAGCACTCTTCCCTCGATTACAATAACACCGTTCCATACATTATGTCCCTATATACAAAAGCAACTCAAAGCAGGCACAACTCGATGCGACTCCAAGCATCGACTCCAGATTTCCGGTTCCTTAGGATAAGGCACGGCTATCGCTTCCTCGGACGATCAGGCACCTGATAACAAGCAGACTGTTGGTGGGTCAGCACTTTATGCAAATACTGGTGAGATAAATCAACTGAACAGAAGCTACACCCCCTGAAACCCACACTAAGTAATCATATGGCAAAACATTGCATTACTAGTGATCTTGCTACTTTCACCTATGTTCATTTCATGCAGTTCTGGATTATAGTCAGATTATATCTTTTGAAAACATAACTTTGAAACAGTTTGCATGTTCAAACTTATAAGCATACGAATCGGGACAGTGCTCTATCGTGTAGTGCGCAGCATATATTGTGCAACACAAATCTAACTCTTAGGGGCAAGGCAGCATATAGGAACTATCATTTAATTCAAGCACACAAGTAAAACTATCATTCAGAGGCCGGTCCCCGAGAAACTCAGGATTGGTAGCGGTAATCCAGCTAGCCAATGACTCCTTTATCTGATGCTATTAGCAGCTGTGACTCATGGTTGCAACATCACTGCCGTTATAGCAGCCGTAACCAAGGTTCAGCTCTTCACCAATAGCCATTGTCCGACCGATGCAAATGCATGCAACACTATCAGATAAACTCTATGATGCACATCTTAATGAATATGCATGCTTATGCATAACTCATATTCTTACCCCACAGCCGAACGGTTATCCCTACAGCAGACACACAAGTTAGCCACATTTTGCTTATATGCATAAACTTATGAATCCATCTTCTGCTGTCACAAATGATAGGTATGCAAGAAGGTAAACCTAGCATGCACCCTATCTATATGACGGTCCATTAGTTTCCCCATTATTGGACAATAACACCCCCTAAGATCCCGTAGGACAGGACGTCAGGGTGCTCTCACAATCCCTTCCGGACCGACCGATTCCCAGTGCCACAGGAATCGATCGAGAGACTATTACCTTGTGCACAAGTTGTCCGAGACCAATGCAATGACAAGCAACATTCATATCACATTCATAAGCACATAACAATCTAATAGCCACACCCCCCTAGAACCCGAAGGAACGGAACATCAGGGAGGACTATTAGACTATACTCTTTGCAACACATCTTTCCAACAATCTAATAGCACACCCCCCAAGATCCCGAAGGACCGAAAGTCAGGGCGGACTATTAGACTCTCACTTTTACACATGTAACATATAGCAGATTGACAGCAAGCAGGCACACGAAACATATATTGACAAGCACGATTGATTCATATTAACATGCAAAAACTATCTCTTTCTTAGCATATTACCAAGGGACATATTCGAATAATTCATTTACTTATCTTTCTTAGCATGGCAAAGGTTCGTTTGATAACTGTGTCGGTGTTTCTAAGCTTGCAAAATTCTATCTTTCTCTTTTAGCATGGCAGTGGATCTATCTCTTTTCGGATAAGTATTCTTGTTCTCTTAGTTAGGCAGCATATTCGTTTTAATGATAAGCTATGTGAGTTCTCTTATTAGCATGCTGAGTCAGTTCTATCATTCTTCTTATGAAAACATTCTTCTTAAGCAAACAAGCATTCAAAAACTCAGATTCATTATTAAGTCGTGCAAGAATCAGAGAATGTAGTTCTGCCCACTCACTTTGATTAATCGGTCGGGAACTCTCCGAGAAGACTTCCGCTCGAGCAAGCAAGGCGATCTCACTTGTACATAGTGCCTACGCGGAGCGGGGCACTACATACTTACCCACCAACAAAGAGTTTCATCCTCGAAACTTAAGGAGAAACTCACGAAAACATAGAGCAGCGATAGTCCTCATCCCTCACCATCCCAAATCAAAACTCTAGCAGTCATAACTCAATATAACTCTAGCCAACACAAATCACAAATCACATCTCAAGCAAAGAAAACAAATCCAGAAAACTTTTGCCGGCAACTTTGAGAATATTTACGGACTTATTGTATGGAACGTTCATTGCATCTCACATCAGGCACATATCAGAGTTGAAGGCAACAAAAATGGGCAAGGAATCGAGTCGCTCTGATACCATTATGTCACGCCCCGGTCCCGCAGGGCCGTTTGTCCTCGCACGGGCGTGATGCCGTGCAAGCCTAAAGTGCGCTTGCACAAGGCCAAAGCTTGGATACAAGGGCAAGTAAGCTATTCGATACTGAAGCAGCGGCACATAACATTGCAGAAAAGTAAGGAATACAATGACATAAGAAAACAGGCTCTTTTATTGATAATCGAAATTGTTACAAGCGGCGCATGGCCGAGTTTACAGATCGCTCAAGCACTCTTCTCTCGATTACAATAACACCGTTCCATACATTATGTCACTCTATACAAAAGTAACTCAAAGCAGGCACAACTCGATGCGGCTCCAAGCATCGACTCCAGATTTCAGGTTCCTTGGGATAAGGCATGGCTATCGCTTCCTCGGACGATCAGGCACCAGAGAACAAGCAGACTGTTGGTGGGTCAGCACTTTGTGCAAGTACTGGTGAGATAAATCAACTGAACAGAAGCTACACCCCCTGAAACCCACAGTAAGTAATCATGTGGCAAAATAGTGCATTACTAGTGATCTTGCTACTTTCACCTATGTTCATTTCATGCAGTTCTGGATTATAGTCAGATTACATCTTTTGAAAACATAACTTTGAAACAGTTTGCATGTTCAAACTTATAAGCATACGAATCGGGACAGTGCTCTATCGTGTAGTGCGCAGCATGTATTGTGCAACACAAATCTAACTCTTAGGGGCAAGGCAGCATATAGGAACTATCATTTAATTCAAGCACACAAGTAAAACTATCATTCAGAGGCCGATCCCCGAGAAACTCAGGATTGGTAGCGGTAATCCAGCTAGCCAATGACTCCTTTATATGACGGTCCATGAGTTTCCCCATTATTGGACAACAACACCCCCCAAGATCCCGTAGGACAGGACGTCAGGGTGCTCCCACAATCCCTTCCGGACCGACCGATTCTCAGTGCCCCAGGAATCGATCGAGAGACTATTATCTTGTGCACAAGTTGTCCGAGACCAATGCAATAACAAGCAACATTAATATCACATTCATAAGCACATAACAATCTAATAGCCACACCCCCCTGGAACCCGAAGGAACGGAACATCAGGGCAGACTATTAGACTATACTCTTTGTAACACATCTTTCCAACAATCTAATAGCACACCCCCCAAGATCCCAAAGGACCGGACGTCTGGGCGGACTATTAGACTCTCACTTTTACACATGTTACATATAGTAGATTGACAGCAAGCAGGCACACGAAACATATATTAAAAAGCACGATTGATTCATATTAACATGCAAAAACTATCTCTTTCTTAGCATATTACCAAGGGACATATTCGAACGATTCATTTACTTATCTTTCTTAGCATGGCAAAGGTTCGTTTGATAACTGTGTCGGTATTTCTAAGCTTGCAATATTCTATCTTTCTCTTTTAGCATGGCAGTGGATCTATCTCTTTTTGGACAAGTATTCTTGTTCTCTTAGTTAGGCAGCATATTCGTTTCAATGACAAGCTATGTGAGTTCTCTTATTAGCATGCTGAGTCAGTTCTATCATTCTTCTTATGAAAATATTCTTCTTAAGCAAACAAGCATTCAAAAACTCAGATTTATTATTAAGTCGTGCAAGAATCAGAGAATGCAGTTCTGCCCACTCACTTTGATTAATCAGTCGAGAACTCTCCGAGAAGACTTTCGCTCGAGCAAGCAAGGCGATCTCAGTTGTACATAGTGCCTACGCGGAGCGGGGCACTATAGGTGTAGCTCAGGCGGGGAAGTCGTGGTGCTCGGTTGTGGAGAAGTCGGGGCGGGGGGGTCGTCGGCTGTGTTAATAGCAGTGACGATCGGTGGTGGTGTTTGATGGCTATTGTGGTGTAGATGGTGGCGGTGGCAGCCGGAGTCAGGGGTGAAGTCGAGGAGAATGGGGAGTCGATGGTGGCGGTGGTGAGTCTCAGGCGAGTGGAGACGGTGGTGCAGGTATTGACGGAGGGGAGATATTTCGACGATGGTGATGGAGATGTCGGGGACGAGTCTCAGGGGTAGTGGCATAGGGAAGTCGACGCTGGCGGAGTTCAGGCGGTCAGGGTTGCTCAGGCGAGTGATGGAGATGACAATGGTGGATGTTGGTCGTGAGGAGGTCGTCGGTTTGTGGGCTCCGGCATGACGGTCAGGGATGACGGAGATAGAAGGGGGAGGCTGTGAACGGGGTGGCCGCTGCTTAGCGGAGGAGATAACCAGGAAGATGTTGCTCTGGTGGTGAAGGTGATGGTGATGTCGGTTGTTAAGTTTAGGGTTAGGGTTGGGTTTGATGAAGGAAGATGGTAGTTGATGATATAGAAAATAATGAGGAAGAGTTTTTATGTAGGAGAGTAGAGGGGGTGCTAGCCTAGGGATTAGGGCCGGCCATGCCTCCTAGGGATTGGGGTTGGATGCTACATGAAGGAAAATTAGAGGGCTAGGATAGAGTGGGTTTGAATGGAGGGCCAAGATGGTGTGGGGGTGATGTTTGAGTGTTGCACACTCCAAAAATATGAGAAAAAATGTATATGACCGGTCAAAGGAGAGGGGAAGAGTTTCTTCATGTGTTAGGTCCAATGGAAAGTGGACACCTCACTGCACTTTTGCATAAAAGTCCCCAACAATTAGAAAATTGTAAAAAAATAGGAATTTGGGATTAAATGAAGGAAAACACCATATTTGGTGTGATGTAGTAGGCTAAAATGGAGTGTGGTGTTTAGTATAAACCTTGGGGGTGTGACTAGAGGTTTGGGTTAGAGTTGGATCTATTTTTAGGTGAGGTTAGATCCTTACACCAATTTAATTAGAATTAGTGTAAGTGGTGCTCTTCAATTAATTGAAAATACATGGGGTTAAAATTGGGTGGGATATAAGTGTCATGGATGTAGTAGACTTAGAATAGAATATTATCATAATTTGGGTTGTACAAAATGGGTCGAGGCTGTGTCTCCAATTTTTATTAGAACGGACAAAGTTACAAAGTTGGATTTATTTGGATTTAAGAATAGACGTTTGTTACGAATATTGTGCGACTAAAATGAAGCACAAGAGAGGATATTTATGAGTTACACAAATATCAGAATAGAAGGCTGGCATGTCTAGGAAAAGTGTTGTAAAATTTGTTTGGAAGCAAATGCTAGTGTAGAGCTCCAAATATCGAAGCAACGGTAAGGTGCACAAAGTGATACAAATATTGCACAATAAATCTAAAATACTGTGTTCTAATTCTAATCGGCTTCAAACTAACCCTAGTCTCTCTATCTAAGCCAGGTAGACCTAAATTTGGTCGAGGGATTTTATAATCTACCCAACTTATAAGAATTTCGTCCTCGAAATTAATATGAACACATAATAAGCTATAACTCATCAAGCAATGCTACGGACATACCTAGGACTGGTGGAGCTGGCCTTTGCACTATCTGCTGGGCTCTATTAACATACTGGGAACACTCCTGAGCTTGATGTTGGTTCGATCACAACTCAAACACTGTCCTAACCTTCTTTTGTAACTAGGATGGTTAATATCTCAATATTCTTTCCTAGGTATAACGTCATTATCCTATAGTATCCACAATGGAATCATGCAACCTAACTTCTTATAATCAGTCCTAGCAGCAACAAGTCTAATCAGTCAGTTATACCTAGTCTAGAAGCTGAACTCGAACAATTCCTAGGAGATATATATGTAATGAAATAAAACATAAGTCTCTACTCAAAACATAGTAATAATAATATATAGAAATTATGTAACAATCATTCTAAATATCCTAGAATAAAATGTAACCAATAATAATAAGAATACTAATCCTAAAATCTAAAAATTCACCGGCTAGGGTAATTTGAAAACATGTTCCCATATAACCACCTACTACTAAGGATTAGGTTCAGCAAGCTCATGTCCTATTAGTCAGAAGTCTAAATCTCTATCCCTAAGTAGTTTATGTGTAATCCACAATATTCAGCTACCATTCCTGTCAAACTTCTATCTTCTATTTATACTCCATACTCACGTGTCAATATATAATCTAAGAGTCTAGTGGTAATCCTCTACCAATTGACCAATGAGTCAGCGTATGATCTAGACCTGTATTTCGTTCTTTGAAATAAGATCTCTGTAGTCTGTCCAACTCTGAAAGGTAAAAGTGAGCGGTCTTGGTGAGTCGATCCACGATCACCCATACCGCATTGCGACCACTGGGATTCCTCGAAAAGCCTGTAACGAAGTCCATAGTGATGTGCTCCCATTTTCACTCAGGTATCAGGAGTGGATTGAAGTAAACCTGCAGACCTCTGATGTTCAGCCTTGACCTGCTGACACACCAGGCACTTTGCCATAAAGCGGGCTATCCCCCTCTTCATTCCATGCCAACAATAGTACTGCCTCAAATCTCTGTACATCTTGTGCCTCATGGATGAATAGAGTATGCTGAACTGTGCACCTCCGACATCAGCTCCTGACGAAATCTTCCTTTCAGAACATAGAGACGATCTCCACATCTCAAGTCCCGTCCTCATGTATGCGTAATCCTGTCTTCATCCCGGCCTCTGTCCTCTGTCGAAGCCTCTGGAATCTGGCTTCTATTGGCAAGACAGCCTTGATCCTCACAACCAATGTCGATTTTACCTGGAAACTCGACAACTGGTCGTCTGCTCCGGGCATAATGACCTCTATACTGAACTGCTCTAAATCTCTCAACTGGTGTTGCTGGGTAGTCAAAAAAAGAATGCCCCGGGCCTCCTGCTTAATGCGTCATGCTACCACGTTGGCCTTTCTCTAAGGGTACTGTAGCTCAGTCTCAAAGTCTGTGATCACCTCGAGCCAACGTCTTTGTCTCCGGTTCAGGTACTTCTCTAAATTTTTAAAAGAAACTCGAGGTTAGGTACTTGTTGCGAATCTCATCTTGTTGCTGCTCTACCTTTTTACCTCGAACCTGAGATTTCTCCTAGTTTACTCCATGCGTATCCTTCACCCAAACTATATTGGTACCATCTTGTTTATAACTGGCCATCCATTATAGGTAGTTCACGATATCCAACTCAAGGCTATAACATCTGTCGATACTCTCATCCTTCAATCTAATTGCTCTATTTTAGATACTAGCTCAACTAATCGAGTTATCAATGGTAAGAACACGAGCCTAATAGACACTGACAACCGAAATAAGTCAAGTACATCTAATCTAATTTGAAAGCTATAATGTAGTACTCAAGTTATCTCATCATCCAAATATTGGGTCTAGCAATCTATGTCTAGCAATCTACCTATATGTTTTAGCTTAGCCATATAATCATCATTATCTAAGGATGGGAAAATTTTTAGGTCTGGTACTGTAAGTCACAAGGCAACTAGGGGTTAACCACTATGGTTTGCTACCTAAAGTGCTATTTCATACCCTATTTTTATTACTATCCGATAATCCTCTTCTAGATGTGGGTCTAAAATTTTGTCTTGTCATTCCTTGTATCACTACCATAAGACTACAACTAATTCCTTGTATCATTATCATAGGGATACAACTAACCCTAGTATCTAGTTATGTCTCCTTCAAATTATTCTAGAGTCTTAGAATCGAACAACCTTTCTAGATTCTAATACTTTTAATTATGGCTACCTTAAGTAAGGGTAGGGTCTAGTTTTAAATCTCTACTTCTATGTCTAATTATTATGTCAACAGTCTATACTAGCTCTAGTAACAAGAAAGAACTTATCAACTTTCTCTACCATGGTTAACCATCTACTCAAACATCCTATCAAATATGTTTTCTTCGTCTTGACGAGGATCTGCTCCTAGAGGAAATCACCGTGCGCGAGCATCCATCTTTTCGAAATAAGGAAGATGAGAAACAATGATATTAATATCGACGATAAATGAACGAATACAATAATGAAGTCCAAGGGCGACAATCGAATACAAGAGGAGTTTTAAAATCAGTTATGGATTGAGATCATATTCAACATTAATCCTAAGTTGCAGGCTCGTTCGGTAAAGTAACGTAACCGAAACGATATGCTCTGACCTGCATGGGCTACCACTAAAACCATGTCACATCACAGTCCCAAAACATGTAGGACCAGACACGTGGCAATGGCCAGCTGGTACAACTCTATAGGGCTTACCAATTTAATGGACCCGAAGAAGTGTACTTACGCTGTCCACGGTCAAGTGATCTAGTTAATAATATAATTCTAACATACAATAACTAAACTAAATCTCAATCCATGGTAAATAATCTCAAGAAAGAACGATACGCATCATCAGTCTGCAGCCAAATAATACATCCGTTCGAATAGACCAAATGTAAACCCCTCACCCAAAATTAGTTCTATTTGGCATAGATAGAGAAACTAGGGCTAGTATGTATCCAATTGGAAATAGGACACGGCATTTTATTTAATTATACAATATTTATATCACCTAGTGCACCTTACTTTTGCTTCGATAATTGGAGCACTACACTAGCCATTGCCTTCCTACGAATTTTACAACCTTGTCCTAGACATGTCCGCCTACCGTTCTGACCTTTGTATAACTTATAATTATGCTCTCTTGTGCTATATTTTAGTCGTACAATATTCGTCGCAGACGTTTATAATTAATTCTAAATAAATACAAACTTTGTATCCTTGTGCGTTCCAATCGAAATTGGAGACACAATCTTGACTCGTTTCGTACAACCTAATTTATGATAAAATTTTACTCTGAGTCTTCTATGTCCATGATACTTGTGTCCCACCAAATTTTATCTCCATGTACCTCTAATTGATTCCAAAACACCTTGCACATAAATTTTAATTAATTTAAACCAAATTTCTATCTTTGTGCAATTTTCTAATTGTTGGGCACTTTTATGCAAAAGTGCAGTGAGGTGTCTACACCATTGGACAATATATGAAGAAATCTAACTTTTTCCTTCATAGAAATTTTTTTATCATTTTCGAAATGTGCAACGCGCAACATTGCCCCTTTTATTTTAAACCTATCCTTGCATTTAAATAATGCAATTATGGCCCTCCAAACACTACCATGTGAGGTAAGGCCCAACCCCAAGGAGGGTTGACCAAGCCCAAACTTTTAGGTCAAACACCTAAAAATCCTATATGTATAAATACCTCCTTTTCCTTTATTTTTCCCAAAACCTAAACCCAAACTAAAATTCAGCCGAATACCTATTCCCATCTCCTGTTCACCTTCTTCCTCCCCAAGCCGACCCCGCCGGAGCACCGTCGGCCGCTGCCCTCAACTCACCGGACTTCTCACCTCGATGACTCGACCCGACCTGCCTAGAGCCGGCCCCGACCCCGACTGCACAGCGCCGAGCAGTCCCCATCGCCTGAGCAACCGAGTAGTCCCACCGGAGTACCCCTTTCTGACCTTGGCTGCACCTCCTCCTCATCTCGACTACTGTCCTCGTCCACGTCCACCAGACGAGCATCGACCCGACTCTCCATCTCCTGGACTACGACCAACTCGACAGCGGCTACATCCCGCCGGGATCCTCCCAGCACCACCATAGCCCGCTGAAGCCCCCACGTCGAACCCAACCTCCCTCTGCAACCCGTTGGACCACCCGAGCCACCTACACCTCTCCATCCCCATGCTGCACCACCCCTCCGCTGTCCTCGACCATAACACCACCAGTACGACCACCACCATTACCACCCTTGACCACCACACATCCCCGACTCCGACCATCCCCCCCGCTGAACACCCCCTCGACCTCCATCTCCTCTTGTCCACCTCGCCACCAGCAACACCACCGGACCTCGTCAAACTCCTCCCTGACCTCCACCTTTCCCAGCTTCTCCTTCATTCTCCCTGTCCTCCTCCTTGTCGGACTCCCCTGGCCGGAATAGTAATGACCTCATCACCACCACTATTGCCATTATCAACACCATCACCATTAACATCATCCACTTCACGCCATCGTAACCCTCAACATCGTCAACATCATCATCATCACCTCAATCATCATCATCGTCATCATCATCATTATCGCCATCGTCGTCATCATCGTCGTTAACTTTGTCATCATCATCATCTACATCGTTCCCATCATCATCGTCGTTTACCATCATCGTCATCACCGTCATTCTCGTACACATACCTCGAGGATACTGTATTATTCTCCCCGACTTCAGGTGCAGGTTATGGATACTACGCAGTTTTTCTACCTGGCAAGTATACCTTACCTTGTTGTACTGTTTAAATTTTAATTATTATTTAGTTGCCTGCTTATTGTTTTAGATTTTTAACTGTGCGGTTCGAGAGAGACTCGGGTGCAGTCAACGAATGCGTTGATGTTAGGACTTGTTTCTGACCTAGTGGCTAGTAGACCCACCTAAAGTTGTGGGGTTATCGGTATGACTCCCCAGGTCTTGGCATATTTATTACACGTGTTGTGAGTCTTATGTAGGGCACAGACTTGCGTATGCGGTTGGCCACCTGTACGTGTAGGTCGTGCTACGGATAGGGTATAACTACTAATAGTGATGTATGTTAGAAGACTTAGCAATTATTAGTAGTCGGAGCATAGGCTATTGTAATACGAAGGTCCAATCCTTGTCCTTGTTTGGTTGTAAGGTTAGATTATTGTTCTAACGATAGACTATGAGCCAGAGTTACGACACCGATACTTGCACTCCGTCTCTGTGTAGTAGCTACAACATGTTGTGGATACGACATGCATAGATCATTGGATGGGGAGGACGACTAGTAGGCATATGGGACACCCGCTTCCTTTATACAGTTGCCATGCTCGACGGAGCGATATGGACGATATATACTATACAGATGCCATGTTCTTCGGAGTGATATGGACGATATATACTATACAGATGCCACGTTCTTCGGAGCGATATAGACGATATACTATACAGATGCCATGCTCTTCGGAGCTGGACGTTATTATATATTGCCCTTGTATGCGGGAATATATGGCATATACTAGCCAGTTGTCACGATTGGTGAATTACGTCAGCATATGTGTAGCCTATACTTTCCCATATACTCAAAGTTGTCCTCAAATTGCATACACTTAGATAGTTAGCACACCCCTTTTATTTATTCAATATTTACTTTATGGCATGCTTCTATGTATCTTGTTATATCCCTCTGAGGACCTGGTCCCTTTCCAGGTATAGATGTTCATGAGTATTCGCAGGAGCGCATATCCGGACTGGCTACTTATATTTTGAGGAGGTCTTCTCTTTGAGCCCATGATTATTAGTTGATATTCTTATATTGTGTTTGTTGTGTTGCACTTATATATTCTACTTTGGTAGTGGATTTGTTTTCATTCGACTATCATCTTTAGATACTTTATATTGAGATCTAATTTCATAGATATTGGTTATTTATGCCTATTTGATTTCGGTGGATAAGATTTAGTTATGCCCTGTGACTTGTGATAAATAGATACCACTTTTGAATTATTGTTCATGATACAGCATACGCATGGGTTATGGTTTCCATATATTTGAGATGCCATATACATGCAGCTGGTATGCTTACGTGTCCTAGTCCTACGTATTTTTGGGACTGGGGCATGACATATTTTTAGTGGTAGCCCATACAGGTCGAGAGCATATTGTCTCGGTTACATTACTATACCAAGCAAGCCTGCACCTAGGATTAGCGTATAGGATCTCATCCACAATTGACTATGATTCACCTTCCTTCCAATCTGTTCTATTTGAATAGCTGCATCATGCTTGATTTATGTGCTTCCCTAATAGTTCCTTGAGTATAGCCTTCTCCTAGAATATAGAAGTCCCAGTTGTTAGATAATAAGTAGGGTAAACTTCCTATTAAGAATAAAACTAGGGCATTGACACATCATTAAGTTTAGGCTACCTAATGAACCCTAGCGTCCCTTAACTATAGATTAATTTACCATTATCCCTTGAGGTGTTTATGTATGACTTGAGAGTATTATAAACACTACGAGGATCAGTTTGAAATTTGACCATAGTGTTTGACCCTAGTATTGAGGAACTAATAGAATCCAAGGTTAAATATTAGGACTGAACCTAACTTTCATAAGTGAGATAGCATTAGAGAACAATAAATTTGGATTATTGTCCTATCATTAGCAGACAATACCTTAGAAAACATAGAGGAATAAAATAATATTTCCCTTGATCATACCTCGAACACAGAGATTAGCTACCATATTCCCCTTAGAAAACCATGATATTATCTAGAGTCCCTCTATTTTAAATTCATATCTTGTTCTTCTGAAAACTTAGCACTCGCAAATTATGCGATGACTAATTTTGCTTCTCTTCATCTTCCAACTCGTGCTACCTGACACTTCTAATTGTAGACCGAGTGATTCCTTGTATGTTAGGATATATAGCTTGCTAGGGTTATACTTGTAATCTTGAACTTTGAATTTTATGCTTGGTAGTTAGAGCATGATAGTTTTGAGTTATTCTTGTAGATTGTGACTTGATGATTATCCTTTAGTTTTAAATCACGTGATTGTACCCCCACCTCGATACGAGTTATGTCCTCTTTCCCCTTGAAGGCCAGTAACTTTTCCATTCTTACTATCGACACATGTTCTATGAGCACTATGATTAAGACTTAAGGTGACCATTACCTATATAATACAATAGGAGACCCTAATAAGTACCAAGATATTTTTCGTATATACCCCAATAAGAGTTCATACTTTAGTTATAAGAACAAGGTTATTTTGTAGATTTTCCTTAAGACTGTCACAATATTAGTTTATGGTTTTAAGTTGGGTAGTATGCCTCACAACCTAGTAACACATAGTCCTCTTGACTCATTATTTAGGTGTAACTCAATAACATTAACTGTATACTAGCATAAGACGATAGTGTTTATTCAGACTGTAGAACTTAGAGGTCAATGGCCCTTTTTAGGCGAGTAGCGACTTAGACAAGGAATTAGTATGACAACTGTAGAGATTGTAGCGTCTTATCTTTTTTTGTGAACTTGAATTATTTTGTACCTTCTTTCATCATGATCCAGCGTATTTATATTTTATGTACTACCTTGACTGATGCCGCTATTATAGCCTAGTTTTGCGAGCTTATTCTTTTATCAAGCTTGTTCACGACACATGTATTATTGGATGCATACACTAATACATTTCAGAATGAGTGTATTACGGTCTGATCAACCATAGTGCGCTTGGTTCGCCCTTCGCAAAACTACTTTACGTGGATTGAGATATATAGTGATTAGTAGATGAATGTACTTGCCCTTAGACATTTCTGAGCATATCATATTAGTTACATCACTATACTGATATGAGCATGTGAATAGGAATTTACCAAAATAGGAATTCAATCCACAACTGCCTTGACAATTCCCATTTGAATTCTTTAAATGCCTTGATCCCCATACTTTTATTCCATTATCCCCCCTTGAACTCTTTATTATTGTTTTTCGTCTTCCCTTATTTCAGAAAGATGAAATCTCGTGCTTAGTATAAGTTTGAAATATAGAGAGTACTAGATATACCCCATTGGCCAATCACGTTACTAGACGACTATCTTTTGTAACCGATTAAGGGTATATCATATATGATACATTTGGTGTTAAAATTTTTGAGGATTGAGTAACAAGATTAAGTAAATTTTAGGAATAAGTTTTCTTAAATGTAAGAGCCTTAGGTGATAGATGGGTAAATTCTAAAGTTGGGTAGAAGTTGCGTTGTCAACTTGAGAGGAATTTCTTTTAGCTTATGATCAAGTAAGATTAGATTGTGAGATTATGTCATTTTAAATGTGGAGAATTTTAGAAAAATGATTAAGATAACAAGGATTTAATAAAAATTGATATCTTGATATTGCGGACCAAATATTTATACTTGGGCACATGATTTAAATTTTGAATATTGAAGGTTGAATCATCGATTTAAATCTTGAAAAAAATAAATGGAACTCTAAACATAAAAATTGACGGATTGAATTCCAAAATTAATGATTTGAACTAAAAGTTAAATTTTGATTATTGGATTACCTATTTGAAATATTGAGGATGTGAATTGAATTTAAAAAAAAATTGAAGGGTACAAAAATTCATAAATTGAAGATAGGAATAATATTTGATTAGAAATATTTCCTAAGGGAGGTTATGATAGCTGGAGCTCGTAATATAAATTTGATATACGTTATTCTTGAAGATGTTATATGGATTTAATTTAAATTTGGATGTTGATGATTTGAAAAAGTGAGAAGAGATTACGATATGTTAAATTTTGAATTGAACAGTGATTATCTAAATTTTGAAGTGATTGCGATAGATTTGAGTAAAATTTTAATTAACGCAAAGAGATTGTGATTGACTTGCCTTATGTACGTGAAGGAATAACAGTCTATGCCTTATTTTAATTTTGAGGACAAAATTATTTTAAGTTGGGTAGACTGTAAACCACCTCATCCAAAATTAGGTTTACTTGGCATAGATAGAGAAACTAGGGTTAGTTTGTATCCAATTAGAAATAGGACACGGCATTTTATTTAATTATACAATATTTATATCACCTAGTGCACCATATCGTTGCTTCGATAATTGGAGCACTACACTAGCCATTGCATTCCTACGAATTTTACAACCTTGTCCTAGACATGCCCGCCTACCGTTCTGAACTTTGTATAACTTATAATTATGCTCTCTTGTGCTATATTTTAGTCGCACAATATTCATCGCAGACGTTTATAATTAATTCTAAATAAATACGACTTTGTATCCTTGTGCGTTCCAATCGAAATTGGAGACACAATCTTGACCCATTTCGTACAACCTAATTTATGATAAAATTCTACTCTGAGTCTTCTATGTCCAAGATACTTGTTTCCCACCAAATTTTATCCCCATGTACCTCTAATTGATTCCAAAACACCATGCACATAAATTTTAATTAATTTAAACCTAATTTCCATCTTTGTGTAATTTTCCAATTGTTGGGCACTTTTATGCAAAAGTGCAGTGAGGTGTCTACACCATTGGACAATACATAAAGAAATCCAACTTTCCCCTTCATAGAAATTTTTCCATCATTTTTGGAATGTGCAACACGCAACATCGTCCCCTTTATTTTAAATCTATCATTGCATTTAAACAATGCAATTATGGCCCTCCAAACACACCTATGTGAGATAAGGCCCAATCCCAAGGAGGGTTGACCAAGCCCAAACTTTTAGGTCAAACACCTAAAAATCCTACATGTATAAATACTACATGTATAAATACCTCATTTTGCTTTTTTTTCCCAAAACCTAAACCCAAACTAAAATTCAGCCGAATACCTTTTCCCATCTCCTGTTCACCTTCTTCCTCCCCAAGCCGACCCCGTCGGAGCACCGCCGGCCGCTGCCCTCAACTCGTCGGACTTCTTACCTCGACAAATTGACCCGACCTGCCTGGAGCCGGCCCCGACCCCGACTACACAACGCCGAGCAGTCCCCACCGCCTAAGCAACCGAGCAGTCCTGCCAGAGTACCCCTTTTCGACCTCGACTGCACCTCCTCCTCATCTCGACCACTGTCCTCGTCTACGTCCACGCAACGAGCATCGACCTGACTCTCCATCGCCTGGACTACGACCCACACGACAGCGGCTACATCCCATCGGGATCCTCCCAGCACCACCACAGCCCGCTGAAGCCCCCACGTCGAACCCGACCTCCCTCTGCAACCCGTCGGACCACCCGAGCTGCCTGCACCTCTCCATCCCCATGCTGAACCACCACTCCGCTGTCCTCGACCACAACACCACCAGCACGACCACCACCATTACCACCCTCGACCACCATATATCCCCGACTCCGACCCCCCCCGCTGAACTCCCCCTCGTCCTCCATCTCCTCTCGTCCACCTCGCCACCAACAACACCACCGGACCTCGTCAAACTCCTCCCTGACCTCCACCTTTCCTAGTTCCTCCTCCCTGCTCCCTGTCCTCCTCCTCTTCCTCCTTGCCGGACTCCCCTGGCCGAAATAGTAATGACCTCATCACCACCACCATTTCTATTATCAACACCATCACCGTTAACATCATCTACATCACCCCATCGTAACCCTCATCGTCGTCAACATCGTCATCATCACCTCCATCATCATCGTCGTCATCATCATCATTATCGCCATCATCGTCATCCTCGTCATTAACTTTGTCATCGTCATCCATATCGTTTTCATCATCATTGTCATCATCATCGTTTACCGTCATCATCATCACCGTCATTCTCGTGCGCGTACCTCGAGTATACTGGATTGTTCTGTGTGACTTCATGAGCAGGTTATGGATACTACGCAGTTTTCCTGCTAGGCAAGTATACATTGCCTTGTTATACTAATTAAATTTTAGTTATTATTTAGTTGCCTTCTTAATGTTTTAGATTTTTAACTGTGTGCGTCAGAGAGAGACTCGGGTGCAGTCAACGAATGAGTTGACGTTAGGACTTGTGTCTGACCTAGTGTCTAGTAGACCCACTTAAAGTTGTGGGGTTATCGGTATGACTCCCCAGGCCTTAACACATTTTTTACATGTGTTGTGAGTCTCATGTAGGGCACGGACTTGCGTATGCGGTTGGCCACCTGTACGTGTAGGTCGTACGACGGATAGGATATAACTGCTAATAGTGATGCATGTTAGAAGACTTAGTAGTTATTAGTAGTCGGAGCATAGGCTATTTAGTACGAAGGTCCAATCCTTGTCCTTGTTTGGTTGTAAGGTTGGAGTATTATTCTAACGATAGTCTATGAGCCAGAGTTACGGCACCGATACTTGCACTCCGTCTCGGTGTAGTTTCTACAGTGTGTTGCGTATACAACATGCATAGATCATTGGGCGGGAAGGACGACTAGTAGGCATATGGGACACCCACTTCCTTTATACAGATGCCACGCTCGACGGAGCGATATGGACGATATATACTATACAGATGCCAAGTTCTTCGGAGCGATATGGACGATATATACTATACAGATGCTACGTTCTTCGGAGCGATATAGACGATATACTATACAGATGCCATGCTCTTCGGAGCTGGACGTTATTATATAGCGCCCTTATATGGGGGCATATGTGGCATATACTAGCCAGTTGTCACGATTGGTGAATTACGTCAGCATATGTCTAGCCTATACTTTCCCATACACTCAAAGTTGTCCTTAAATTGCATTCACTTAGATGGTTAGCGCACCCCTTTTATTTATTTAGTATTTACTTTATGGCATGCTTCTATGTATGTTGTTATGTCCCTCTGAGGACCTGGTCCCTTTCCAAGTGTAGATGTTTATGAGTATTCATAGGAGCGCAAATCCGGACTGGCTACTTATATTTCGAGGAGGTTTTCTCTTCGAGCCCGTGATTGTTAGTTGATATTCTTATATTGTGTTTGTTGTGTTGCACTTATATATTCTAGTTTGGTAGTAGATTTGTTTCCACCCGACTATCATCTTTAGATACTTTATATTGAGATATAGTTTCAAAGATATTGGTTATTTATGCCTATTTGATTTCGGTGGATGAGATTTAGTTATGCCCTGTGACTTGTGATAAATAGATACCACTTATGAATTATTGTTCATGATACAGCGTACGCATGGGTTATGATTTCCATATATTGGAGATGCCATATAGATGCGGCTGGCATGCTTACGTGTCCTACTCCTACGTATTTTTGGGACTGGGATGTGACACCAAAAGAACAACATAGGCCTATAAATACTAGACTATAAAAGCAGAATCAAAATAAAAAGTAGTACATGACTGTAATAGCTGAAGTTGTAAAGATACCTGCAATGATGTCCATGCTCCACTAGATCAAGCATCATGCAAACTGCACAAATAACCTGGTAGGGAACCAGGTACTCAGAGGGACGTAACAAGATACAAAAATACATGCCATAAAGTAAATACTGTGAAAACTTGAATGTGAACTATCTAGCTAACTGAAATGCAATTTTAGGACAACTTAGTACGTATGGGAAGTGTTGGCTAGACATATGCTGACGTAATTCATCAATCGCCGTGACAGGCTAGTATATGCCACATATGCCCCCCATCTTAGGGCACCCTACAATATAATAACGTCCAGCTCCGAAGAGCGTGGTTTCTGTACATGTAACGTCAATCATTTCGAAGAACGAGGTATCTACAATATATATATATATATATATATATATATATATATATATATATATATATATATATATACGTCCGTATCGTGGAGCTCCGTATCTGTATAAAGGATGCGGGTGTCCCATACGCCTACTAGTTGTCCTCCCCGCCCAATATCAATGTACAAATCTCAAGTGAGACATGGACATCTCATACTATAATGCAAGTCACCAAAGAAATATACAACTAAGCTAAATACCGTCACACGTGCTGCTCACACCGATGGCCAGTCAAGCATGAAGCACGCGTCCCTACATGAATTCACTTTGTGCCGTGCATGATACGTGTCAAGGCCTGGGGAGTCATATTGATAATTCCAAAACTTTAGGTGGGTCCACTAGACACTAGGTCAGACACAAGTCCTAACGTCAACGCCTTCGTTGGCTGCATCTGAGTTTTTCTCAGACGTGCACAATCATATAATATTAAAACAATAAAAGATGCAACTAAATAATAACTAAATTTAAATAGTACAACAAGGCAAGGTATACTTGCCTGGAACTCTGGTGTGCACAAGTAATGATCCGGAACCAGCAGCCAAGGTAGTATCATCTTGGATGCCTACAAATAAATAATAATAAATATTAATCACTACATTATACTATGCTAATTACGTACAAAAGTACGACTTTCGCAATGTCATGAGTTACGCAGATACTAATTAAACGTTCTAATTAAATAGGATGGCTAGGGTTGACTAGTCATGGGTCAAGGGGGTAGGTGTACACTAAGGTAACATTTCTCACATGTTACAATCATGGTCACAGCTATGGTTAGTGTAGGTGCTAAGTTGTACCTCTGACGCAGGGGTACTAGGTATCCCACTTATTTTCCGGACACGTCTGATATGGGTAACCATCTAGGTCTCCATGCACAAGAATTATAACTACACTGCAATTAGGAACTGATGTAGGGGGGTCACGACTGGTCAACTAGCAGGGTCGCGTGTGCACGCAGCTAACATTCACAAGGGTCCTGTCCTCAAATACTGTGCACGACAAGAAATTAATTACTAAAATATGCTACAATAGCAAATTAATATATTACACAAAATACCAGTCCTATTTACAGGGAAATGTGCACAAGTCAGTCTTCTAAACACCTAGGTCAACACAAGTATAACCCCTTAAATAACCATATTTTTCTATATGGTAAATTCTAACACAAATTTTATTCTAAATCATGTACACCTATACACAATACACAATGATTCCCAACTACATCGTTCATTCAATAATACAACGACGTATTCGTACATGATAAAAAGAAGGAATATGTATATACATAGTTGATCGTGGCCGGGGGGGTGTCCGTGGCTCATCGGGGACCTGCCTCCGATGGGGGAGGGCGGTGCTCCGGCGAGGTGGTCGACTGTGAGGAAGATGATAATAATGACGATAATGATGGTGATGATGATGATGATGGTGGTGGTGTTAATGGTGATGGGGATGTCGATGATAACTCAGGCGGAGGAGTCGGTCGGGGAGGAATGGTCCGACGAAGATTTTTTGGAGGGCTGTTATCGTGTTGACGAGTTGGTGGCGGTGATACTAATGATGGTGGTGGTGAAAAGGTGGGGTGTAGCTCAGGCGGGGAAGTCGTGGTGCTCGGTGGTAGAGAAGTCAGAAGGGGGGTCATCGGCTGTGTTGATGACGGTGGCGATCGATGGTGGTGGTGTTATTGGTGGCGGTAGTTGATGGATGCTGTGGTGTAGATGGTGGCGGTGGCAACCGGAGTCGGGGGTAAAGTCGAGGAGAATAGGGAGTCGATGGTGGCGGTGGTGAGTCTCAGGCGAGTGGAGACGGTGGTGCAGGTATTGACGGAGGGGGGAGATTTCGACGATGGTGATGGAGATGTCGGGGACGAGTCTCAGGCGGTGGTGAATCGGGAAGTTGACGCTGGCGGAGTTCAGGCGGTCGGGGTTGCTCAGGCGAGTGATGGAGATGACAATGGTGGATGTTGGTTGTGGGGAGGTCGTCGGTTTGTGGGTTCCGACGGGACGGTCGCGGATGACCGAGATGGGAGAAGGTGGCTGTGAACGGTGTGGCCGCTGCTCAGCGGAGGAGATGACCAAGAAGATGTTACTCCGGTGGTGAAGGTGATGGTGATGTCGGTTGTAAAGTTTAGGGTTAGGGTTCGGTTTGATGAAGGAGTATAGTGGTTGATGATGTAGAAAATAATAAGGAAGATTTTTCATGTAGGAGAGATATGAGGGGGTGCTAGCCTAGGGATTAGGGCCGGCCATGCCTCCTAGGGATTGGGGTTGGATGCTACATAAAGGAAAATTTGAGGGCTAGGATAGAGTGGGTTTAAATGGAGGGCCAAGATGGTGAGGGGGTGATGTTTGAGTGTTGCACACTCCAAAAATGTGAGAAAAATTGTATATGACCGGTCAAAGGATAGGAGAGGAGTTTCTTCATGTGTTGGGTCCAATGGAAAGTTGACACCTTACTACACTTTTGCATAAAAGTCCCAACAATTAGAAAAGTGCACAAAAATAAGAATTTGTGATTGAATAAAGGAAAACACCATGTTTGGTTTAATGTAGTGGGCTAAAATGATGTGTGGTATTTAGTATGAACCTTGGGGGTGTGGGGGGGGGTTTGGGTTGGAGTTGTGTCTAGTTTTGGGTGAGGTTGGATCCTTACACCAATTTAATTAAAATTAGTGTAAGTGGTGCTCTTCAATTAATTGGAAATACATTGGGCTAAAATTGGGTGGGACACAACTGTCATAGATATAGTAGACTCAGAATAGAATATTGTCATAATTTGGGTTACACAAAACCGGTCGAGGCTGTGTCTCCAATTTTGATTGGAACTGACAAAGTTGCAAAGTTGGATTTATTTGGATTTAAGAACGGATGTTTGTAACAAAAATTGTGCGACTAAAATGAAGCACAAGGGAGAGTATTTATGAGTTACACAAATATCAGAATGGAAGGCTGGCATGTCTAGAAAAAGTGTTATAAAATTTGTTTGGAAGCAAATGCTAGTATAGCGCTCCAAATATCGAAGCAATGGTAAGGTGCACAAAGTGATACAAATATTGCACAATAAATTTAAAATACTGTATTCTAATTCTAATTGGATTCAAACTAACCCTAGTCTCTCTATCTAAGCCAGGTAGACCTAAATTTGGTCGAGGGGTTTTACAATTTATAAGGTTTTCTGAATCGAGTTTGGGCAGAGTTCAATCCTCAAATATTCATAAATTTAAAGGTTATGAGCCTAGTCATTCGGACGAGGAGTCTAACTAGGGTTTTAGTTTTACCCTGACCGAGTTCTGGCAGAGTTCTAGGTGAACTCGGTCAGATTCCGGGTAGTCAGTTTCCATAATTTTTGTTTTGTTTATTTTAGGCTGTTTGACTTGGTTTGGCTAGGTACTTGGTTGAATTTGAATGCTGGTTAGGTCTGGGTTTAGGTAGGCTCATTTTGAGTGGACTTTGGACTTTGAATTAGGGTGCATCTAGTTGCCAAAATGCGATCCGATATACATAAGTACTAGACTCAATAAAGTATAAAATACATAATAAAATATAAAATGATCAGACGCGATTATAGTAATCTCAAGTGAAGTAGAAGTTTTTTGATGTTGTCGCAGTAACATAGCAATAGTCATAAGTTGAACCATATTGTAGTGTATCGAACCATAGTTTGGTTAATTACCGAAATTAGGTTGACCATAACCAGACGGCCAATAATAAGTTCATATCCATGATGGAGAACCAATATGAACAAAATAAAGCCCAAAAAAAGTGGGTTAAGGCTCGAATCATGGCATAACTGAAACAGTTCAACTCTTTGACCCAATTGGTAACAATATTAGCCGCTAACAACATGGATCTGGGATAGCTGCGGTGCCTGTGGCAGCAACATCAGTGCCTCAAGAAGTAGAATTAGTAAAAACTGATAAAACTCAACAGGTGACCAAGAAGTCTACCTTTAAAGGTACTGAGTTATTGAAATTGAACCCTCTATAGTTTGAGGGTAGTATAACAACAGATAAGGTGATAGATTGGATAGCCATAATGGATGGCTTGTTTGAGTTTTCTATAGTACCGACGAACAAGAGAGTGATATGTGCAATCATACAGCTAGGTTTACGAGTACACGACAGGTGGGAGGTTAAGAAGCAGGACCTTACTACTAGATATCAAGATGTCAGAATAATTTGGGGAATGTTCAAAGAGGCATTTCTGGAAGAGTATCTCCGGTTAACTAGAGAACTTGAAATATTTTTCATTAAAAAGAACCTTACCACGCAAAGTAAAAGAATAGGATATTGCATGCTAAGTTACACGGACACAACTATCAAACGAAATATTTCCATGCTAATAAGAAGAGTAATAAAATATCATACACTTGTCCATTCTTGTATGCTAAAGTTAGAATGAACCCCTGCCATGCTAGGGAGTAGAATAAAAAGTTTGCTTGAACTTGCTCTATTTTATTGCTATGGTAAGGTAGAACTACGTGCTTAGTTTATAAAGAGATAGATAATTGTTGCCATGCTTCCTAATATAAAAATGCTTGAACTTGTCTCATTGATCGTACTGCTAAAGATAGAATTGTATGAATAACGCGTACTGTGTGTTATTGAACCTATCGATTAATTGAAAAGAAAGAAGATTGAACCTATCACTTATTTGAATAGAAGAAACTGAAGACTATTGGCTCTATCGCTTGATTGAAAACTCTTCTTGTTTCTAGACATGTGCATCATATAGTATTTATCTGACAGAATTACATCTATGTATTAGTCTGACAACTTGTGTATAAGGTTTATCTCTTGAGCAGTTCTTGGGGCACTGGGATCGTTTGCCTGGTAGAGATATGGAACACCTTGAGGCTAGAAGTCCTTATTTATAGGAGGGTGTGACTATTAGTGTAGTGTTGAACCATGAGTGATGGTTGCTGTTTTGACCGTATTTTAGTGCAGAGCAACCATGTGTCTCAGCAGCTATTAGCCGATCTGTCATTAGTGAGATAGGCTTGTACATCCCAACTGCTAATCCCGGGATCCAACACTCAGGGGCCATCATATAGTTAGGGTGAATGCATGGTTAGCCTTTTTGCATACCTAAATTTTGATGCATGGATGAACAAAAAATAGAATTTTATTCATATATGCAAATTGTGGCTAACTTGTATGTCTGTTGCAGGGATAACCGTTCGTTGAAGGCTAAGAATCACTGAATAAGTGATGTACTTATTATAGAATTTTGCTTGCTACCTTGTATTGCTCCTAGACTTGCATATTTAACTTAAATATGCTGCTCCCCCTTGTATTAGATGAATAGTCCACTAAATCACTGTTATTTATTCCTAAAGAAATTAATTATGGTTCACGATACATGTTGTGCACTGCACGATAGAAAACCGTCCTTATTATATGCTTGAATATATTGATTGTGCAAACTATTTTCAAAGATATGTTTTCGAAAGATGTAATCTGACTCTAATCTTTTACTGTATGAAATGAACCTAGGTAAAAGTAGCCAGATCACTAGTAATAAAATATTTTATGACATGCTTACTTAGTGTTAGTTTTAGAGAGTGTTGTTTCTGTTTGTTGCTTTTATACTCACCAGTACTTTTCCTAAAGTGCTGACCCACCATCAGTTTGCTTGTTCCCAGGTGCTGGATCGTCCAAAGAAGCGATAGCATATCCTCATCCTTAGGAGCCAGAAATATTGAGTCGATGCCTTGAGCCGTATTGAGTTATTTGAGATACTTTTGTATAAAGGGATGTAAGGTATAGAACGATGTAATTGTAATAGAGAGAGAGAGAGAGCTTAAGCGAATTGTAATCTCGGTCAAGCACTGCTTGTAACACTTTTTGAATATCAATAAAGAGCTTTTTTTTTCTTATGCCATTGTGTTCTTTACTTTTCTGCTATGTTGTGACACTACCAAAAAAAGTAAAATTAGCGACGTAAAAAAATGCCGCTAAATGACAAAAAATGTCGCTAAACACTTTTAGCGACGTAATTAGCAACATTTTACAGAAGTTGGAACCCAGCACGTCGCTGAAAGAAAAAACGTCGCTAAATGTCGCTATGCCGACGTTTTTTTAGCGACTTAAATGTGTCGCTAAACTTAGTGACGTTTAGAGACACAGCATTACTAATTAGTGACGTTGTCATACGTCGCTAATTAGCGACTTATATAGCGACATTACAGCGACATCTTTAATGACCTGGCAATAGAGCCATGTCAGCAATTTGTGACATACAACGACGTTTTTAGCAACATGCTTAGTGACGTCATTAGCGACGTCTTTTAACGTTGCTAATTAGCGACGTATACTAACGACGCTAAACGTCGCTAAAAACGTCGTTAATTCTACAAAAAATAAAAAAATGAATACTGTATTGTTTCCAAACTATTATTCCTGTAGTTTATTAAATCACAATCTGTACAAATAGACCCGGAGCAACCCTCCATTGAATTTTTGGGTTTGCCAACCCCCTTGGGTTAAACACTCAACACCAATAAAATAACATATTTAATATGAATAATATAATAAAATTTGAAGAAAAGAAAGCATCCAACAAATATCATCGTAAAGAATACGGCAAATATATATCCATACAATCTTATCCTAAATAATACAAACAATACAAATATCCAGCAACTATACTACTGCGGATATGCAGGTGGCTGACCATCGGCGCGCATAAAGGATAAGAACAGCTCATACTGCTCCCGTAAAATCGACACCGATGTCGATGGAGGAGGCAGTGACGTCGGTGGAGTCTATGTCGATGTAGGTACACCAGGAGGCCGTATCTGCTCCAAGTCTGCGAGTTGCTGGTTATAAGAATCCATGGTAGATAACAGCCTGGTACTGCTATGAACCATTGAATCCTGCATCATCGTCAGCCTCTCGCCCATGGATAGCTGTGATGCCTGCAGCTCTGTGATGTTACGGTCTGTCGAGGCTCTAAGATCATTTGTCAAATCCTGGAGCTCCGTGATGCTGCGGTCGAGCATATCGAATCGTGCGATGAGCGTCGGATCGTCTGGTTGCAGCTGGGACCGGGGCTTTTCCTCCATCCTTCACAGCAACTCGTAATGGAGAGACGTTATATGATGGTCAACGGCCTCCTGGACTCTGGCCGACGACTGCGAGGGCTGTGTGGAATGCGCAGTTGTCGGGGAGGCCCTAGATGACTGCAATGCAACCATGGCGCCATAGGATCCCATACCGTAGAACATACCCCTCTGGAGACTACTAGTTGTGGTCACCCACAGGTCATCCGCCGATGTAACGCCCCACAACCGCTCGGAGCGTTACGCTGAGTCGGATTGAATGAATCAAATGCTAGTTACATTTGAAATATTAGATTTTGGAGAAAAAGGATTAATCGAGTTGGTTTCAATGTGCAGATGGCTAGCGGGTTCGATGGAAATTAGGTATTCGTTCAGAATATTACTGAACTAGCTGGATGGAAGCGATAATGTCGTCTTCCTTAGTCCGATCGGTCGGATGATTTGGAGAGCACGGCCTGCTCGCACGGTCATACTAGTTGAGTAGATCGCGCTTGCATCGGACCACGGGTTCAAGGGATTGGCCGTATCGGCAGGATATGATGCCTAACGGGATCAAACATTGTGAGTGGACTCTTTTCCTTCTCCTCTACCCCTTCATGCCTAATAATATGGAAAATACGTAAAAGGCTTGAATACTTGGGCTGAAACTCGGGAAATACTACACTGAGGCGTGCATAGAGTGTGCGTCGTTGGCTTGGTAGGATTGTGGCTTAAAATGGTTTACGCGTTGGATAGTTGGATGCAATAGTTGGATTATACATTTGAGGCAGTCGGTTGGATATATTAGGATTATGCTTGGACGGTTGGAATCATACAAGTTGGAATGATACTTTGAGGCAATGGGAATATCGGGAATTCGGGCGAGCGAACGTGCATCCGTGCGCGAGTATCACTTGGTCGCTTTGTCTTGCAAAGCGAGCAGTTGTGGTTCGAAACCGACAACTGCATCGGCGAGGGTGTTGTGCCGCTTGATGGGGCATCGTGCCACGAATGGGGCATTGTGCCACTGAAACGACATTGTGCCATAGGATTTGCTTTGAGCATGGGTGTTGCACCAATTCAGAATACATTGCTGTAAAGCGGCAATGTGAAACACTGGGTATTTTGGTGCCTTGGGCTATATGTTGAGGTCGAGATTTGGATTCCTTGGAAGGATATGTTGGAAGAATGGTTATGGATATTTTGGTTGGATATCGGTTGAACGAGTCTAGGATCGCTTGGTGGGGCGAGAATGTTTCGATCCTCTCGTCATACCTACGTGTCTGCATAGTCACGGACAACCTGCGTGGCCCAGGATTTGGTCTCCTCGAACGGGATTCTCCGGGGCACCGGGATCGTTCGGCCATGGAGGAGACAATTTGGGTAACGCGTCTTGGGCGCGGTGCCAGCGGTTGGATGCTATTCAGGTGGGTTAGCTACTTAGCGCTGCTTCGAATAGAACCGCATTGATCAGTCCGATCAACGTCCTTGACTTCATATAGAATAAATGTTGGCTTGCTTTACTTTGGTTGGTTTGTGCATCATGTAGGCGCGGCCACCTTGCCTCGGCAAGAGTGTGCACTCGAGATTGGAATATTAAACTTTGGTTGAGGATGGATATTAAGGCGAGATTGATGGTTCGATATATTATCGTGCAAGCGATGACATTGAGTAAGACGGGTCGGATATATATAACTGCTTGTCGTTTGGTTTGAGATTGAATGATTGCATACTTAAACTGCTTTACAGCTTTCCTTAACATGTCATCCATATGCCATGAAACGAATCTAGGATTCAACTAGAAAGATCACCATTTAACAGGTTGCATTCACTATTTTTACTTAGTGTCGGCTTAGACGAGTGGGTTACCCCGCTCACCAGTACGGTTGTGTACTGACCCACGTTTGTGGACAATATTTCAGGTACACAGGCGTAGTGGCGCTGCTTGGATATACGGGACAAGATGTATGAACTGTAAGTACCTTTGTGGGCTAGAGAAAAGAGCAAGAGAATTTTATCGTCTCCGTGGCATCGCCTTTGTGGCATTGCCTTCGGGGCATTTCATTTGGACCCTCTCGTGAGCTTCGCTGCGTATACTCTGTTGTGTGCTTGGTACACAAACGGCTTCCACTGTAACTTGGTTGTTTCGATGATAACTTTGGTGTTTAACAACATCGCCTTGTACGAGCGCAACTCCAGGCTCGTACGGCATCACGTCCCGAAGAGAACGATTGTCCCGCGGGAGAGCTGAGACGTGGTGATTTCACGTTCAGCGGGGACTATTGGGCTTGCGGGAGATTGGGGTATGACAGATTGGTATCAGAGCGCCCGGTTTATTTCTTCGGACTTGGTCCTTCGCTTCATCACAAACTCTAAAATCGCTTCCGCGTGTCGTTTAGCTCTTGACTCTACTCGGTGCCGCATCGGATGTTTCATGCAATAAGTCTATTTATTGCTAGTTGTGGCTGCATATTATTTCTTGGTTGGGTTGCTTGGGTTGGTTTTCGTAGGATCGCTTAGCCTCGTTAGGCGTTGTTGCATTCGTGTAGCAAGTTGGTTGGCGTTGTTGCATTTGTGCAACAAGTTATAGGCTTTCATTTGGCTTGGCTTGGCTTGTCGTTCAGGGAGATTCTGATTGCCTCAATGGATCAGTTGGTTGGCTAACGTGATTTGGTTATACAGCATGTTTTGAGTAGAAGCATTCGATGAGAATGGATCCTTGCACGAGTTGCTCGTCTAGCGACTGTGTTGGATATAAGTTGGAATTTTGGCTGTGGCGCATCGGTTGGGCAAGTTGGAGTTTAGCTCAGGAATATCAGGATAAGTAGGTACAAGTTGCTCGTATAACAAATGTGTGGAACCATTGGGTATTGGGTTGGATTATTCGAAAGAGAGCTCGATGCACGGGTTTGCTCGTACTGCGAAAGTATCAGACGGTTTGAGAAATAGTTGGATAATTCAAGCATTGCCTGAGTTTTGTGTCAAACTCAAATTGGGAAAGGCATGATCACGCATAAGGGATGGTTCGAACGGATTTTGGATCAATGCAGGAAATCGTAATGCGAGTAGCGACTTGATTCGGAGTGGTATATGGGATACCACATTGTGAGCAAGGCCTTGGAACATTTTGGTTGGACATCAATGGAAATTGCCTGAACGGACTCGGGTAATGAGAATACAAGTTGGTTGAGTTAAAAAAAATGAAAATGAAGCAAAGCGAATATTGAGTTGAGTATATCGAGAACGGACTGGTGCAAATGGAAGTATCGTTGGCTTAAGAGATGGACGGAATCGGAACGAACATTTGGGTTATGCTTGAGCTAAGCGATGGGATTATCGGAATGATAGAGAGCACGGACTACGATTTTGGGCAACGCATTTGAGCTGTTGGTTGAGCAATAAAATACGAACTTGGCTTGGAGGGACAATGCGATGGATTCACACAAACTTGGAGGATTTTTGGATATTGCTGCTCGAGAAGTTGACTCAGGTTTAGCGAAAATAGAATTTTGGGCAAGATGGTGCAACAAGCGTAGACGGATTCTCTGGAAGACGTGGACGGATTGTGACAACAACGGAAGGCAAATGATTGTGGTGGACGAACTTTTGAAGATAGCAAAATATGGGAGCAACGTCGGAACAAATCACTGTGCTGCTCGAGTAAGTTGGACGTGCAATGTGGGACGTGGCAAACAGATATGAATTTGAGCAAGTCTTGAGTTTTGAGAATCATTGCAAGTGGTAGTGCGAGAATCGAACATGTAATTCGGAAATTTGATGGATTCAGGACAGAACGACGGATTGATAGAAGACAGTTTCAACGAGCGCGGTTCTCGGATTCGGAAACTTAGCTCGGATGAATGGTTGGATTTTGACTCGGATTTGCAGATGAGATATAGCATGGTTTATAGTAACTGTCCATCGTGATGATTACAATTATCGAGCGTAGCTTCGGGACAGCTGACCCTAGCGACTTGTCCGCTGAATCGAAAATGAATATGGTAGTCCCATAGAACGACCCTTGAGGCGGCGTATTTGGGGAATGCGTCGAGGGCAGATGTGAGCAATGAGATTTGGCTTATCGACTGAGGGTTGGATTTGAGAGACCCTTGGGATAGTCTTCAGCTGAAGATACAACCAGAAGATCGAAGCGATGGTAGAAGTAACCTAAGTCAACTGATGAGATTCAGAGTCGCAGATTTTTATCGATGGCATCGCCTCTGACTCATCGTGCCCTGGAAGGAAATAACATTCATATGAATTGACGACTGTGAAACTAGCTCGTGAAGTTAAAGAAATGGCTCGTTCAGATCGGATCCTTGCGAATACTGGAAGGGACATATTTGCCTCAGATTTACAAGATGTCTCGGAACTTATTCTGGGAAGTGTGCTCGTTCGGAAGGCAAAGGTGATATTCTATGCTTCGAGGCAGTGGAAGCAGCGCGAAGAACTATTCCATGTGCAACCTAAGAATTGTGGCGAGTGTGTCCACGTTGAAATCGTGGTGACACAATCCCTTTGGCGTGGCGGCCAGATCTTCGTGGATCACACGAACCTCAATATAGATGTTCACCCTGTGAGATATTGAGATGGCAGGAAAGTATGTTGGACTGAGCTGATCTAAGCAAAGTTGATATTTGGGTAAGTCGCATAGCTAGGTAGATCAGTTGAGAAGATCGTTCGGTGCACGAGATAATATTTGGAGATGTTGCTAGTACTGATTTCAGAAATAGTGGGATAGATTGTGTTGGAACGCGAACTCATTGAGTCGGTAGAAAATCTGCATAATTGAGAATAGTGCTCAATCGAATATGTTGGAATGGAAATCGTGATTTGGTTCAATTGGGATTAAAGCAAATGGATGCCTCGAACATAAAGATACCCTTGTAACTTGTTCAAATTTTCTATCGCAAAGCTCGGCTGAAATGCATGTATTTTAGGGACGCCTTAAATATATGTACGATCCAAAACTAAGCGATACGAAAAATTCGTATTGAGCTGCAAGGAGGATGTGGGAATTCGTGAAAATTGTACGAGCGTTCAACAGAACGAGATGCGGAGTCAGAATCGTGAATATGTGTGTTGTATAAGAGCAGATCCATGGAATTGGATTGTGGCATACTAGTAAGGAATGAGTACCACGCACGGTTCGTGGACGAACCTGATTCTAAGTGGTATATTATGTAACGCCCCATAACCGCTCGGAGCGTTACGCTGAGTCGGATTGAATGAATCAAATGCTGGTTACATTTGAAATGTTGGATTTTGGGGAAGAAGGATTAATCGAGTTGGTTTCAATGTGCAGATGGCTAGCGGGTTCGATGGAAATCAGGTGTTCGTTCAGAACATTACTGAACTAGCTGGATGGAACCGATAATGCTGTCTTCCTTAGTCCGATCGGTCGGATGATTTGGAGAGCACGGCTTGCTCGCACGGTCATACCAGTTGAGTAGATCGCGCTTGCATCGGACCACGGGTTCAAGGGATTGGCCGTATCGGTAGGACAGGATGCCTAACGCGATCAAACATTGTGAGTGGGCTCTTTCCCTTCTCCTCTACCCCTTCATGCCTAATAATATGGAAAACACATAAAAGGCTTGAATACTTGGGCTGAAACTTGGGAAACACTACACTGAGGCGTGCATAGAGTGTGCGTCGTTGGCTTGATAGGATTGTGCCTTGAAATGGTTTACGCGTTGGATAGTTGGATGCGATAGTTGGATTATACATTTGAGGCAGTCGGTTGGATACATTGGGATTATGCTTGGACGGTTGGAATCATAAAGTTGGAATGATACTTTGAGGCAATGGGAATATCGGGAATTCGGGCGAGCGAACGTGCATCCGTGCGCGAGTATCACTTGGTCGCTTTGTCTTGCAAAGCGAGCAGTTGTGGTTCGAAACCGACAACTGCATCGGCGAGGGTGTTGTGCCGCTTGATGGGGCATCGTGCCACGAATGGGGCATTGTGCCACTGAAACGACATTGTGCCATGGGATTTGCTTTGAGCATGGGTGTTGCACCAATTCGGAATACATTGCTGTAAAGCGGCAATGTGAAACACTGGGTATTTTGGTGCCTTGGGCTATATGTTGAGGTCGAGATTTATATTCCTTGGAAGGATATGTTAGAAGAATGGTTATGGATATTTCGGTTGGATATCGGTTGAACGAGTCTAGGATCGCTTGGTGGGGCGAGAATGTTTCGATCCTCTCGTCATACCTACGTGTCTGCATAGTCACGGACAACCTGCATGGCACAGGGTTTGGTCTCTTCGAACGGGATTCTCCGGGGCACCGGGATCGTTCGGCCATGGAGGAGACAATTTGGGTAACGCGTCTTGGGCGCGGTGCTAGCGGTTGGATGCGATTCAGGTGGGTTAGCTACTTAGCGCTGCTTCGAATAGAACCGCATTGATCAGTCCGATCAACATCCTTTATGGCCTTCGGCCAGTGACTTCATATAGAATAAATGTTGGCTTGCTTTACTTTGGTTGGTTTGTGCATCGTGTAGGCGCGGCCACCTTGCCTCGGCAAGAGTGTGCACTCGAGATTGGAATATTAAACTTTGGTTGAGGATGGATATTGAGGCGAGACTGATGGTTCGATATGTTTTTGTGCAAGCGATGACATTGAGTAAGATGGGTCGGATATATATAACTGCTTATCGTTTGGTTTGAGATTGAATGCTTGCATGCTTAAACTGCTTTACAGCTTTCCTTAACATGTCATCCATATGCCATGAAACGAATTTAGGATTCAACTAGAAAGATCACCATTTAACAGGTTGCATTCACTATTTTTACTTAGTGTCGGCTTAGACGAGTGGGTTACCCCGCTCACCAGTATGGTTGTGTACTGACCCACGTTTGTGGGCAATATTTCAGGTACACAGGCGTAGTGCCGCTGCTTGGATATACGGGACAAGATGTATGAACTGTAAGTACCTTTGTGGGCTAGAGAAAAGAGCAAGAGAATTTTATCGTCTCCGTGGCATCGCCTTTGTGGCATTGCCTTCGGGGCATTTCATTTGGACCCTCTCGTGAGCTTCGCTGCGTATACTCTGTTGTGTGCTTGGTACACAAACGGCTTCCACTGTAACTTGGTTGTTTTGATGATAACTTTGGTGTTTAACAACATCGCCTTGTACGAGCGCAACTCCAGGCTCGTACGGCATCACGTCCCGAAGAGAACGATTGTCCCACGGGAGAGATGAGACGTGGTGATTTCACGTTCAGCGGGGACTATTGCGCTTGCGGGAGATTGGGGTATGACAGATTGGTATCAGAGCGCCCGGTTCATTTCTTCGGACTTGGTCCTTCGCTTCATCACAAACTCTAAAATCGCTTCCGCGTGTCGTTTAGCTCTTGACTCTACTCGGTGCCGCATCGGATGTTTCATGCAATAAGTCTATTTATTGCTAGTTGTGGCTGCATATTATTTCTTGGTTGGGTTGCTTTGGTTGGTTTTCGTAGGATCGCTTAGCCTCGTTAGGCGTTGTTGCATTCGTGTAGCAAGTTGGTTGGCGTTGTTGCATTTATGCAACAAGTTGTGGGCTTTCATTTGGCTTGGCTTGGCTTGTCGTTTAGGGAGATTCTGATTGCCTCAATGGATCAGTTGGTTAGCTAACGAGATTTGGTTATACGACATATTTTGAGTAGAAACATTCGATGAGAATGGATCCTTGCACGAGTTGCTCGTCTAGCGACTGTGTTGGATATAAGTTGGAATTTTGGCTGTGGCGTATCGGTTGGGCAAGTTGGAGTTTAGCTTGGGAATATCAGGATAAGTTGGTACGAGTTGCTCGTATAACAAATGTGTGGAACCATTGGGTATTGGGTTGGATTATTCGGAAGAGAGCTCGATGCATGGGTTTGCTCGTGCTGCGAAACTATCAGACGGTTTGAGAAATAGTTGGATAATTCAAGCATTGCCTGAGTTTTGTGTCAAACTCGAATTGGGAAAGGCATGATCACGCATAAGGGATGGTTCGAATGGATTTTGGATCAATGCAGAAAATCGTAATGTGAGTAGCGACTTAATTCGGAGTAGTATATGGGATACCACATTGTGAGCAAGGCCTTGGAACATTTTGGTTGGACATCAATGAAAATTGCCTGAACGGACTCGGGTAATGAGAATACAAGTTGGTTGAGTTAGAAAGAATGAAAATGAAGCAAAGCGAATATTGAGTTGAGTATATCGAGAACGGACTGGTGCAAATGGAAGTATCATTGGCTAAAGAGATGGACGGAATCGGAACGAACATTTGGGTTACGCTTGAGCAAAGCGATGGGATTATCGAAATAATAGCGAGCACGGACTATAATTTTGGGCAACGCATTTGAGCTGTTGGTTGAGCAATGAAACACGAACTTGGCTTGGAGGGACAATGCGATGGATTCATACAAACTTGGAGGATTTTTGGATATTGCTGCTCGAGAAGTTGACTCAGGTTTAGCGAAAATAGAATTTTGGGCAAGATGGTGCAACAAGCGTAGACGGATTCTCCGGAAGACGTGGACGGATTGTGACAACAACGGAAGGCAAAAGATTGTGGCGGACGGACTTTTGAAGATAGCAAAATGTGGGAGCAACGTCGGAACAAATCACTGTGCTGCTCGAGTAAGTTGGACGTGCAATGTGGGACATGGCAAACGGATGTGAATTTGAGCAAGTCTTGAGTTTCGAGAATCATTGCAAGTGGTAGTGCGAGAATTGAACATGCAATTCGGAAATTTGATGGATTCAGGACAGAACGACGGATTGATAGAAGACGGTTTCAACGAGCGCGGTTCTCGGATTCGGAAACTTCGCTCGGATGAATGGTTGGATTTTGACTCGGATTTGCAGATGAGATATAGCATGGTTTATAGTAACTGTCCATCGTGATGATTACAATTATCGAGCGTAGCTTCGGGACAGCTGACCCAAGCGACTTGTCTGCTGAATCGGAAATGAATATGGTAGTCCCATAGAACGACCCTTGAGGCGGCGTATTTGGGGAATGCGTCGAGGGCAGATGTGAGCAATGAGATTTGGCTTATCGACTGAGTGTTGGGTTTGAGAGACCCTTGGGATAGTCTTCAGCTGAAGATATAGCCAGAAGATCGAAGCGATGGTGGAAGTAGCCTAAGTCAACTGATGAGATTCAGAGTCGCAGATTTTTATCGATGGCATCGTCTCTGACTCATCGTACCCTGGAAGGGAATAACATTCATATGAATTGACGACTGTGAAACTAGCTCGTGAAGTTAAAGCAACGGCTCGTTCAGATCAGATCCTTGTGAATACTGGAAGGGACAGATTTGCCTCAGATTTACAAGATGTCTCAGAACTTATTCTGGGAAGCGTGCTCGTTCGGAAGGCAAAGGTGATATTCTATGCTTCGAGGCAGTGGAAGCAGCGTGAAGAACTATTCCATGTGCAACCTAAGAATTGTGGCGAGTGTGTCCACGTTGAAATTGTGGCGACACAATCCCTTTGGCGTGGCGGCGAGATCTTCGTGGATCACATGAACCTCAATATAGATGTTCACCCTGTGAGATATTGAGATGGCAGGAAAATGTGTTGGACTGAGCTGATCTAAGCAAAGTTGATATAGGGTAAGTCGCATAGCTAGGTAGATCAGTTGAGAAGATCGTTCGGTGCACGAGATAATATTTGGAGATGTTGCTAGTACTGATTTCAGAAATAGTGGGATGGATTGTGTTGGAACGCGAACTCATTGAGTCGGTAGAAAATCTGCATAATTGAGAATAGTGCTCAATCGAATATGTTGGAATGGAAATCGTGATTTGGTTCAATTGGGAGTAAAGCAAATGGATGCCTTGAACATAAAGATACCCTTGTAACTTGTTCAAATTTACTATCGCAAAGCTCGGCTAAAATGCATGTATTTTAGGGACGCCTTAAATATATGTACGATCCAAAACTAAGCGATAGGAAGAATTCGTATTGAGGTGCAAGGAGGATGTGGGAATTCGTGAAAATTGTACGAGCGTTCAGCAGAACGAGATGCGGAGTCAGAATCATGAATATGTGTGTTGCATAAGAGCAGATCCATGGAATTGGATTGTGGCATACTAGTAAGGAATGAGTACCAGCACGGTTCGTGGACGAACCTGATTCTAAGTGGTATATTATGTAATGCCCCACAATCGCTCGGAGCGTTACGCTGAGTCGGATTGAATGAATCAAATGCTGGTTATATTTGAAATGTTGGGTTTGGGGGAAGAAGGATTAATCGAGTTGGTTTCAATGTGCGATGGCTAGCGGGTTCGATGGAAATCAGGTGTTCGTTCAGAACATTACTGAACTAGCTGGATGGAAGCGATAATGCCGTCTTCCTTAGTCCGATCGGTCGGATGATTTGGAGTGCACGGCCTTCTCGTACGGTCATACCAGTTGAGTAGATCGCGCTTGCATCGGACCACGAGTTCAAGGGATTGGCCGTATCGGCAGGACAGGATGCCTAACGGGATCAAACATTGTGAGTGGGCTCTTTCCCTTCTCCTCTACCCCTTCATGCCTAATAATATGGAAAACACGTAAAAAGCTTGAATACTTGGGCTGAAACTCGGGAAACACTACACTGAGGCGTGCATAGAGTGTGCGTCGTTGGCTTGGTAGGATTGTGGCTTGAAATGGTTTACGCGTTGGATAGTTGGATGCGATAGTTGGATTATACATTTGAGGCAGTCGGTTGGATACATTAGGATTATGCTTGGACGGTTGGAATCATACAAGTTGGAATGATGCTTTGAGGCAATAGGAATATCGGGAATTCGGACGAGCGAACGTGCATCCGTGCGCGAGTATCACTTGGTCGCTTTGTCTTGCAAAGCGAGCAGTTGTGGTTCGAAACTGACAACTGCATCGGTGAGGGTATTGTGCCGCTTGATGGGGCATCGTGTCACGAATGGGGCATTGTGCCACTAAAACGGCATTGTGCCATGGGATTTGCTTTGAGCATGGGTGTTGCACCAATTCGGAATACATTGCTGTAAAGCGGCAATGTGAAATACTGGTTATTTTGCTGCCTTGGGCTATATGTTGAGGTCGAGATTTGGATTCCTTGGAAGGATATGTTGGAAGAATGGTTATGGATATTTCGGTTGGATATCGGTTGAACGAGTCTAGTATCGCTTGGTGGGGCAAGAATGTTTCGATCCTCTCGTCATACCTACGTGTCTGCATAGTCACGGACAACCTGCGTGGCACAGGGTTTGGTCTCCTCGAACGGGATTCTCCGGGGCACCGGGATCGTTCGGCCATGGAGGAGACAATTTGGGTAACACGTCTTGGGCACCGTGCCAGCGGTTGGATGCGATTCAGGTGGGTTAGCTACTTAGCGCTGCTTCGAATAGAACCGCATTGATCAGTCCGATCAACGTCCTTTATGGCCTTTGGCCAGTGACTTCATATAGAATAAATGTTGGCTTGCTTTACTTTGGTTGGTTTGTGCATCGTGTAGGAGCGGCCATCTTGCCTCGGCAAGAGTGTGCACTCGAGATTAGAATATTAAACTTTGGTTGAGGATGGATATTGAGACGAGACGGATGGTTCGATATGTTATCGTGCAAGCGATGACATTTTGTAAGACGGGTCGGATATATATAACTGCTTGTCGTTTGGTTTGAGATTGAATGCTTGCATGCTTAAACTGCTTTACAGCTTTCCTTAACATGTCATCCATATGCCATGAAACGAATCTAGGATTCAACTAGAAAGATCACCATTTAACTAGTTGTATTCACTATTTTTACTTAGTGTCGGCTTAGACGAGTGGGTTACCCCGCTCACCAGTACGGTTGTGTACTGACCCACGTTTGTGGGCAATATTTCAGGTACACAGGCGTAGTGGCACTGCTTGGATATACGAGACAAGATGTATGAACTGTAAGTACCTTGTGGGCTAGAGAAAAGAGCAAGAGAATTTCATCGTCTCTGTGGCATCGCCTTTGTGGCATTGCCTTCGAGGCATTTAATTTGGACCCTCTCGTGAGCTTCGCTGCGTATACTCTGTTGTGTGCTTGGTACACAAACGGCTTCCACTGTAACTTGGTTGTTTCGATGATAACTTTGGTGTTTATCAACATCGCCTTGTACGAGCGCAACTCCAGGCTCGTACGGCATCACGTCCCGAAGAGAACGATTGTCCCGCGGAAGAGCTGAGACGTGGTGATTTCATGTTCAGCGGGGACTATTGGGCTTGCGGGAGATTGGGGCGTGACAGCCGACGGAGCTGGAGCGGGCTGCGAGAAAGTACCAGCCTCTCCAGCTGTAGGTGCACTAGCAGTCTCCCGCTCATGCAGCCGAAGATACTCGGCCTAAAATGGTTTGGAAACTCGATAATTGACTAAGTTATATTAAAATTAACACAAAGTAAAGTAATACTTACATAGGTTTGCGAGGCCCTCTCATCAATGAGATTTCCGTCCTTGCGATGGGTGGCCAAGAAGATGGTCACCATGTTTGCATCCTCACCCCTCTGTACCTGTTAAAAGTATATTATTTAGTAATAAACTTAAACATTTTTATCGTACTTACATTAAAATAATATATCTTAAATAAAAAACATACCAAACGACAAAAATGTTCCGTCATCAGAATCGAGCCACCACACCACTTGACAGCATTCCGCCTAGCCGCCTTGGCCTTTTCAGACCTTTCCTTGTAGCTCGGATCATCGAATGTAGCCCTCATCGCAGTGCATTGCTCAGGCGTGATCGAACCTTGGATCGGTTTTCCAGCACGATCACGAGCCTTCTGGTAATCCAGAGCATCTCGGATAAGCTTGGCGGCAACGGTCGGAAACAGTCGCTCGATCAAATCGGCCCGGTGCGGAGGATAGAAATACGTTTGCTACAATAAATAATTTAGTAAGTGAACATCACGGATAAGTTATATAATAAGCATAAATTAGAGGATTTATTTAATATACTTTTACCTGGAAGTGCGTAAACCAGAATTCCTTCCTCTCCTCTGGAGCTTCTGAGTAGTTGATCAAAAGGCCACCGTAGTTGTTCCTCAGAAATAGGCCCAGGCATCTCTGAACCGACGATGGACGATATCTATACAGAGATAATTATTTTTATCGAAAAAGTCAATATATGATGAATAAAAAATACACGATATATATGATGCTAAACCATATAATTGACTTACTTTGTACCATCGGCCCAAATCTCTGTCCTCGTCTCCTCAGGTGGTGCGCATGGAGGATCTTGCTGATGCTGGAACAACATGGGCACGACCTCCTCTACATGCTCATCTGTCTCCATGGTTCCCTCAATAGGAGGAACGCTGGACGAGGGAGTACTATCACGCCTGGAACTACTCGTCCCAACAGTCGAAGATGTGAGTGATCGATATACTAGAGTACTGGGCAACGACGATCCGGAACCAATAGTAGGCAGTACCGGAGAAGCACTCTGTCTACCTCGGGACCTGCCGAATCCTCCGAGTCGTCCTGTCATACCTGATAACAACATATGATGAATATAAAAAAACATAAATATATAGTACATTCTACAGTCAAAATATGATGCATATCTCACAGCATTTACAGTCAAAATATAATATATATATTCGTTAAAATAGTACATTCTATAGTCAAAATATAGTTACATTCTACAGGAAAAATATTTTATTTTCAATCATCTTCAGAAAATTCATCTTGTTCGCCTTCCTCGTCCTCCTTTCCCTCTTCCTCCTCCTCGTCTTCACTTTCATCTACTTCGTCTTCGTCTTCCTCTTCAAATAATTCTATATATTCTACATTATTACTCGTGTAATAAGTAACTTTTGTTGAGTCCACATCTACAATATTTGTTACAAGAGGTAGATTATCCTCCTGATAAGCTATTTTATCAATATCAAAGGTATTTCTAGCTTTAGTCTTACATACTGCCCACCAATCCGACCTCGCTATCCCCCGTCTAGGATAAGTTATGAAGTACACGAGCTGAGCTTGACTTGATAGGACAAATGGTTCGTAGCCTTGATATCTATGCTTGTAGTTTATATCCACAAGGCCATGCTTGTCAATTTTCTAACCTTGATCTTGAATCGGATCGAACCATTCACACTTGAATAGCACGATATTAGTAGGTTCTGTGCTATAATTATATGTCAACTCCATAATCTCTCGTAAGATGCCAAAAAATTATTGCCTAGATCGACGTCTTTGTAGTTCGAAGATTTGATACACAAACAACTATTTTTCGTCGAATCAAGATCCAGAAAGCTGTCTCTGATAGGAGCATTTGTTGACTTAAACCTGAACCCATTCACACAGGAACTTGGCCATATTTTAATGGCAGTAATTGGTCCCTTGGCTAGAGTTCTAATAGATTAAGTCTCGGGTGTTATTAGACGATCGACCTAAATACCAAAGTAGCGATAATAAGTTATTTGTTTTGCAAGTGCAGAATTAAAAAGTAATTACCAAGCATCTTACATATGCGCTCAACCAATAAGGAAAATGACATCTCATTTCTTGTTCTACTTCTTCGTCTGTTATGTAGGGTCTAAACGACCTTAACTCATCATTATATGTGCTGAAAAACAATAAAGCAACTGCTGATTAGTAGCATAATAGTAGCTTATACTATTACATTAAGATGATGTAAACGTAGACGTATGAATTACTTACCCCTCTAGCTTCTCCACTTCATCCTCGTCGCAATTGAGTAATATATACAACTGAGCAGCCCTTAGATCGTCGTCATTCAAATATCTCTTCTTCATTTTTTTTGAAGGCTTTCCGGACGCATTGAATACTTTGAGTATTGCATATTCCTGATATCCGTCGTCATTTCTTGGAGATTTCGTTCTATTAGTAGCAACATGCGGTTTGAAATACGTCGAGCAAAAGTTTGTAATCTTCACGAGAACATAAGCTTCACAAATAGAGCCCTCAACCCGTGCCTTATTTTTCACCTTTCTCTTTAGGTGATTCAGATGCCGCTCGAAGGGGTACATCCACCGATAACCGACAGGACCACCAACACATGCCTCATAGGAAAGATGAATTGGCAAATGCACCATAGAGTCGAAGAATCCAGGAGGAAACACCTGTAAAACCCCTATTTCTAAAAATAATATTTTTTTATTAATTATTAATTTAATTGTAGTAATTAGTGTCTAATTAGGAGAAATAGATTTTATTAATTTTTATTTTAGGTGTCCGTGCATTTGGGAGATTTATGGGACCATTATGATTTTTTTCGAATTTATTCCATGTAGGGGACCCCTTGAGCAGTTGCTAGCTTAATGGTGTGCATTAATATAATTCTAGATTTTTTCTATGAGTATATATGTATATATAAATATATATATACATATATTTAGAAAAGAAATAAAAAAAAACTATTAAAGAAAACTATTAAATACTAATACCATTAATAACTAATACTATTTCTATCATTAATAACCTATTTACTACTACTACCAACACTTAATGAGCCAACGCCTGTGCATGTGTGAGCCGTCCCCCTTGCAAAAATAAGCCAGCAAGCAACCCACCCTTTAATTGCTTTGTGAGCCATAAAACCAACCGCACCAAACAACCCTTTCATTAGTAACCCGACGGAACCCCCCCCTTTCTCTTTCATTTATATATATATATATATATATATATATATATATATATACGCGCATCACGCGTGCCTGCCCTCGGCAAAGAACGCCCCTTTATTTCTCTAAAACCTAAACCTAATCATCCAGACTCTCCCTCTTCCCATCTAGACCTAGAGATCGCCGCCACCGCAGCCAGAGAACTCCGCCAGGCCGTCCAAACAAATCCCGACGACCGCGACCCCGCGCACTGCAGATTCCCACAACGAGGTACCTGTGTTCCGGAGTTATTTTCTGTCGACTCGCTCAACCAAACGCCACCCCGTTTTCACCGGTATGCTCACCCCTTAACCCTATTCCATATCTATGTATTAGTAGACCTCGAACAACGCGTAACCATAGACGAAAATAGCGCCAAAGTTGGCAGAAATAGACCAAATTCTGGAAACGCAGAAAACTGCGGTGACCACCCATGTTTCGGAGTTCGTATCTCCCACCACAGAGATTCGAATTCGATGATTCTTTTTTGTATGCGTAGACCACTTGACCTAGTTTAATTTTTGTTAAATAACCCTAGATTATTAACTGCTGTAGATAAAATTAAATTCATTGGAACACCCCGCGAACCCACTTTTCCAGATTTTCAAAAGTTGTGAAACGGAGCACGCCCCGCCAAATGGGACCGCCCCGTCGTGTGCCAAGTGTACCGAACGGTGCGCGCAGCGTAACCGAACACGTAAAAATTCAAGAAAACTGATTCGAACGCGTGTGCACGCCAGAATCAGCCCGTATCCGCGGACACACCCGTGTCATAACTTTTGTAGAAGTCGCGCGTATTTTGTGCACGCACGTCAGATTGCAACGAAACTTGTTCCACTGGACTCGTGGTAACGTGCTGGTCTGGTGACCCAATTTTCACGCAATTCTGAGACAGTTGACCAAGTCCCCAATTGGCGGGCCCCACGGTTGACTTTTTGGGCGAAATTGTGTTCGGCCCATCGGAATCCACATTTGGATATACCGCTGGGTTCGTATTGACATTTAGAGTTGTTTGACCTATAATTTATCCCATTTAGAGACTGTTATCCATGGCACATTTTTTGGTGCAAAGTGGACCACACGTGGACCCCACTTTTACCCAAAATTATCATTTTTGCCCTTGTGTCCAAATTGGACGAAAGGGAAGTACTTTTTAGCTATTTTGCTTATTCTGGGAACGTTGGTGATGTTTATTTCAGCATCCGGAGACGTTCATTCTGAGGCCGTAGCTTCTGACTCTTGGTGTTGACATCGGGACACTACATTTTGCAGCTTTCTTGCTAGGCAAGATACCTTGCCAAATTGCTTACAGTATTTTGTATGCTTAGTATATTTCTATATATTTATTGCATTTCTGTTTATTTATTTCATGTGTAGTTCCTTTCAGTCATTACTATATATTAGATATGTTGACACACACTTGACACTTAGTATCATAGAGGACAATCATTAGGCGTATGAGCTTTTAACCACTATGGTAAACCGTAGTATATAGTTTGCACTACGGGCGTGTGTCACGCTGGTGGCTACCCCTTAGGTATGTCAATTTCTGTAGAGTCGCACTGGTTGCTACCCAGAGGTATGTCGATTTCTGATGTCCATTGACGGGTGTGTGAGTTGTGAGGCTTAGATCGAGTAGCCTACCCTTACCCATACGTCAAAAAGTTGTCCTCATTGCAATCATATAGATTATGTTGTACAACATACTTATTTATTTTCAAACATTATGCATGTTCACTGTATTCAAATTGGCTTGCTTCTATGTATCTTGTTATGTCCCTTTGAGGACCTGGTCCCTTGCCAGGTATAGATGACCAGGAGTATTCGCAGGAGTACGGGCCTGGACCTGACGCATTATTTTCTGCCGAGGAGGTCTTACCTTCTGAGCATCGTTGATTATCTAGCGATGGATTCTTTTAGCTGATACACTTCTGTCTTCACATTATTTTATATTGGAGATTTTATACTCCTCTCTCATTTTAGTTTTGGATGTAGTCTTTGGTAGTGGATTTGTCTCCACCCGACTATTATTTTGGATATTTCAGACTCCTTATTCTAGTTTTAGTATTTCTTTTCTATGACTTATTGTGTGGATGAGATTAGCATATCTGTGATTTGTGACATTATATATACCATATGTGAGTTCATATTCATTCTACAGCGTACGTGTGTATTATGGTATCCATATATTGGAATTTCCATATACATACGGCTGACATGCTTACGTGTTCCTAGTCCTACGTATTTTGGGACTGGGGCATGACAACACCTTCTTGAGTTTACATAGTATTACCGCAATGTCCTTCTTTTGCTTTTCTAGATGATCGACGAGCAACTTAGTACAACAAAGATCTCTGAAGAATATGCTGAGCTCTGTCAATGGATCCCAAACGACCTGCGGTAAGAATTTCTGGAATATAATCGGAATTAACCTCTCCATGAATACATGACAATTTTGGCTCTTCATACCCGCCAGTTTGTTCTCCTTGAGGTCGACGCATCTTCTCAAGTTCGACACGTACCCATTTGGAAACTTTAGACCATGAATCCACCTACAAAGTCTCCCTTTATCCTCTTTCTCCAGTGAGAAAACTGATTTAGGTTGCTTTAACTTTCCATTCCCCTGCTCTATCAAATGTAATGCAGGACATCTACATATTTTTTCTAAGTCCAACCTGGCCTTCGGATTATCTTTCGTCTTCCCCTTTACCTCTATTACATTATTAATTATGTTATCAAATACATTTTTCTCGATATGAATGACATCAAGGTTATGTCTAATCAGATTGGTGCTCTAATATGGCAGATCCCATAATATACTCCTCTTCATCCAGTTTTGGGTGCGACCAAATCCGTCATACTTGAACCCCTTAGCAGGTTCTTCGATAACACTTGGTAAATCTTTTACCTCTTCCCATATCGTGTATCCGGGCCACCTTGGCGGTGGATTAGCCTTCTCCACAACTCCCGAACGAAAAGTATTCATGTTCCTCCGGTACGAATGATCCTTCGGCAGAAATTGTCGATGACAATAGAAGAAGCACGGTTTGCCTCCGTGTTTCAAACGAAAAGCCTTAGTACGATCCATGCAATACGGACATGAGAGACGACCATGGGTGCTCCATCCCGATAACATTCCATAGGCCGGAAAGTCATTGATGGTCCACATAAGTGCAGCCCTTATATGAAAATTCTGCTTCCTAGAAACATCATACGTATTGGCACCTACTTCCCACAGCTGAATCAACTCATCTATCAAAGGCTGTAAATACACATCGATGTTCCTCTTCGGATTATTCGGACCCGGGATAATAACGGTTAGGAACATATACGAAGTCTTTATGCACATCCAAGGCGGTAGATTATACGAAGTGACGATCACAGGCCAACACGAATACTGGGAGCCCAAAAGTCCGAATGGGTTAAAACCGTCAGAGGAGAGCCCCAATCGGACATTACGCAGATCCGAAGCAAAATCTGGATACTCTCGATTAAAGTGCTTCCATACTTCTCCATCGGATGGATGATCCAATACTCCTTCGATCTGTTTTTGCCTGTGCCAACTTATTTTTTCTGCAGTCTCCTTAACCATGAACAACCGCTGCAACTGCTGCATCAAAGGCAAGTAGTGCCTCGAATCGGTAGGCTTCCTTGCACCGACAGACTTTCCTCTAACAGTGGCCTTGTAGCGATCAGCACCACAAAATCTGTACGCATCTTCATCCTTGTCGTCTTTGTAGTACAACATGCACCCATTTTGACATGCATCGATTTTTTCGTATCCCATCCAGAGTGATCTCACCATCCTCTTACATCGATAGAAGTCTTTAGGCAACATTGCACCCTCGGGCAAGATCTCTATAATCAAATCGATCGGTCGATTATAGCATTCTTGCGACATGTTAAAATTGGACTTGATACTCAATAATCTTGTAACCACCTCCAACGGTGAATGATCCTCACAACCAGGATATAGTGGAGTCCTTGCATTCTCCAGTAACTCCATAAACTTTACAGCATCGGCATTCGGTGCCTCCTCAGCTGCATCATAATTGTCCGGATTAAAACTAGGTCCCGCCGTATCATAATTATCTGGATTAAAACTAGGCCCCGCCGTATCATAAACCATGTTCACCCACCCGTCGTCGTAAGCATCGTGGTCGTGGACATCTATATACGGCTCCACATAAGGCTCCGACTCCGATGCTAGAGACACAAGTTCTCCGTATGCGGTCCATTGATAGTAATTCGGCGTGAAGCTCTTCGAGTACAAATGATATGTGACTTCCACTTCTGGATGATATTTCCTATTGTGATATCTCACACACGGACACTTAATTTTGGTACCGTCCATGTACTGAGGGAACGCCTTGGCGAACTGCAGGAACTATTGTACACCCTCAATGAATTCATTCTGCACACCGTACATGTCATCAGGATGATGGTTGTACATCCATGAACGATGAAGCAGATAGTAATTCATATCCATTTCTAGATACTTTTGAAAAAATGACAGTATGTTTCATATAAATCATTACATACAGTGGTTTATCACCTAACTTTATAACTTAACCGTACTATAAAAATCATAACTGATTATAATACATACTTTCATTTATCAAAGTCTAAAATAAGCAATATTCAAAACAAGTAACCATATAAACTAACACATACACCTATCAACTAACAGTCATCAAGTATTAACTTACCTACAAATTGAGAACAATACCTAACTAACATGTAACACTAACCACCCTTTAACATATAACTTAACATTTACTAACAATTGACACTATATCATGGCCTCTAATTCGAATACCAAACTAAAAGTCATATCTAATTATCATACTCCTACAACTAACTAACACTAACCTTCACCATATACTAACCATCATCAATCATCTAACTAACCTGATTGAACATCAGTGCACAATCCTCACTGAGTTCAGTCCACACCGTCCAGTGGACCAAACTTTCCAACCTAATCAATTTCTTACCTTAACCCAAATTTGTGGCTGTAGAAGCATAAAAAATATGCTGTAGAGTTATACGCAGTATTTCAGTTCTGGCGGCATAAAACTTGACTTTAGAGTCATCGGCGTACAACAGAGCTTTATCGCTAGTACAGCGTAAAATATAGCTCCAAGAGCAACCCGCGTACAATGCAGTATTTTCAGACTGCCTCAGCGGATAAATGTTGCTATCTCGCCTTTACGGCATAAAACCCATTTGCTTTCTAATGCAATGGGAAGATTATACGAGGATCGCCTCGTATCCTTCAAAAGAGCTGTACGAGGAACACTTCAAATTCTACGAATGAACCTGTCAGACAGTACAATAAACCTGACTCCTGACAAACGGTATATCACGACTATCCAGACGACGGCTGTAATGATGATGCGGCACAAAGACCCAAACCGTCATCTAGTGACATTTCCTTGATATAAACTGCTTTTACCACTTCAAGGAAATACGCTGCCTAGTTTTATACAGGCAGATGTGAGCTTTTACGCTCAGCAGAAGACAAAACAAACTGCCACATCAAAAGCTGCTCTCCGTACAGAGCTCGAGGCACGTCTCTGCATTAAATGCGTAGAGTGGGGACAGATCTCTGCATTTAATGCACGAGATTTGGTTCTACTTCCGAAGACTGGGTGAGCCATGATTAAGGCTAATACGTCCACGTTATCTCTTCTACATATTACGCCATCAGACTATTTTCAACTTTAGGAGCATGCTGTACGATATCTCCTTAAAATACGTCGACCTGGCTATTTTCAGCTATGAGGAGTACGCCGTATGCTATCTCCTCGGAATACTCCATCTCAGGCTATATATTTTGCATTGGTGAGTGACAAGACTATTCGGTCCAGAATACGCTCAAGACCTCAGTCAGGAAGGAAGATCGGCTATCTTTTACGCTAGCTACCCATCCATGCAGCATCAAGCTTCTACGCTTACTTGGCTTCTATGCCAACTTGACAAACTACTTGGCTTCTACGCCAACCTGATAGCCATTGGGCTTCTACGCCTACAGGTCAGCTATTGGGTTTCTACGCCTACATGTCAGCTATTGGGCTTCTACGCCTACCTGTTTTCTACACCATGGTGACAGTTATTGGCTTCTACGCCAACTTTTTCTAGCGAGGGGCAGTTACCTACGTGGCTTGCATGCCGTGATCTTCGCAGCAGTTATACGCATTATCTCTTAATGGGACACGCATCATACGCTTATTCAGAGGATCATCTATACTTGGGTGTCAGTTATTATAACCGCCGCATAAAAAGTGCCACACTCTCCATTGTCCGGCTTCTACGCTGACTGGATGGTTATTGTCACTAAAACCCTATAAATAGAGACCTCTATTGACAGAGGTCCAAGGTCGAAAAGTCGAATAATTAGGAGAAAAGAAGGTCGAAAAATCTTAAAAGAGAAGAGAAGAGTCAGAGCATAAACAAAGAGTAGTGATCGACAATTTTGGCATCAAGCATCCACTCCCCTGTGCAATCTTTGAAGCATCTCCTTCTTCTACAGTACTTCTTCATCATCGTGTGGTCCAAGGGACAAAGTGATCGACTGCAGGTCAGACTCCTATAGCAATATTTACCCAGATTAAAATTTGTACTTAACATCCTCATATAGGATTAATAGTACTTCTTGTTTATAAACTCAAGAAAGGGTTTTGTATAAACCTAGTTTATTTCTTTCGTTTATTATCAAACACAAGATGGTGACTCTGCTGGAGATTTCTTTCTCATCTGATGAGAAAGCAATTGCTCAACACGATGCGGTATCAGTAGGATCAATGAAGAAGACCTTGGTCGTCCAGTTCGACCAATCTGCCTACGAAGATATGCTTCGAACAAGGGGTAGCTCTCACTCTCTCTCGGTCTAAGACAACAGGAAACTGCGTAAGGTGTGGATGCCCCTGACATCCCCTACCATTCCTGCCGACTCTCTGGCTTCTCCGACCAGCAAGGTTGTAGCTTCGCAACCTCCGCACTCTGCGTATAAAACTCTGTCTCCTGTCACTGACGGAATAGACACAACTTCTGGCAGTGCCTCAGTGCTAATCCAGAAGTCTACTCCGCGCTCTGTGTATAAAACTCTGTCTCCCGTCACTGACGGAATAGACAAAACTTCGGGCAATGCCTCAGTGCTAATCCAGAAGTCTACTCCGCGCTCTGCGCATAAAATTTAGTCTTCCGTCTGTGACAAGGCAGACAAGATTTCTTATAATGCCTCAGTGCCAAATCAGAAATTCCAAACGCGCTCTGCGCGTAAGATTGCATTTGCCCTCCGCGGAAAAGCAGATGGTCCCAGCAATCTACGCAAGGGTAAACAAGCGGCAGATTTCTCAACTTCTCGTCCTATACGCTATCAAAAGAATCTGCCTGTTCTCCAAATTCCGCATAAAGCTGATGGCCGATTGAAGACTTCCTCAGTTTTATGCCAGCCTGAGCAAAATTCCAAATTACGCCAGGAGAAGCCCCTCGGCGTAAAAAAGGCCCAGTTCGTGGATAGATACGCTCCTCGAGGATCATGTGCTACTCATATGGCTGAACTGCTGTATATAGGTGGTAGAGAAAGGGTTGGGGTGCCCAATATCCGCATTCCAACTAATAAAAAAGGGAGGAACAAACTTTCTTTCTCTTCTTCTTCCGTTAATACTCCTGACTTGCATGAGTTTCTGATCCGAAAATGCAAAGACAGGAGTCATAAGCAGGCTTCATTTCCCCTAACTGTCAAACTGGGAGAGATCATGTGGGAAGATGCATCAACATCTAATATCATCATGACATATGGACCATATGAAAATGATGCCTTTATTGTTCCTCCAACTCACGACGACTAGCATTCAATAGTCTTCGGTCGCATACGGAGCAGTCCGATTGTACAAGAGAAATTTTGCGAGTCTGAGGGTGGCAAAATGCAAATCCACAGGTATAGCCCACAAGCTTTGAAGATTATATAAAGCATGGGTTATGATTTGAAGTTGAAACAAGGCCTCAACTATGGAAAAGGTAGACGAACACCGTTGCATAGTAATCCTTACTGTCAATAAACTCATTTTGGGTTGGGGTACACTGCATCTCTTACAAACTTTAAACCTCTAGAGGCAGGTCCTTCCAAATTAACTTCTGCGAGAAAATGCAACGACAAGTCTGGGGGTAGTCTTCCTCGACAAAACATGGTAGTATCCAGAGCAGGGGGTAGAATTCTCTCTGAGTCCGAAGATGCTACAACGATGGCGATCCTCCCGGAAGATCGAAAAACTCAGGCATCGGGAGCCAGAAGGCCGAAAGGGACTTTCTCCTTCAATGAAGATGACATCATTAAAATCTTCAATATGTTGATGAAGGAACACAAACTTCATCTACCCAACATCAGATACCCTGAAAGGGCTGGCAAAGTCGATGATCCAGATTATTGTCTCTTCCATCGGTATATTCATCACCCTACAAGGGCCTACTATGTAATAAAAAGGAGAATTCAGGAGTTGATCGATGCCAAAGTCATCACTTTGCCTCTATAAACGAGGGGACGATCACTGCAAATTGATTTCACTTTAACGTGACAATTTTCTCCCTCAAGAAAATATCGAATGATGAATCCCTAAAGTTTTCCCAGTGGATTCTTCAGGTCTATCCCCACTCAAGAAAATCACTCTACAGTAAATTTTTCAGACATGAGTTCATGTTCATATTACCTCTGAACTATTGTCCAAATATTTTGTTATCTCCCCAGCTGAGTTTGTTATGTTCATATTACCTCTGAATAAACCATCTTGGCCTGACTATTGATTATCATGTCCATATTACCTCTGATATTGGTTGTCATCTCAACTTAACCCCCGTACTTAACTCTAAGTACGCCAGTGGTGTTGAGTCCACAAAAAACTGCCATGTCCATATTACCTCTGAGCAGATATGTACCTCTATCCCCAATGGAGTCATAACTCAAAATTATGTCATGTTTATATTACCTCTTAACAAACTTTTTGAGTTTTTTGGCTATCGATAATCATGTCCATATTACCTCTGATATTGGTTGTCATCTCAACTTAACATCCGTACTTAACTCTAAGTACACCAATGGTGTTGAGTCCACAAAAACTGCCATGTCCATATTACCTCTGGCAGGGCTTGTCTAGAACTTATTACTTGCACTCTTGTGCGCAAAAAGTAATAGGTCCACAAAAAAATATTCCCCTGTGGAATGCCCGTAATGGAAAAATAAAATGTTCATGTCCATATCACCTCTGAACTATCCTCATCTTTTCCAGCGAAGAAAGAGTCAGTCTCTATTCATCCCTACAGAGTCATATTTTATCACGTCTATATTACCTCTGTCAGAATTTGTCTCAAACCTATTACTTGCACCCTTGTGCGCAAAATGTAATGGGTCCACTAAAAATCCCCCAATGGGAAGTCCTCAACAAATACGGTATCATACTATGTCCATATAACCTCTAGTACAATATCCAAAATTCGTACAAACAATCATAAAGAAATGGGAGGGTCTTTATATGATTGCAAACGACGCTTACAGATTAGCCAAGCCTAATGGAAATTTGGCAATGGCTATTATCAACTGCAAATTCTCGAAGAAGTAATATACTTGATCTCCTTCGTTTAACGGAGTATGACGAAGATCTTATTCTGCCAATACCATGCACAAAGGTTAGCTGGATCATATTCTATCAAGTTCATGTGACTTCTAAATAGATATCCTTAACTAATTTGTAAACCTATCATGTTAATGATACCTTTGATAGTGTTTAGTATACAAATTTAGTTGGATTATATTCTTTCAGGTTCATGTTAACTCGGAATAGATTTATATTCAGCAAAACCTTAACGAAAGAATATCATGTTAATGATACCTCTGATATCACTTTCATCCTAGCCTATCACATTCTAAAATAATGGGCCCACAAAATCAGAAAATGTGTCTTTATTATCTCCGAGAAATTATAGGAGAAACAAGAAAGTACATCATTGGGGAGGAGCAGTCAAATTATGGATCTGCTGTGCCAGAGAGGCCATTCTCTCGTTCCTGGAGTTCAAAACTGTAGCACGAGCCCGCTTCAACCTTGCCGCCTCATTGTTCAAAGCAGATAGCTCGGAACGAGCATGTACAAAACTTGCGTGGATCACACCCACATGCGTCAGGTTCTGCTGAGCCGTATCCCTTCGATCCTTCAATTCATCTCGAGCTGCCGATAAAGAGAGAGCCTTCTTCTTGGCCTTAACGAGGTCATCTTCCAATTTGCGGACCCTCGCAGCCTCCTCCTCATATTCGGCCTCGCACTGAGCCAGCTGGGGAATGACATAATCCAAGATAATATGCTCTTCATTCATCTCTTTCTACTGAGCCTCGATGGACTTGTTCAGAGTTTCTATCTCCCCAACAAGCCTCGCAGTCAAAGAGTCGTATTCAGCCTGGACCAAGTCATCAATGCTGCCTCGAGATAGCTGCAAATAATCATTAATGGGTTATTCCAAATCATTAACTATCTACTCCAGCGCATCAGCTCTCCCAGCGTCGTTAAAGTCTCTGATCGGCGCTATCGCAAACTGGGAGGACTTCCTCAGAGCCTCGAAACCTAGATTCTTCTCCAGCACCATTGCTATCAGCATTTTCAAAGTGGTGTAGAAAATAAAAGTATACTGCTCAATCAGCATGGCAAAATTAGATTGGACGCTGGGAGTGGCTACAATATCGAAGAATCCTCTTCCAGGAATGATTACAGACGATGTTGCGACAGTCGTCGCCTCAACAGATGGCGCAATAAAAGAAGAAGCGCCAACAACGGTCAAAGTGGCTGGCGTACTCAAAGGAGGCATAGTCGTAATGACAGGCTCATCCTCCTCTCGAGATGTCGGAATTGTTTCGGGCGAACCGGCACCCGAAAATGTTTCCTCTTCAAAGTCGGGCACCAACGTGTCATCAACAGGAGCCGAAACAAAGCCAAAAGTTGCGTCAACGCTGCCCTCCCCGTGGGTGTCTTCCCCTGAATAGAAGACAAGAGAAAGTTAATATCAACATGATGTTAATTTTTCTAAAAGAGGCATAAAGACGACATTTATCCATGGCCGATGGTATATATGGCGCGTCTGCAACCAGTACAGTTAAATCATTTCTTAATGATGCTAAGCGAGCTGTCATACTTGGAGAAGGGGGTGTGCCAACTGACACTGGTAGGTATTCCTCCAGGTCTTCACCGAGATCCACTAGAGGCTCATTTGGTGGAATCTCGCTGGGTATACTTACAGACGAAACAGGGGTTTCCCCTATTGCTGGTCTGGATAAAGATATTCTTATTTTGCTCGGCATCAAAGGCGATTTCGTACCACTACCTGAAGTAGTGACAGCGACAGCAGCCTTGAGCAAAGAATCTCCGGCACTGCCAGCCGGAATTGTGGAGGTTCCCTCTCTAATAGTCAAGGGACCTCTAGTCAAAGAATCATCCCCAACAGAGGAAATAGTAGGCTCATTCCGAGGAGCCTCACGGCTGGAAATCCTGAGAGGACCACCTACAACCTTCTTCTTCTTGCGAGGGAAAGTTTTCTTTAAGACAGGAGCCCTTCGCTTACCAGAGATAACCAGAGGCTCTGCAGGCGGATGTATTTTGCCTCTCGATAGTGACAACAAAGGCTCATCTGGATTGACAGAGTCTTCATCCTTGTCAGAGGAAACTGATGAGACTTCGTCTCTTCCTGCGGACTTAGAAGAGGGCATTCTAAAACTTCCACGCATATCAAAATCACGATGGAAGGTATTGACAGCCACGTAAAATTGGGCGTACGAATGGAGGAAGTGCAACTCCATGGAGAGTGAAGTCGCGGGAATAGTAAAGGCCGCCCCAGTACAACCCATTATGAAGTACCGCCATCCTCTCGCTCCATCGATAAGTCCACCTCTGGATCGGAAGCTGGTGATGGTGTTGTCCACGTGCAATTGATCATACCCAAACTGCCTGGCAAACTGACTAGGCAGGTAGGGCTCCAAGAAGCATTGGTCTTCACTTATGTACATTAAATGGGAAGGTCTAATGCATACCAACCAATTAAAAGCTTCAGAAAAAAGAACGGTCTGCCCTTCACCTGAGTCCTGAAGCCTGCTCCCCTGTTGATTGAGATGTACAGTGGGGACGGTGCAGAAGAGCTTCCAGCAGTGAGCAAAATTTAACGCTCGCCGACAGTCTAAAATTGTGGTCACGTTCCAGGTAAAATTCTTGTAATTCAACAAGAAATTACTCTCCGAACTACTGCCAGAGCCGGAAGACATTACCCTAGGGTTATGGAGAATTAACCATCCCATCAAATACAGGAACGGTAATTCCACCCTGGGAAAGCTATCACGTCGTATTTCATCCGCAAGCAGCCCATCAGTGATGGCCCTCAGGCAAGCTTATATGCGGCATACCATGGCAGGGAGAAGGCCCAGTCTTGCTCCGAACACCAGATGCATGACAGGCCATAAGGTGTTGCGGTGAATGCGATCCGAAGATGCAATGCCTGGTACTACCAGTCGGCATAGCCATACAGAGAGAAAGCCAGCCAGTTGAGCTTCCCTTGACAGAGGCCTGCGGCAATGCCTCAAATAACTGTAGGCCTTAGTGTCTGCATGATATTTCCTTATCCCTTCGTCGAAAATTTGATCTGGAGCGCCAACGTCTTCAATAAGGTCATCGACTACTTGAGCGTTAAGCACGCTCAGAAGGCTCAAAGGCTTATCTCGGCTATCTACCACCTTATCTGGCTTAACATTTCTGGCCTGGTGGAAGAAGAGATAGGATGCCCATTTGTTGGTATGAGCCAAATCAGAAGGCTCATTATAGAAGGCGGTGCACGCAAGGTAATGGCTCATCAACTCCTGGTACACTGCCACCACCTAAGGGTTTGTATCCTCCAGCTCCCGGTTTGTGGGAACGTACTCTTCATAAGGTGTCACTACCACATTTCCAGATAAGGGCATTTGTGTAATTTCACTATTTTGAATAATTATGTATTTAATTAATCTGTTGAGTTTTATAAACTATTTATATATTGTTAGTGATGTTTGGTTTTAGGTCAAACCCTAGAACTCATTAGGACTAACCCTAATGACTAAACCCTAATTTGAAAACCAAATTCTAGACAAACCCTAGAATTCCAATTTTAGGTTTGAACCTCAAACCCTAGAATGACTAAACCTTAGTTAACTAGGTTCTACATGACCTAACCTGGGGTTTTAACCTAAAACTATGCATTAGAAACCCTAACCTAGTTTTAATATAAAAGGGAACCCTCTTCTCCTTCATGAAGAATGAAACCCTAGCCTCCATAAGAAAAACCACTTGTTCTCCACCCCAAATTCAGAATCAAACCCTAGGGATTCCATCTTCCTCCTCCAAAGCAAGGGAAACAAGGAGCTTGGGTCAAGGAACCTTGGGGGAAGAAGAACTTTCATAGGGAAACCATCTCCCTATAGGTAAAACCCTATTGTTATTCAATTATATTCTATTTTTTATTGTTGTTTGGCCATTAGGAGATCACCCTTTGTTTTAGATTTGGTTCTATGGGTTTTCCATGAAGACCTAGGTGATTCTAGGGTTTAGGTGTCCCAACGTTTGGTTTTCCCCAATTTCATGAACCCTAACCCTAGGGGTTTACATGTAGGCGGATTTCATCATATACATTTAGTTTTGATCTTGATTTTTAGGGTTTTAAGTTTGGATTCATGAGTAACTAGGTGAAATTCGATTTCCACATACTAGGTGTTTGTTGTTATGCCAAGAAGGATGAATATTTTTCCTAATTCTTAGGAACCTATATATATTTACATATATGTATATTTGTACCTATGGGTTGTTGGCTGTGAGTATGTGTAGATGAGTTAGGCATTTCCTGTGTGCAGTCGGGCTGTGGTTTGTGTGTACCTGTTCTGTAGAGTATAGTTGGGAAAACTGTACAGTCGGGTTTGTTCTGTATGTGTGAGAAATTCTCAGATTTCTGTGAGAGTTCAGTGTATTAGTTCTAGGTGTCTCAGTGAGGAGAGCCTGTGAATCTTAGCATTTCCTGTGTCCAGTGTGTATCTGTGTTGTGTTGTGTATCAGCTATTCAAGTCCCTGATACTGTGTTCTAGCATGTGTGCCTGTGTGTATTTAACCCATGTGTTAGTATTCTAGTGTGAGCAATATGTAGTGTATCAGCATCTAAGCAATTTTGAGAGAGTAAGAGAGAGAGCAGTGTATCAGTGTACAGTTATGCAAAAACTAAAGCCTGTGTCTACCTGTGTAGCACTATGAGAGTGAGCAGTGAGTGAGTGCTGTGAGTGTCTTAGTGTGCAGAGTGTGTTAGCAGCTAGATAGATTTTACCTGTGTGTTTTATCTCAGGAATCAGTGAGTGTTCCTATGTAAATTCAGTGTGTAGTGTTGTGTGTGTGAGTATAGGACAGTGTGTCTACTGAGGAAGTTCTCAGGGGGGTCTAGGAATTTTATGTATCAGTGACTTGTGCTAGTGTGTGTGTGGAGTGATATCCATGTTCAATAAAACCAGTATCTAGGAGTGTGTGAGTGTAGATTCTGTGTGTATTTAGTGTATCCAGACCAGTGAGTACTGTGTGATTTTATCTTAGAACCCAGTATGAATTCTGTGTAGGTGATACCAGTTGTACAGTGTGGGTTATTAGGTGTTGTGTGTCTCAGTGTATCAGGCATTGTGGTTTGACTGTGCAGTGAGCTGTGTTAAGGGGGAAGTTCAGTGAGTCTCCTACCTATGTATTAGATACCTGTGTTTCTTTGTTTATCAGTGTGTCAATGTGCCTGAGAGTGTAAACCAGTGTGTATGTTCCTGTGTGTGTGTGCCTATGTAGGTATCTGTGTGTGTGTATGTCCCTGTAGGTGTTGGGTTGGGAGTAAATGTTGTGTTGTGAGTAGCAGTGTTTGTCTATGTATGAACCTATGTACCTGTGGTTATGGGTAAGGTAAGTAGGGTACTTGAGTTTAGAAATAAGGTTAGTATGGGTAAGGGTCATGGTTCATGTAATACTAGCTATAATTAAGATAGTATCATTATACTTAGGAATATGGGTTATATAAACTACTAGTATCTAATATAGCTATATTAAGACTAGTAGTAGCTTAAAAGACTTCGTATAACATGGTATTTACCTAGTTGGACTTAGCCATAGCCTAGAAATACTATACCTAGCTAATTTCATTGTTTACCTTTCAAAATTACTAATTAACTTTAATATTGATATTTAGGACTTTGTGACTACATCTTGGGCATCGATCCTCATTCATTCCTCAGGACCACAGGCGAGTACATTCTCTGACAGTTTTTGTTTTGTTGATTACTTCTATAAATTGTAGTGTATTACATACTTGATTCCGACACTATGGATACACGGGTTAGCACCCTAGATCCCCATCATGAGGAGTCGTGATTGGAATCCATCGTGCTAGCTGGGTGATGGAGAATTATTAGTAGATTATGTGATCATATCCAAACATTTACATGCATCATAGCTCACCCCACTTCTCACGTCGGGTGCGGCCTGACCATTTACATGCATCATAGCTGTTATATATGATTAGCCTGACCACTACATGCATCATAGCTAACCATATGGTTAGCCTGACCTACAAGAATCATAGTTAATCATATATAACCAGCCTGATCTAGTCCCAAGCCGATCACATAATAAACTGATAATTCAAACACTTAGCTAGATGTCTATTTTATTCAGATTCACTTGTATTAGCATTCACTGTTTATTGTTCCATTGCTAGATGCTCTATTGCCTATTTTCATTTCTCCAGTATTTCACATTTTTAGCATATATTCTCGTCTTGTATTTTTTACACTGTTTATAGTTTTTGTCAATTTAATGAAACTGCTGTTAGTGTTTGTGCTTCGCTCCAATCCTGACTGGATAACATTTTTCAGAGGACCTGGAGAACTTTTGCCCCACTCATTACGGCCCAGGATTAGAGGAAGATTTCACTCCGGAAATCCCAGAGGAGTTGCCTATTCTAGAGGAGATCTTACCTGGCTGTTCTTAGATTACTTTTCTGTATTTATTGTTTTAGACTGAGACTGAGTTGTATTTATTATTTTTGTGACCTTGTGAGGTCATCTAGACCCAGGATTTGAGTTGAACTTATTGTGGTTGGTTTATAATAGAACTCTTTTCCATTCTCATCGTGCCCATTATTTCTTATAGCTTGTGATTGAGTATATTATAGAACTGTGGATTATTATCATTGTCCTCCGTACGGAGTTGAGACTATTGACAGGACATATTATATGTTGAGATCTAGACAGCGTTCTACCGCCGATACTGCGACGTAGGCTGGACGTACACACGACTCATGCCCAAATTCCGGGTGTGGGTCGTGACACGTTTTTAGTGGTGGCCCATGCAGGTCTAGTCCTAGGTTCGCATTAGAGCAATATCGTAGTGGTGCTCGCTTAGAGTATTACTACGAGCCTGTTTTAGGAAATAGGAATTAGGCCGAAGATATGCTCAATCACAATTAGGAAATTCTGATTCTTATGATACTATTCTTAATAATTTTTCTTTTAGAAATTTACTGTCCTTCCTTGATGATATCGTGTCTATTGCCTTAATTAAATATTTCGATTTGTCTTCAGGATGCCGCCGAAGACCAGGTCCCAGAGACTCGGAGCAGCAGCTTCAGAGAGGTCTGCCACCTCTCGCCCTGCCGGACAGACATCCGCAGCACCTCCTACATCTCCAGTACATGTGGGAGTGTCTGCAGCATTCGGGGGTCCTCCACCACCTGTTCAGAGGGTCCCCATAGCTACGACGGAACCTCTACCACCACCACCACCAGTTCAGTATCCAGGAGGTGTGCCTGTCGATGGGGCACAGATGTTCGCTCTGATTCAGGGCATGGTCGATGCCCAGAGGACGTCGGCAGAGGCCCAGAGGGTGCAGGCTGAGGCACACCAGACCCAGACAGAGATGATGAGAGTGAACATGGAGAATGCTCATCAGGTGGCTCTCCAGGCTGTGGAGAGAGTCACTCAGCAGCAGCAGCATCCTGGTCAGCACCATCAGAGGCCGGGCACCATTGTGGATTTTAAGAGGATGATGCCTCGGGAGTTCAAGGGGACAGAAGGGATACTCTACGCCGATGATTGGCTAGAGGACATCGAGAGGAACTTGCGCTTGGCGCAGCTTCCGGAGGCCCTTCAGATCGAGGCCGCCGGCAGCCAGATGTTCGACATCGCCTTGACGTGGTTTCGCACAGAGCCGAGACTCCTTGACAGGGGACTCACTTGGGAAGCTTTCAGGGAACTCTTCAAGGAGAAGTTCTTTCCTGATGTTGCCCTGGGAGCTTTGGAGAGTCAGTTCTATGACTTAGTCCAGGGGAGCTCGTCCGTCGATGAGTATGCCGCGGAGTTTTGCCGCCTGAGCCGCTTTGCGCCGTCGATGATTAGAGATCCGGGGGACAGGGCCCGGAAGTTCAGGAAGGGGCGGGCAAGGGAGATCAAGCCTCGCACGTCGGGACGTCGCACCGCTACCTTCGAGGGCATATTAATGGATGCCCAGATAGCCAAGGACGACTTGGACCTCAGGCCCAAGAGGGGACACGATATTTTCGGAGGAGCAAACAGTAGTGCGGGACCAGGCAAGCGTCCACACTATCAGCAGCAGCAGAGGCCCTTTCAGCAGCAGCACCAGCAGCACCAGGCACCAGCCCGAGGGCAGGTCCAGCAGCAGCAGCAGAGGCAGACTCAGCCCGCCATCCAGTGTGCGTACTACGGGAAGACAGGACATACTAGAGAGATCTGCAGGAAGAGATTGGGCTCATGTCTGTCCTGCGGATCAACGACACACCAGCTGAGGGATTGCCCTACCATTCGTCCAGGTCAGGGTGGAGCAGCCGCCCAGAGAGGACCAGACAGGGTACCTACTGTACCAGGAGGCCAACAACAGAGGGGACCACTTCCACCGCAACATCAGAGGTTCGTCCAGCATCAGCAGCAGAGAGGTGCACCCCAGGGGAGAGCGTACGCCATGGCAGTCGAGGAGATCGAGCCAGCAGGAGACTTGATCACAGGTTCAATTCTTCTCGATTGTATTCCCGTATTTACCTTATTCGACTCTGGCGCTTCCCATAGTTTTGTGTCTGTATCTTATGCACTTCGACATCATTTAGACATAGAACCATTAGCTAGGACTTGCAAGATCATGACTGGTGGAGGTATTATCCTAGTCCGTGATCACTGCAAGGACCGGAGAGTGTCTGTAGGACGCCGAGAGTTGAGCGTGAGCTTACTCGTCATGCCACTTTCGGGGTACGATATTGTACTCGGAATGGACTGGTTGAGTAGGCATCATGCTACTATAGATTGTTATAGAGGCAGAGTATTATTTAGACCACCAGGAGAGCCGGAATTTGAGGTCGTCAGAGGAGCAGCGGAACAGAGGAAGAGCACATTTTGTGGAGCCAGGGCAGAAGAAGAGGAGTTGCCACATCCTCTGATAGCGGAGTTCCTGGATGTATTTCCAGAAGAGTTGCCAGGCTTGCCGCCAGACAGAGATGTTGAATTCTCTATAGACTTGGTTCAAGGAGCGGAGCCCATTTCTCAACATGTCTATAGAGTCAACAACAGCGAGCTGGCAGAACTGAAGAAGCAAGTTGAGAAGCTGCAGGACAAAGGCTTCATCAAATCTAGTTCATCACCATGGGGAGCTCCGGTTGTTCGTACCGAAGAAGGACGGCACGGTACGCATGTGCATTGATTATAGAGCTTTGAACAATCTCACTATCAAGAACAAATACCCGCTGCCGAGGATAGATGATCTTTTCGATCAGTTGAGCAGGGCGAGGGTGTTTTCAAAGATAGATTTGAGGTCAGGCTATCACCAGGTGAAGGTGAAGAGAGAAGACACGCCGAAGACAGCCTTTCGGACCAGATACGGCCAGTTTGAGTTTCTGGTGATGCCATTTGGTTTAACCAATGCACCGGCAGTATTCATGAACCTGATGAACAAGGTGTTCCACCAGTACCTTGACAAGTTTGTGGTGGTGTTCATCGACGATATTCTTGTGTATTCCAAGACCCCGGAGGAGCACAAAGAGCACCTGAGGTTGGTCTTAGAGACTCTTAGGAGGGAGAAGCTGTACAGGAAACTCTCTAAGTGTGAATTTTTCCTTGACAAGGTCGAATTTCTTGGGCATGTGGTATCGGGTGACGGAATCTCGGTAAACCCACAGAAGATTGAGGCAGTGGAGTCGTGGGCTACCCCCAGTTCGGTAGCTGAGATCAGGAGTTTTCTCGGGCTAGCAGGATACTACAGGAGGTTTGTACAAGACTTCTCCAAGATTGCAGCGTCGATGACCAGACTGACTAGGAAGGATGTAGATTTTGTCTGGACGGAGGATTGCCAGGCCGCATTTGATAAGCTGAAGAAGAGGTTGACGACAGCTCCAATTTTGACGTTGCCAGCAGGGACAGGTGGTTTCACCATCTACAGTGATGCTTCAGGGAAGGGTCTGGGATGTGTTCTTCAACAGCACGGGAAGGTAATTGCCTATGCTTCCAGGCAGTTACGCCCTCATGAAAAGAACTACCCCACCCACGATTTGGAGTTGGCAGCAGTTATCTTCGCTCTAAAGCTATGAAAATATTACCTGTACGGAGAGCGTGTGTAGATCTTCACAGACCACAAGAGCTTGAAGTACGTGTTCACACAGAAGGAGCTGAACATGAGGCAGAGGAGGTGGTTAGAGTTGATGAAGGACTTTGACATCTCATTGCAGTACCATCCAGGGAAGGCCAACGTAGTCGCCGATGCCTTGAGCAGGTATCCGATGGCTATGTACTTGACGACAGATAGACATTTATCGGCTGATCTGGAAAGCTTGGAGATTGAGGTGTTAGTTCCCGGTACTGAGATTCAGATGTGGGGATTGCAGATACAGTCCGAGCTGATGGACAGGATCAGAGCTGCGCAGTACGATGATGAGGCTCTGAGGAGTATCAGAGCACAGGTTCGGACAGGATTGTTGGACGACTTTACTATCGCAGAGGATGGTTCCTTACGGCACGGCACGAGGATATGTGTGCCGAGCGGGGAGCTGCACGAGGAGGTTTTACAAGAGGCACACCGCTCTCAGTACTCGATGCATCTCGGTGCCAACAAGATGTATCGAGACTTGAGGGAGCACGTATGGTGGTATGGAATGAAGCGCGAGGTAGCACGCTTCGTATCCCGGTGTCTAGTGTACCAGCAGGTAAAGGCGGACCGGCAGAGGCCAGGTGGTTTGCTTCAACCTTTACTGATTCCAGAATGGAAATGGGAGCACGTGACCATGGATTTCGTTTCAGGGCTTCCACGTTCTCCAGGAGGGAAGGACGCGATTTGGGTCATCGTGGACAGGTTGACCAAATCAGTCCATTTCTTACCTTTCAAGGTGGGCACGTCGACAGAGAGACTAGCAGAGATGTACGTGCGACAGATCGTTAGGCTTCATGGAGTTTCGGTGAGCATCGTCTCGGATCAGGATAGTCGTTTCACTTCCCACTTCTGGAGGAGTTTGCAGGCTAGCTTTGGCACTCAGCTCAAGTTCAGTACCGCATATCACCCCCAGACAAACGGGCAGTCTGAAAGGACTATTCAGACTCTCGAGGATATGCTATGCACTTGCGTTCTAGATCTCGGAGGTTCTTGGGAGGATCATCTGCACCTGGTAGAGTTTGCTTACAACAACAGCTACCAGGCCAGCATCAAGATGTCACCATTTGAGGCTCTTTATGGACGGAGGTGTCGTACACCGTTATCTTGGGACGACGTTGGAGAGAGAGCCTTGCTAGGACCAGAAATGGTCGTGGATGCAGCAGAAAAGGTGAAACTCATCAGAGACAGACTGCGAGTGGCGCAGGACAGACAGCGGCATTGGGCCGACAGCCACCGTAGACCCCTTGAGTTTCAGGTATAGATTATTATTTGTCTGGCTTGTGTATGTTTGTTTAGACTGCGTGTTGAGACTGTTTTGTTTTAGGTTGGCAATCTAGTATTCCTACGGATTTCCCCGACACGTGGCACGATTTGTTTTGGTGGAGGCGGGAAGCTTAGCCCACGCTACATCGGACCCTTCGGTATTCTTGCAAGGGTAGGTGCAGTGGCGTATAGACTAGACTTGCCGCCTGCATTAGAGGGAGTGCATGATGTGTTCCACGTGTCGCAGCTGAGACGGTACGTGGACGACTCTAGTCACGTACTTGATCACTCGGAGATTAAGGTTGGTCCGACGCTCAGCTACCCCGAGCAGCCCGTAGAGATCTTGGATCACAGAGAGAAGGTGTTGCGGAACCAAACTATTTCTTTGGTTCGTGTTGCATAGAGACATCACTCTCCAGGGGAGTCGACCTGGGAGAGAGAGGACAAAATGCGCGAGCAATACCCTTATCTCTTCTAGACTTGAGGTATATTTCCTTTTCTGATTTTATTCTTGTTCTAGTTCAGTCCAATTTCGAGGACGAAATTTCTTTTAGGAGGGTAGACTTGTCACTACCACATTTCCAGATAAGGGCATTTGTGTAATTTCACTATTTTGAATAATTATGTATTTAATTAATCTGTTGAGTTTTATAAACTATTATATATTATTAGTGATGTTTGGTTTTAGGTCAAACCCTAGAACTCATTAGGACTAACCCTAATGACTAAACCCTAATTTGAAAACCAAATTCTAGACAAACCCTAGAATTCCAATTTTAGGTTTGAACCTCAAACCCTAGAATGACTAAACATTAGTTAACTAGGTTCTACATGACCTAACCTGGGGGTTTAACCTAAAACTATGCATTAGAAACCCTAACCTAGTTTTAATATAAAAGGGAACCCTCTTCTCCTTCATGAAGAATGAAACCCTAGCCTCCATAAGAAAAACCACTTGTTCTCCACCCCAAATTCAGAATCAAACCCTAAGGATTCCATCTTCCTCCTCCAAAGCAAGGGAAACAAGGAGCTTGGGTCAAGGAACCTTGGGGGAAGAAGAACTTTCATAGGAAAACCATCTCCCTATAGGTAAAACCCTATTGTTATTCAATTATATTCTGTTTTTTATTGTTGTTTGGCCATTAGGAGATCACCCTTTGTTTTAGATTTGGTTCTATGGGTTTTCCATGAAGACCTAGGTGATTCTAGGGTTTAGGTGTCCCAACGTTTGGTTTTCCCCAATTTCATGAACCCTGACCCTAGGGGTTTACATGTAGGCAGATTTCATCATATACATTTAGTTTTGATCTTAATTTTTAGGGTTTTAAGTTTGGATTCATGAGTAACTAGGTGAAATTTGATTTCCACATACTAGGTGTTTGTTGTTATGCCAAGAAGGATGAATATTTTTCCTAATTCTTAGGAACCTATATATATTTACATATATGTATATTTGTACCTATGGGTTGTTGGCTGTGAGTATGTGTAGATGAGTTAGGCATTTCCTGTGTGCAGTCGGGCTGTGGTTTGTGTGTACCTGTTCTGTGCAGTGTAGTTGGGAAAACTGTACAGTCGGGTTTGTTCTGTATGTGTGAGAAATTCTCAGATTTCTGTGAGAGTTCAGTGTATTAGTTCTAGGTGTCTCAGTGAGGAGAGCCTGTGAATCTTAGCATTTCCTGTGTCCAGTGTGTATCTGTGTTGTGTTGGGTATCAGCTATTCAAGTCCCTGATACTGTGTTCTAGCATGTGTACCTGTGTGTATTTAACCCATGTGTTAGTGTTCTAGTGTGAGCAATATGTAGTGTATCAGCATCTAAGCAATTTTGAGAGAGTAAGAGAGAGAGCAGTGTATCAGTGTGCAGTTATGCAAAAACTAAAGCCTGTGTCTACCTGTGTAGCACTGTGAGAGTGAGCAGTGAGTGAGTGCTGTGAGTGTCTTAGTATGCAGAGTGTGTTAGCAGCTAGATAGGTTTTACTTGTGTGTTTTATCTCAGGAATCAGTGAGTGTTCTTATGTAAATTCAGTGTATAGTGTTGTGTGTGTGAGTATAGGACAATGTGTCTACTGAGGAAGTTCTCAGGAGGGTCTAGGAATTTTATGTATCAGTGACTTGTGCTAGTGTGTGTGTGGAGTGATATCCATGTTCAATAGAACTAGTGTCTAAGAGTGTGTGAGTGTAGATTCTGTGTGTATTTAGTGTATCCAGACCAGTGAGTACTGTGTGATTTTATCTTAGAACCCAGTATGAATTCTGTGTAGGTGATACCAGTTGTACAGTGTGGGTTATTAGGTGTTGTGTGTCTCAGTGTATCAGGCACTGTGGTTTGACTGTGCAGTGAGCTGTGTTAGGGGGAAAGTTCAGTGAGTCTCCTACCTATGTATTAGATACCTGTGTTTCTTTGTTTATCAGTGTGTCAATGTGCCTGAGAGTGTAAACCAGTGTGTATGTTCCTGTGTGTGTGTGCCTATGTAGGTATCTGTGTGTTTGTATGTCCCTGTAGGTGTTGGGGTGGGAGTAAATGTTGTGTTGTGAGTAGCAGTGTCTGTCTATGTATGAACCTATTTACCTGTGGTTATGGGTAAGGTAAGTAGGGTACTTGAGTTTAGAAATAAGGTTAGTATGGGTAAGGGTCATAGTTCATGTAATACTAGCTATAATTAAGATAGTATCATTATACTTAGGAATATGGGTTATATAAACTACTAGTATCTAATATAGCTATATTAAGACTAGTAGTAGCTTAAAAGACTTCGTATAACATGGTATTTACCTAGTTGGACTTAGCCATAGCCTAGAAACACTATACCTAGCTAATTTCATTGTTTACCTTTCTAAATTACTAATTAACTTTAATATTGATATTTAGGACTTTGTGACTACATCTTGGGCATCGATCCTCATTCATTCCTCAGGACCACAGGCGAGTACAATCTCTGACAGTTTTCGTTTTGTTGATTACTTCTATAAATTGTAGTGTATTACATACTTGATTCCGACACTATGGATACACGGGTTAGCACCCTAGATCCCCATCATGAGGAGTCGTGATTGGAATCCATCGTGCTAGCTGGGGGATGGAGAATTATTAGTAGATTATGTGATCATATCCAAACATTTACATGCATCATAGCTCACCCCACTTCTCATGTCGGGTGCGGCCTGACCATTTACATGCATCATAGCTGTTATATATGATTAGCCTGACCACTACATGCATCATAGCTAACCATATGGTTAGCCTGACCTACAAGAATCATAGTTAATCATATATAACCAGCCTGATCTAGTCCCAAGCCGGTCACATAATAAACTGATAATTCAAACACTTAGCTAGATGTCTATTTTATTCAGATTCACTTGTTCTAGCATTCACTGTTTATTGTTCCATTGTTAGATGCTCTATTGCCTATTTTCATTTCTCCAGTATTTCACATTTTCAGCATATATTCTCGTCTTGTATTTCTTACACTGTTTATAGTTTTTGTCAATTTAATGAAACTGTTGTTAGTGTTTGTGCTTCGCTCCAATCCTGACTGGATAACATTTTTCAGAGGACCTGGAGAACTTTTGCCCCACTCATTACGGCCCAGGATTAGAGGGAGATTTCACTCCGGAAATCCCAGAGGAGTTGCCTATTCTAGAGGAGATCTTACCTGGCTGTTCTTAGATTACTTTTCTGCATTTATTGTTTTAGACTGAGACTGAGTTGTATTTATTATTTTTGTGACCTTGTGAGGTCATCTAGACCCAGGACTTGAGTTGGACTTATTGTGGTTGGTTTATAATAGAACTCTTTTCCATTCTCATCGTGCCCATTATTTCTTATAGCTTGTGATTGAGTATATTATAGAACTGTGGATTATTATCATTGTCCTCCGTACGCAGTTGAGACTATTGACAGGACATATTATATGTTGAGATCTAGACAGCGTTCTACCGTCGATACTGCGGCGTAGGCTGGACGTACACACGACTCATGCCCAAATTCCGGGTGCGGGTCGTGACATAAGGAGTATCCCCTATTGGCAGTCTTGAAATCTCTGCCATTTCGTGAAGGGCCAATCCCAACTCCCCCAGTGGAGTAGCAAAAGTCCCAGTGAGCGAGATATAGCGCTCCATCAAAGCTACAAATAGGTTGGGGTTGAGAGGTACCCAATACTGGTAGCACTCACAGCCGCGTACAGACCAATGCTCTCCATCTCAGTCTGAAAATGCTTCAGGGCCCAAGCAGCTAAACAAGTCCATCGAAGATTTATAGGGGTAACCCACCCATTGGTCCGAGGACTAACTTTGGGGTACACTCCTCCACGCCCTATAAATTTATTACAGAAAGTCGGTAATTGGACTGGTTGGAGCAATGAAGTGTCTTCACTCGGGACACTGCCCGGAAATAATCCCCTGAAAGGCATCACAGGGCCAGAAGGTCGGCTCACAAATGACCCTTGGTCGGATTCTTTCCTGGCCGTGAAGATTAGGGATCAAAATCCACGACATCTTCCTCGGATGCGTAGCATGGAAGAATGCCGAGATAGGGTAATCCCTCGGCATCTTGGGCAGGTACATGACTATGCCCCTAACAGTAAAAACCCAGTCTTTCTTCTTGGGCTTCGTCTGGGATTGTCTATCAATCATATCCCCGAAGAGGAAAGCTGGTTTTCTGTATTTTGCCCCGTCTATATACATCAAGGGCTCTCCGTTGATCATGCTCAACAACATCAGCTCTCCTTGAGATGATATCAGGATTTCCCTTCCTTCAGGATACTGGGGTCCGGAAATAGGAAATGTCACATAGGACAAATCCTTCAGGTAATTGGATTACAACATCCAAGCAGCAGAACCCATCACCTCATCCAACGGAGATATCTGCAAGTCAACTATAGAGTGCAAGAAGAACATGTCAGTTTCTGTACTAGACATTACAGTCTTGCAGTTTACGTCAAAGATACAGTTCTGTGCTTTTACGCCAAGACTGTGAAGAACTTAAGTTTTTACACTGGAATCCATTTCCTAAGCGTAAAATTCAAGGTTGGCAGTATACAGTCTGAGTTTTTACGCCAGACTGCCAAAATTTGAATTGTTACGCTAGAATTTTCATCCAGAGCGTAACACTCAAAGTTTGTACTATACGCCAGATTTCGACAGTCAAAGCTTTTACGCCAGACTGCGAAAATATGGAGTCTTTACGCTGACACATTAGGAATGTGGGCGTAAATGAGAAAACATCTCTGTGCATTGTCTTCTTCGAAGAAGCTCTCAGCACAGAAGATGACCTAGCGCGGTCACGTACAACGTGTGCGAACGGTTTTTTTTCGTTCTTGTCGTCTCAAAAGTTTTACCTATAACGCCCGGTGCAGAGCTTGACGGTGGGACACTACGTTCTGAGCAAGGTTCGCTCTGCCCGATGGGAGCCGCACTTGCTTGGGCAGAAGAGCGAGAAGAGGAGGCAGCTTTCTTTCCCTTAGAGACGGAATGTTGTTTTGGTGCCATTGCTAAAAAACTCGAAGTTCTCAAAAGATGAGATGAAGAGGAAAGGTTCTTGAAAAGCTAGGGTTTTGCAAAAGACGGATGAAAAGTTTTTCTCTGAAGGCCTTGGGGTACTTATAAAGTTCAGATAAACTCCTCGAATCCCTAACCAAATCTGATATTTAATGTTCGGTTATGATTGGGGACTACGTCAGCCTATTATACAGGGAAGACAGACAGTCAGCAAATTCAAAAAGTCTTTCGTGCAGAGCAGATTTTTGATTTTATGCTAAGGAGCTTTTTACGCTCAGGAAGTTACAAATCAACGGTTTTACGCTCAGAGGCTATAAGTCTATAGTTGTACGCCCGGATGCTTTTACGCTCGGTAGCTTTTACGCTCGAGAGCCTACAAACCTATGACTTCACGCTCAGAGGCTACAAATATATGATTTCACGCTCAGAAGCTTTTTTACGCTCAGAGGCAACAAATCTACGACTTCACGCTCGGAAGTTGTTACGCCCCAGTCCCAAAATACACGGGACCAGGCCACATGGCATTGGCCAGCTGACACGACACCGAAGGATATCCCAATTTAATGGATCCTAACAAAGCATGCTACGCTTTCCTAAAATACTAACAAGTCTAATATGCTAATATATAGCAGGCAATATCTAATCTCATCCATAAAATACAATATCATAATGCTGAAACAAAATACTGGTAAATAAAATACAAGAGTCTGAATATCCATAATACATCTGAAATAGTCTGGTGGGGACAAACCCACTGAAATACAGAAATGGAAATAAAGTGCAGAAAGAAGTAAGATAACTAGACTAGAGTATCAACTAGCTAGATATAAAAACTCTAGTCCGATGCAGCTGCGTACTCAAATCATGGGAACTCTCCTGAAAATGCCTCGAAGTCCTCAGTCAAAAATCCTGTCTCTACTCCTGCTCCGTAGATGGTCGGGTACAAATGCTCGTCCGGATCTGGAAGAGTACCAGGTCCTCAGAGGGACGTAACAGGATACAAAAATGCATGCCATAAAGTAAATATTATGTAAACTCAAGGGTAATCTAACCAGCTAAGTGAAATACACTTTGAAGACAACCCTGGTACGTATGGGTAGGTGAAAGGTATAAAGCATAGCGTCGAGCCAGAGGCTAAGTACCTGGCATTAGCTGTAAACTGAACGCCAGGAGTATATGCTGACCACATCACTGATCATGATAGCGCGAAGCTAGTAACCTCTGTCGGATGTATCGACACGCATATATGCCCACAACCGGGAACCTGAGCCCATAACCGGGTAACACATGGCCCATAACCGGGTAACATTGAGGCTCACGGCCCCCCAGTTTACTCTAAAACTATGGCGGCCAAGTGTCTGTCCCATACGCCTACTAATTGTCTTCCCCGCCCAATATCCATGTACAAGTCACAAATGCGACGTGGACACCTCATACTAAGATGCAAGTCGCTACAGAAAATAAACAACTAAGCTAAATGCCGTCACACGTGCTGCTCATGCTGATGGCCAATTGATCATGAAGCACGCATCCCTACATGAACTCACTCAGTGACGTGTTAAGATATGTGTCAAGGCCTGGGAAGTCATATTGATAACTCCTCAACTTTAGGTGGGTCCACTAGACACTAGGTCGGACACAAGTCCTAACGTCAACGCCTTTGTTGACTGCACCCGAGTCTTCTCGGACGCGCACAGTTAATATTAAAACAATAAGATGTGTAACTAGATAAACATCTGCATTTAAACAGTAACAACAAGACAAGGTATACTTGCCTGAAACTCTGGTGTGCACAAGCAATGCTCCGGAACCAGCAGTCAAGGTAGCACCGTCTCGGATGCCTACGAACAGATAACAATAATTATGATTCACTAAATTTACACCATGCTTAACTACCTATGTTAACATAGTACAAGTATACATACCTAACACCTATATATATACTATAGATAATTTAATAACATATATACTTATGTGTACACTAATACATATTAAAATATAATAAAATATGTAATGTTTAATAGTACATTTAAATAGCATCTTTACATATTACCTAATAATATGTATATATATCCATATTCATTAAATATATTAACATATTTAAAATACACAATACCCTATATATAAATTAAATATATACACACATTTACATATATTTATGTACCTAAGTACACAACATAAAATACATATATATTTACTTATATTCATATATTTATTTAATAAATACCAATATATACCAAGTATATATACATATATTTATCCATATTTATATACACCAATATATATATATTTATATGTATACACAAAATAATTAATATACCAATTAATATATTTATGTATATATACCACATAGTATAAATATATAGCATACCAATATATATTTATTTATATACACAAATATATACATATGTATACACAAAATAATAATTATACCAATTAATATATTTATGTATATATACCCACATTTATATACACCAATATATATATTTATTTATATACACAAATATATATATTTGTAAGTATACACAAAATAATAAATATACTAATTAATATATTTATGTATATATACCACATAATATAAATACATAACATACCAATACACATTTATTTTTATATGCACTATATATAATAAATATATAATAGAGTGTAGTAACATACTAATACATAAATTGTATTCCTAAAATATATATATACGTACACACATACATATATATATATATATTTATATACTTATACATAACAGATATTAAATATATAATAAAGTATTAAATACATGTATATAGTATATCTCTAGTATATATATAACATATACAAAATACAGCATATATATGTATAGAATACTGTTTATACAGAGGTATATATTTAATATACATAATACGTATTTAAATACTAAGTAGAATACAGGACATATATATATATATAGGTATATACACAATGCAAACCCAAATATACCATGTATTTACATTATATTCGTATATGTATACGTACAGGAGTGTAGGAGGGGTCGAGGTGGATCCGCCGGACTAGTCGTCGACGGCGTGGGTGGCCGGGAGGAGCTCCGGTAGCGCTAGGGGAGGGTCGGCAGCAGCAGCAGTAGCCTGTGGTCGACGGTGCTGCGGGGATCGTGGCGGCCTGCTGAAGCGTCGACCGGGGCCGAGACTTGGCGGGGACGGAGGAGGCTGACTGGGGAGGAGTTCGGTTGAGTTGGGCGGCCGGGCGAGCTAGGGTGGCGGAGCAATCGAAGCTCGGGTGGTCGGCTCGAGCTCGGGGAAGGAATTTTATGGGTTGAGGATGGTGGAGAGGGAGATGGCTGTGGACGGAGCAGTGACCGGGGGCGGTGGTGGTAGGTGGGGGAAGGATCGCCGGAGGGGGTAGGGTCGTCGCAGGGGTGGCCGGAGGCGGTGGCTGACCGGGAGGAGGCGGCGGGAAGCTCGGGCAGGGGTTTGCTGTGGGCTGAGGGTTTTTAGAAACTAGGTTTTTGTTTGGGATTTCTAGGGTTGTGTGCCATTAAATGTGATTTAATGTGCCCTATATGTAGGAGAGAGAGTGGGGGGGCTGCCTTGGGATTAGGGTCAGCTGGGTTTTATTTTTTGGGGAGTTGGGAAGGCTTCATCATGATGAGGGGAGGGCTAGGATTGAGGGGTTCAAAATGTAGGGTGGAGATATGTCCCCAAAATGTAATGCAGGTACATAAAAATGGGGGGGGGGAAATTATGATGGATCGGTCAAGGGAAGGGGGTCTCATTCTTCATGTGGTTGGACCAATGAGAGGGGGGCACCTCACTGCAAATTTGCACAAAGGCCTCTGAACAATTTAGAATTTGCACAAAATCTGGAATTGGGGATTTAATGTGACAAAACACCATGTTTGGTATTTTGCATTTGGCTAGGATGGTGTATGGTGTTTTGTATGAGGCTCGTAGGTGTGTGTGTGGGTTTGGATTGGAGTTGGGTCTAATTTGAGTGAGGTTGGGTCACCACATTAATTAAATTAAAATTAATGCGCTAGGTGTTATTTAATTAATTAAAAATAACCGGGGGTCAAAATTTGGTGGCTCAAGCGTCATTGGCGTGGTAGGCTCAGAGTATAATAATATCATAATCGGGGTTGGTCAAAAAGGGTTGTGGTTGGGTCTCAATCTCGATTGGAACGGACAATGAATGTAAATATGCAATTAATTAAATTTACGTACGGACGTTTGTAACGACTTTTGTGCGACTAAAATCAGGCACACAAATCAGTATCAGGGGGTTGCATAAGGGTCATTATGGTAGTTTAGTATGTCTAGGCCAAGTGTATGGAATTTGTTTTAGGGTAACAACTAGTGTAGTGTCCTAAATATCGGGACAACGGTAAGGCTTCCTAAGTAATAAAAATCACTGCACAAATAAATAATACTATGCATAAAAATTCTAATTAGCACCAAAATAACCCTAATCTCTTTAACTAAATTAATAAAAATAAATTTTTGGTCCAGGGGGTTTACAGAAGTTTTCTTCTCAGAGGCTATAGATCTATAGTTTTACGCCCGGATGCTCTTATGCTCAGCAGCTTTTACGCTCGAGAGGCTACAAACTTACGATTTTACGCTCATCTACACTACGGATCTATGACTTTCCGCATATCTTAAAATATGCAGGCTAGAGTATGCGTATATCTGAACAATTCTCGTGACAGCAAGCTACAAGAGTTCACGCAGAAGATACCCCTTCTTGGCCTCAAAATATCCCAAGTACCCAAAGTATACAGAGTTCAGCATGGAAAATGACTCTTCTTCTTGGGTCGATTGGAAGTTCATCCAAAATCCAGTCTGAATATTTCCTCTACAGTTCAAGATGGTGACTCAGTTTCGACAGCCATTTCTCGCCTTTTCCAAAGGATTTTTGGGAAATCATTCTTAAAAATAATGATCTGAACAAGAATTCTTCTTAAAGAAGCGACAGTTCAGAATTTCTATGCGACTCTTCGTCCAGAACAACATGACAGTTTTTATCTTCAAAGACAACTTAATGCTAAAATAGCTTTCTACGCATCTTCAATTATGTGTAAAAGACAGGACGAGATCAGATATCTTTTATCAGAGTCAGCGTAAAGTTATTCAGACGTGTCGAAGCTACACCTATTCAGACTTCATCACAGCAAAGAATATGGCAAAATCATCAGATGCGTAAAAGAAGACAATTTTATTAATCATGATTACATATGAGGGAAATCCAGTCTACAAAGGATTTTTTTTATCTTCATGATTACATATGAGGGAAATCCCGTCTACAAAGGATTTCTTATTTCCATTTAAAAGATCACACCAAAAGTCTGTTCTACCAGGTTCTCGTATTGGTGAAGATCTTTTTCGTCTTCTACAGCAGTTCATCGACTTCTACATTCGATGAACAAGAAAGTGGTGAATGGCGGAAGGATACAAAACTGGGCTTGTCTAAATTATTCAAGAGCCCATCCTCCATATGCCATGACAGATTGAGTTGAGGTTTTTAGACCCAACTCAATACTGGATGACTGACCTAGTTTGTCTGCTCTCGTCCACGAATGACAGGAGAAAATACAGCTTGCAAGCTGTGTGGTCGAATGTGACCCTTCCTCTCTCCTGGACGAATCGCCATATGAAGTTGCTGATTATCCCGAGCAAAGAAAGCTATGATATCTTTCCATGATCCATCATTGTAGAGGACATTTGCTCGAAGATGCCTTTTTTTTCGGCTCCTTACATGCTGGAAGAGCATGATCTTCTTCTTCCTCAAGTCAGCCCGACGAACTCCGGCAATCATCTCTGTGTGGTGAAGGAAATGTGAGAAGAACAGGTTAACTCATCAGCCTTTATGTAGACAAAAGAGAACCCAGCGAATCCCAACACATCCCCAAAAATGTGCCAAGAAATCAGCCTCGAAGAACGAGTCAGACTTGAATATTTCATGCTTCATTCAAAGTGTTTCAAATTATGAAAAATTTGAAAACTTTGAAGGGGGTCTTGTAGAAGCATGAAAAATACGTTGTAGAGTTATACGCAGTATTTCAGTGCTGACGGCGTAAAACATGACTTTAGAGCCATCGGCGTACAACAGAGCTTTATCGCTAGTACAGCGTAAAATATAGCTCCAAGAGCAACCCGCGTACAATGCAGTATTTTCAGACTGCCTCAGCGGATAAAGGTTGCTATCTCGCCTTTACGGCGTAAAACCCATTTGCTTTCTAATGCAATGGGAAGATTATACGAGGATCGCCTCGTATCCTTCAAAAGAGCTGTACGAGGAACACTTCGAATTCTGTGAATGAACCTGTCAGACAGTATAATGAACCTGACTCCTGACAAAGGGTACAACACGACTATCCAGACGACGACTGTAATGATGATGCGGTACGGAGACCCAAACCGTCGTCCAGTGACATTTCCTTGATAAAAACTGCTTTTACGCCTTCAAGGAAATACGCTGTCTAGTTTTATACAGGCAGATATGAGCTTTTACGCTTAGGAGAAGACAAAATAAACTGCCACGTCAAAAGTTGCTCTCCGTACAGAGCTCGAGGCACATCTTTGAATTAAATGCGCAGAGTGGGGGTAGATCTCTGCATTTAATACACGAGATTTGGTTCTACTTCCAAAGACTTGGTGGGCCATGATTAAGGCTGATACGTCCACATCATCTCTTCTATATATTACACCATCAGGCTATTTTCAACTTTAGGAGCATGCTGTACGCTATCTCCTTGAAATACGCCGACTTGGCTATTTTCAGCTATAAAGAGTACGCCGTATGCTATCTCCTCAAAATATGCCATCTCAGGCTATATATTTTGCATTAGTGAGTGACAAGACTATTCGGTCCAGAATACGCTCAAGACCTCAGTCAAGGAAGAAAGATCGGCTATCTTTTACGCTAGCTACCCATCCATGCAGCATCAAGCTTCAACGCTTACTTGGCTTCTACGCCAACTTGACAAACTACTTGGATTCTACGCCAACCTGACAGCCATTGGGCTTCTACGCCTACAGGTCAGCTATTGGGCTTCTATGCCTACATGTCAGCTATTGGGCTTCTACGCCTACATGTCAGCTATTGGGCTTCTACGCCTACCTGGTTTCTACACCATGGTGACAGTTATTGGCTTCTACGCCAACTTTTTCTATGCGAGGGGCAGTTACCTACGTGGCTTGCATGACGTGATCTTCGCAGCAGTTATACGCATTATCTCTTAATGGGACACGCGTCACACGCTTATTCAGAGGATCATCTATACGTGGGTGGCAGTTATTATAACCGCCGCGTAAAAAGTGCCATACTCTCCACTGTCCGGCTTCTACGCCGACTGGATGGTTACTGTCACTAAAAACCTATAAATAGATACCTCTATTGACAGAGGTCCAAGGTCGAAAAGTCGGATAATTGGGAGAAAAGAAGGTCAAAAAATCTTAAAAGAGAAGAGAAGAGTCCAGAGCATAAACAGAGAGTAGTGATCCACGATTTTGGCATCAAGCAACCACTCCCTTGTGCAATCTTTGAAGCATCTCCTTCTTCTATAGCACTTCTTCATCATCGTGTGGTCCAAGGGACAAAGTGATCGACTGCAGATCAGACTCCTATAGCAATATTTACCCAGATTAAAATTTGTACTTAACATCCTCATATAGGATTAATAGTACTTCTTGTTTGTAAACTCAAGAAAGGATTTTGTATAAACCTAGTTTATTTCTTTCGTTTATTATCAAACAGTGGCAAACCCGATCCCCCAATATTACTTAATTGTATTTGCCTACAACTATGCAGGCCCAAAGACTGCCAAAAGCAGATATGCACACCATGCACATCACCTACTGATCAACAATACCCCCAATAGCAGTAAGTATGCGGTTGTTGCAACATCCACTGTTATATGCTCATCATGACTGCTCTTATCTCCTGTCCACCCCCACAGTAGTTGGCACTACCGTTGTAGCTCCCCTCAATCTTAGTTAATATTCCCTCCCTCTAAGCTCCATCATACACAAAGTACATTGCTCCCTTACACTCACTCCAACAACCATAACATAGTCACTAAATGATTAGGACTTCATAGGATACCCCTTCCTCATCTCTTATATACATAGTATACAACAAGATACACCTAGTATAAAATATAGCTAAAGAATATATATACTCTAACATATATATATATATATATATAGCTAGGTGATAAACCACTAGTTGACAATATTGAATAAGATAGACGTATAGGAATCAATCCTGATCCAAAACCCTAACCCTAACCATAAACCTAGGTCCTGATCAGTATCTGTGTCAGTGTGTGTGTGTGTGTGTGTTGTGTCTGTGTCAATGTCAGTGTCTCTGTGTGTGTCTATGTCGTATCTGTGTCAGTGTCTGTCAAGTGTGTGTGTGTGTGTTGTATCAGTGTCACATATGTGTCCTGTGAGAGACAGAGAGAGAGAGAGTTAGGGTTTACCTAGAGCTCGAGGAGGAGGAGGGGGATGCCGGAGTAGCCGCTGTGGAGAGCCGGTCGCCGGAGAGAGAGAGAGAGTTTTTCAAATTTTTCAAAAATTTTGACGGATGAGGCAAAAGAAAATTGATCCCTAATTAACCAAATTTTAGCGACGTTTAGCGACGTCAAAAAATGTCGCTAAAATAAACTTTAGCGACGTCATAGACGTTGCTAAATACGTTGCTAAATATTTTTAATATAAATGTCGCCAAATATGTCGCTAAATGTCGCTAAATTAGACATATTAGCGACGTTTTGCGACCTTAATTGAACTTATAGTGACTAATCTTTTAAAATCTTAATAAAAGTCACTAAACGTCGCTAAATGTTGCCATTTAGCGACGTCTAGCGACGTTTTTACATGGAGTCGCTAATTTATCTTTTATTAGCGACGTTCCCTATAACGTCGCTAAAACACGTCACTAATCCTACTTTTCTTATAGTGTGATGCTGCTTCTTTCTCTGAATAGCCTACTTATCCTTGTTCAAAAACTTGGACTTATGCAAGCACAACCTAGGCTTGCACGACATCACGCTTAGGTATGAATATGAGGGTCAGGATTGGGTTGGCAGAGGACTTCAGTATTACAAATGATAGATCATTTCAGCACAGTACCAGATTGTGTGTGCCAAGTGGAGAGTTGTACCAGGAGGTTCTTTAAGAGCCACATCGATCTCAAAAATCTATGCATCCAGGTGCCAACAAGATGTAAAGGGACAAGAGAGAGCACGTTTGGTGGTATGGTATGAAGCGGGAGGTGGCTAGCTTTGTATCCAGATATTTGGTATGTCAGTAGGTAAAGACAGAGAGACAGAGGCCAGGTGGATTATTTTAGCCTTTACCCATTCCAGAGTGGAACTGGGACCATGTGACGATGGACTTTGTTTTGGGGCTTACGCGTTCTCCAGGAGGTAAAGATATGATTTGGGGCTTCGTGGACAGGTTGACTGAATCGGCCTACTTTCTGACATTCAAAGTGGGTACGTCTACGGAGAAGCTCGCGTATATGTATGTACGTCAGATAGTCAGATTGTATAGAGTTTCTGTGAGCATAGTCTCAGATCATGATAGTTGCTTCATATCCCACATTAGGAGGAGTTTGCAAGCTAGCTTGGACACTCAGCTCAAGTTCAATACCGCATATCACCCTCAGAAAGACGGACAGTCGGAGTGGACTATCCAGACCCTCGAGGATATGCTACACACTTGCGTTTTCAATTTCAGAGGCTCTTGGAAGGATCATCTTCACTTGGTAGAGTTTGCTTACAACAACAGCTACCAGGACAGTATCGAGATGTCACCATTCGAGGCATTGTATGGGCGGAGATATCGTACTCCGTTATCATGGAATAATGTTGGTGAGAGAGCCTTATTGGGACCATAAATGGTCATGGATGCGGCTGAGAAGGTAAAGCTCATCGGGGATAGGATTCGGGTGGAGCAGGACAGACAGCGGTATAGGACCGATAGCCACCAGAGACCATTGAAGTTTGAGGTATAAATTTTGTTTTGTATTACTTGTGATTGCTTTTTTTTGTCATAGTGCTAAGGCTGTGTTTCGTGCTAGGTTGGCGATCTGGTGTTCTTGAGGATTCTCCGACACGGGATACGATTTGCTTTGGTGGAGGCGGGAAGCTTAGTCCACGGTACATCGGACCCTTCGGTATTCTTGAGAGGGTTAGTGTAGTAGCCTACAAGCTAGACTTACCGCCTGCATTAGAGGGAGTGCATAACGTGTTTTACGTGTCATAGTTGAGATGGTACATGACAGATCCTAGCCATAAACTAGATCACTCGGAGATCGAGGTTGGTTTGACTCTCAGCTACCCAGAGCAACCCGTGGAGATTCTAGATCGTAGGAAGAAGGTGCTTCGAAACCAGACGATTCCTTTGGTACGTGTCGCGTGGAGGCATCGCTCTCCAGAAGAGAGTACCTGGAAGCGAGAGGCCGAGATGCGCAAGCAATATCCTTATCTGTTTGAGCCGTGAGGTATAAATATTTCTTTCTTGTATTGATTGCTTTTGGTAGTTAGTGTCTTCCTTAATTTCGAGAATGAAATTTTTTCTAAGGTGGGTAGGATTGTCATCCTCACATTTTCAGCTAGTAGTATTTTAGTAAATTCTCATGGGTAAATAATTTTAAGAATAAATACTTATATTGGTGGGTTATATAAATTATTGATGATTGTATTAATAATTTAATTATTAGTGAGTTATGGATTAATTATGACTTGTATTAATTATTTTGTTAGAGGCTAGTCCAATAATTAGACTTGTCATGACAACTAGAGGGCATTAGTTTAATTAGAATTAGTTAGAAGCTTTCCAAAATAACCCTTCCCTAATCCTATTCATAATTGGATGGAGAGAAACAATTTGGACCATGCAAATGACTTGAGAAAGAGGGAAGGGGGTCGACCACTATTAGAGGGGGCTCCCCCCCTCTCTCTCTCCTCTTATTTGCATTCATTTAGATCTAGAAATTAGATCCCCAATTTTCATCATTCCCTCCATTGAATTATCACTCAATTCACCTTAATTTTTCCTCTTATTCTCATTCCACATGGAACATGGATCTTAGAGAAGCAAGGAGCACAAGAAGAATGAGCTTGGGTAGAGAGATTGTGTCTGGATCGTGTATACTTTGGTTTTCATTGAAAATCCATCTTCCAATTAGTAATTCCTAAAATTTTCCTTCATTATAGCTTCTTAATCATGCATTTAACAATTAGGAATATCCCTATGGCATAGGGCTACCTATAGGAACAATTTCTAAGATAATTGGGATAATTGGTTATGTATTATGAGTTTTATGTGATGATTTGCGTATGGGTTAAGAGAATTATGAGTTTGACACACAAATTGTGTGTCAAGAGACCAATTGGATCTAATTAGACTTAGATTGGGATTGTGGAACGAGGTACATATCCATAATTAGAGACGAGTAGGCTGTATCACGATATGGTGTGATACCGTGTGATTCAAAGCTCATTTTGGGTATCTTGAATTAGCTAAGGTAACTATCAGTATTAGTTAAGTTGTGGAGTATTAGTGATTGGTGATACTAGTATCCAATAGAGAAGAGAATTAATTTTGGCTAATTAGTTAGAATATCAGTTGATAAGAAGATATAGATATTAGTAAGTTTTGTTAACAATTAGTTATTAGTATCAGTAGAGGTAGTATTAATTAGACTTAACAGTCAGATAATATATAGTGTAAGTTAGTTAGATATCGATTAGCTTAGTTAGTATGTTATAATTTAAGTTATCAGTTATATTAGAATGATAGTTATATATTATCTTAGTTAGTTTTTATATATATATATATGTTACCAGTCAGTGTAATTAGTAATAGTTAGTATAGCTTAATACTTTTAGGTAATAATTTAGAAACTGAAGTGTGACCTAGTACTCACTAGAATACCCTTGTAATCAACTTAGAAGCTCGGTGCAGACCTGTAATCAAGGTATTAACCTAGAAATGGCCTAGAAAGCATGTGTTAATACATTTTTACTTGTTTATCCCTTATTACACCAAATTGATATAATATTTCCTATTTATGATTGTGTGACACCAGTTCGGACATCGAGTTACCATTTTTGCTCCGGATCAGAGGCGAGTACATCTCTTTGTTAGTTTTTATTTCATAATAGTGTATATATGGCATATTCTAGAACTGTATACTTGATTCCGATACAGTGGTTATAGGACTGGTACTATATGGATCCTGTCAGGAGAGGTTATCCCTTACCGTGTTCAGCGTGTACTCCTTTACATATATTTTATTATGTGTATCGGGTATTAATTTAATATACTTTGTGTTCATACACTGATCATGTTCAGTGTGCCCATATTCTTGTTCGTAACATATCGTGATTGGATCCATAAGTATTGGTGGGGGATAGAGGAATAGGAGTTGGTTATGTGATCAAGCCAAGTGTATTCGTGTACATGTCGATTACATATCACATGTATAATCGAGTTACCATATTGTATTCGTGTTCAACCCAAAATTGATCACATAATAAACTTGTATTCCATGGCACATTAGCTAGTTCTATCTATTTTCTTTTATTTGCAGTTATTCTATTGGATGTTCTTTATTCCAGTACATTACCTGTTTACTCTAGTTCATTCCATTTCTTATGGCTAGTTATCCTATATTCTTTTCTATTATCTGTTATATATGCTCGATTATGTATTTGAAACTGCTTTCAAAGGTATGTACTTCTCTCCAATCTTGACTGGATATATTTTCAGATGATTGACTTATGGACCAGTGTCCCACCTATTATGGGCCACAGGACGACGTACAATTAGAGGATACTCGTTTATAGCAGGAGGACCTAGTACCAGAGGCTGAGAAGGCTCAGACTTATTGTTTAGACTTGTATTAGACTTTATTGAGGTTATTGGCATGTATATATATATTACTTTGGACTTGTGGATGTATTATGACTATTTTCCTTTGTTATTCTATATCGTGCTTTGTCTTCGTTAGTTTGACATTGTGAATGAGTATAGTTTACCATTATCATATACCATATTGTTCCTCAGTTTGGAATTGAGACGACATTGGCAGATACCTTATACATATTGTGTGAGATATTAGATTGTATGTTTGACCAGGACAACATTCTACCGTCGGTACTACGGCGTAGGCTGGGCATTTCTCACTGCTCGTACCCTTATTCCGGGTGCGGGTCATGACACCTAAGCGAGGAAAGTTGATTCCATAAGGCCCTCAACGAGGATAATCGACCTCTTGCGAGAATCGGGAAGTGACATAATGGTATCAAAGCAACTCGATCCTTTGGCTATTCCGTTTCTTCGCTTTAACTCAGGATTTTTTTTGACACTTGATATCATTGCTGCAATGAAGATTCCATGCAATAAATCCATAAATATTATAAAAGATGCTGGCAAAAGTTTTTTGAATTATTTTATTACTTGAGAGATGTGATTTATGATTTCTGATTAATAGAGTTTTATTGAGTTCTGATTGCTAGAGGTTTTATTGTGGATGGCGAGGGATAAGGACTATCACTGCTGTGGATATCGAAAGTTTCTCCTTGAGTTTTGAAGATAAAACTTTTTCGTGGTGGGTAAGTATGTAGTGCCCCGCTCTGCGTTGGCACTATGTACAAGAGATATCGCTTTGTTAGTTCGAGCGAAAGCCTTCTTTAAGAGTTCTCCGATCGAAATACAAGACGATTAATCTTGGTGAGTGGCCAGAATTTTATTCTCTGATTCTTTCAATCTTAATAATGAATATAAGTTTTTGTAATGCTTGTTGCTAAGTAGAGAATGTTCGCATGGGAATGATAGAACGAGAACCTACATGCTTAACTAAAGAACTTGAAATATTTGTCATTAAAAAATATATTGCCATGTTAAGTAAAAGAATAGGTTGTTGCATGCTAAGTTACACGGACACATCTATCAAACGAACCATTGCCATGCTAATAAGAAGAATAATAAGATGTCATAAACTTGTCCATTCTTGTATGCTAATGTTAGAATGAACCCATACCATGTTAAGGAGTAGAGTAAAAAGTTTTTTTGAATATGCTCTATTTCATTGCTATGGTAAGATAGAACTACGTGCTTACTTTATAAAAAGATAGATAACTGTTGCCATGCTTGCTATTAGAAAATTACTTGAACATGTCTCATTGATCGCACTACTGAAGATAGAATTGTATAAATAACTTGTATTGTCTGTTATTGAACCTATCGATCAATTAAAAAGAAAGAAGATTGAACCTATCGCTTGATTGAATAGAAAGACTGAAGACCTATTGGTTCTATTGCTTGATTGAAAACTTTGATTATTTTTGGACATATGCATCATATAGTTTTTATTTGATAGAATTATATCCATGCATTGGTCTGATAACTTGTGCACAAGGATTTTCTCTCAAGTGGTTCCTAGGGTACTGGAGATCGTTCGGCCTGTGACAGATCTGGAACACCCTAAGGCAAGAAGTCCTTATTTATGGAAGGGTATGGCTATTAGTGTAGTGCTGAACCATTAGTCATTGATACTATTTTGAGCATATTTTAGTACAAAGCAACCATGTGTCTCAGTAGCTTTTAGCTGATCTGTCATTAGTGAGATGGACTTGTACATCCCAACTGCTAATCCCGAGAATCCAACACTCTGGGACTATCATATAGTTAGGGCGCATGCTTTGTTAGCCTTCTTGCATAACTAATTATTTGATGCAGGGACAAACATGAAATAGAACTTCATTCATATATGCAAATTATGGCTAACTTGTATGTCTGTTGTAGGGATAACTGTTCGGCGAAGGGTAAGAATAACTAAATAAGTGATGTACTCATTATTGAATTTTGCTTGCTACCTTATATTGCTCCTAGACTTGTATATTTAACTTAAATATTCTATTGCCCCCTTGTTTAAGATGAATATTCCACTAGATCACTATTATTTGTTCCTAAAGAACTCGATTATGGTTCACGATATATGTTGTGCACTACACGATAGATCAAGGTCCTTATTGTATGCTTGAATGTATTGAATGGGCAAACTATTTTCAAAGATATGTTCTTGAAAGAAGTAATATGACCCTAATCATGTATTGTATGAAATGAACCTAGGTAAAAGTAGCAAGATCACTAGTAATAAAATATTTTATAACATGCTTACTTAGTGTTGGTTTAAGAGAGTGTTGCTTCTGTTCGCAGCTTTTATTCTCATCAGTACTATTCCCCAAGTGCTGACCCCCAGCAGTTTGCTTGTTCGCAGGTGCTGGATCGTCCGAAGAAGCGATAGTGTATCCTCATCCTCAGGAGCCAGAAATCTGGAGTCGATGCCTTGAGCCATCTCGAGTTTTTTGAGATCCTTTTGTATAAAGGGATATAATGTATGGAACGATATCATTGTAATAGAGAGAGAGCTTGAGCGAATTATAATATCGGCCAAGCGTCGTTTGTAACACTTCTTGAATATCAATAAAGAGCTTGTTTTCTTATGCCATTGTGTTATTTACTTTTATGCTATATTGTGGCGTTGCTTCTTACTCTTAATAGCCTACTTGTCCTTGTGCAAAGCCTTGGCCTTGTGCAAGTGCAACTTAGGCTTATACGACATTATGCCGAAGCAAGGACGGTCGATTCTGCAAGGCGCTTAGCGAGGACGATCGGCCCCTTGCGGGAATATGGGCATAAAAATAGGCATGGCAATGTAGAGCGTGGGCAAAACCAGAATCCAGCGCCACCCCTAGCCAACTGGAAGAATAAACATTTGGGGAGGGCTAGAGTTTATAATATGAATATCAAGCATGAGGATTGTTATGATATAGGTGAGACAGATTCCTTGTTTCCTTGATTTTTTGGCTTCCTTGATTCCTTATGTTTTGAGGAAGAAACTTTTTCTTAGGGGATTATTATGTAGTACCCAGCTTGAGCGACCCATTATGTAATACCTGCGGCTTGTCACTTAGTTTTAAACTCAGTATCGAGGAATCTTTATGACTCAATCAATCACGAATGGAATGAAATGAACCTTTCCAACTCATGGATCGGCTTCTATTGAAAAAGTCCAAGATTTTTCGTTGGATGTTTCGCTGCTTGGTTTTGGTGATTTATATTATCATGTTGCTTTCGATGATTTGGTTTTCAAAGTTCGCTTTCTTAGCTTGCACATTCATTTCGAATCGTAAGAGAATGAGATCGAAAGATGCGAAACAAGTGTTGGTATAATTTTAGGATGCATAACCAAGGAGTGATCACTACGTGAGGCTTCCTCATTCTTTCGAGTTGATTCCATCGATGAGTGGCTTCAGTCCTTCAATGAATCCTTTGTCTTCATGCCTTAATAAAAAGAATCTTTAGTCTACTCAAGTTGCATGTCCCTATGTTAATGATACCACCATAACAAGATAAGATTTAAAAGAGATAAACTTTATGCTTGAAATATAAAATTGTCACTATGCTTGTTCAAATATATGTTTATATGTTCTTTACTCATATGTAGTACAAAAGGGATGTATAGAGAAACCACAAATGGTTTACAAAAGAAAAGATATAGAGATGTTTACTTATATTCTAACTGTTGTATAGTATGATTTTATATGATATAGCTACATACCATGTATCTATCTTTAGACAACTTGGGCACAAGGATAATCCCACCACCGGTTCTGGGACACCGGGATAGTTTGGCCTAGGGGGAATCAGAGGAACACCCTGAGACAATGAAGTCCTCACAATCATAGGGCTGTGCATATCTTTTAGTGAGAAGTGCTCGTACGTCCCAAATACTAATCATGGGATTTATGTGGACCATCATATAGTTAGCGTGCATGCTAGGATATCCTTCTTTCACACATGACTCTTGATGCAAAGATTCATAAGTTTTATACATATATGCAGAGGTGCTAATGCTTTTTTGCTGCAGGGATAATCGTTCTGCCTTGGGTAAGATTTATAAAATTGGTTTACTATATTGTTTACGCTTCTTTACATGAATTGTTCAAAATAACCTAGACAAGTAGAAATATCACTTGATAAAAGCTGCTAGCTTCACATGTTTACATAGTGTTGATATTAGATAAGTTTGTCTATGGTCACTGACCAGTACATGCTGAGTATTGACCCATGCTTGTGGGTATTATCCAAGTAGCAAGTGTCTGAAGGATATTCTGAAGCACTAGGATCTTGTAAACCCCCTCGACCAAATTTAGGTCTACCTGGCTTAGATAGAGAGACTATGATTAGTTTAGAGCCATTTAGAATTAGAACATAGTATTTTAGATTAATTTACAATATTTGTATCACTTGGTGCACCTTACCGTTGCTTCGATATTTGGAGTGCTATGCTAGCATTTGCTTTCAAATAAATTTCACACACTTTTCTAGATGTGTCAGCCTTCCATTATGACCATTGTGTAACTCATAAATACCCTCTCTTGTGTTTTATTTTAGTCGCACAATATTCATTACAAATATTTATTTTTAAATCCAAATAAATCTAACTTTGTATCTTTGTCCGTTCCAATCGAAAATTGGAAACACAACCTCGACCCATTTGGTACAACCCAATTTATGATAATAATCTATTATGAGTCTACTATGTCCATGATACTTGTGTCCCAGCCAATTTTTAATCCTATGCACTTCCAATTAATTAAAGAACACTATTGACACTAATTTTAACTAATTTGGTGCAATGACTCAACCTAACCCAAAACTAGACCCAACACCAACCCAAACCCACACCCACACCCTCATGTCTCATACAAAATATCACACACCAATTTTCCCCACTACAACACACCAAACATGGTAATTTTCCTCATCCAATCCCAATTTTCCTCTTTGTACAAGTCCTAAACTATTAGGACTTTTGTGCAAATAACTAGCCATGTGTCCACCTCCTATTGGTGTAAACAAATGAAGAAACCCCCCCCCAATCTCACATGTTTGGTCACTCTCCCCCATGCTATGTACAACTCCCTCATGATTAATCATGACCCTTGATTTAATTCTCTACTCCATCACAACCACACACTCCTCACGACCACCACCACCTTCTCCTCCTCTACTCCAGCATCTCCACCAATCACCATCATTGACCACCTCCTTCTCCTCCTCCATACGACCACCACCACCGTCATCCTCACGACCACTACCACCACCATCGACAACCTCCACCACCACCTTCATCCTCATGATCACCACCACCACTATCGACAGTCTCCACCACAACTATCATCTCCATGACCAACATCACCACCGAGCTCCCCTCTCCCCTCTAACACATGACTACCGCCAGCCTTGCCTCCATGACCAACAGCATCGCCAATGTTATCATCACCACCACCATCATCTCTGCCAACTACCGCCACCAGAAACCCGCTTCAAACCGCCGCTGCTGCTGCTTCAAGCTGCTGCTGCTGCCATTGCTAAGGCCGCTGCTGCAGCAACGTCGGCGACCCCCGGAAAGCCCCGACCTTCGGCGAGCCACCCTCACCCCCTGGCCAAGCCTTCCTTGGTCGGAGCTGCCCCTCCAACCGACTGCTTCCCGCCGGAGCCCCGACCTGACCACAAACCCGAGCACTCCATAGTCTAGAACCGAGCACCAACACCCCATCTTCGCGTTGTGATATCTCCCTCCTTGCTTGATCAAATCCTGAACCATCACCTATGGTATACTTTAAACCTAACCCTCTTGTAATGCCTTCAAGTAGAATAATTTAGCTTACAATCTATTATTATTATTTTGAGCTCTAATTCATGAGAAAAAATAGTTTTAAAAATAATGAAATTCTCTGATACGGAGTTGGTCCCGTCAATTTAGACAACCTCATCCCATACCGATTGCACCAAAAGGCGCGTATCGTCAATATGGACGTGTTGGCTTTCGCGGAACTTGATTTGGATGTGCGTACACACAAGAATCAACGCATATCCGTCGAAAAGTACCGTATCGGCCTGTTCTGACACTCATCCAAATTTTGTGTGTGCCTGTCATTTTGTAACGAAACTTGCGCCATCGGATTCGCAGTGTTACGCTGGTCCTATGACCAAAGTTTGGTTCGATTCTGAGAACGTTGACGAAATATTGTTTCGTGGGCCCTACGGTTCCACACCTCGGGTAATTTTGTGATCGGCTCATCGAAATCCAGTCATTTTGGACTCGTAAACACTAAGTTTGACAAATTTGGAGAACTTTGTCTCTGACACATTTTTTGGTGCCAGATGGGTCCACTTGTGGACCCCGTGTTGACTAGAAATTGTATTTTTGCTCCTGTGTCCAAATTGGACGTATGTATATGCTTTTTTGCGTATCTCACTCATTCTTGGACTATTGGTAATATTTGTGACAGCATCCGGGGATATTAGCTCTAGTTTTTATTCCTGCCCTGCTACTTCCATGGCTAGTTCGTGTTCGAATCTTCGTCTGACTTCCAGGCAAGTATATCTTGCTTTGTTGTACTGTTTAAAATTTAAGTTAATATTATATATTATGCTCTCTATATTATATAACTGTACGCATCCAAGAATGACTCTGGTGCAGTCGACGATGGCGTCGACGTTAGGACTTGTATTTGACCTAGCGTCTAGTGGACGTACCCTAAGTGAAAGAATTATCATTATAACTCTGAGGCCTTGACACGTATCATTTCATGTCACAGAGTGAGTTCATGATAGGACACGTGTTTACGCACTCGACTGGCCATCGGTGCGAGTAGCTCGTGTGTTGGTACTTAGCATAGGTGTATTATTTTAGGTGACATGCATTATAATTACGAGATATCCACGTCGCGCTTAAGACTTATACATTGGCATTAGGCAGAGAGGACGACTAGTAGGTGTATGGGACACCCAGCTCCTTTATACAGATACCGCATTCTTTGGAGTTATACGGACGTATATATTTATGCAGATACCGCGTTCTTTGGAGTATTGGACGTTATATGTGCAGATACCACGCTCTTCAGGGCGTTGGACGTTGTGCAGATACCACTCTCTAGAGAACATTGGATGTATTTACTTATACAGATATCACGCTCTTCGGAGCGTTGGACGTTATTATAAATGCAGATTGCCCCAATATGGGGGGCATATGTGGCATATACTAGCCAATCATGGCGATTGGTGAATTACGTCATCATATGTCTAGCCTACACTTCCCATACACACTAAGTTATCCTCAAACTGCATTCACTTAGGATGATAGTTCACCCTGATTTACCTTACTCAGTATTTATATTATGGCATGTACTTTTTGTATCTTGTTACATGCCTGTGAGGGCCTGGTTCCCTTCCAGATTATTTATGCAGTTTGCATGATGCTTGATCTAGTGGAGTGTGGACATCGTTGCAGGTATCTTTATATTTTTCAGCTATTACAGTCATGTACTACTTTCTATTTTTGATTCTACTTTTATAGCCTAGTGTTTATAGGCCTATATTGTTCTTTTGGCCTATTCGAACGAATGTATTATTGGGCTATAAGCTGATGATGCATATCGTTCTTTCTTGAGATTTATTTACCATGGATTAAGATTTATTTTAGTTGTTGCCTGTTAGAATTAGATTTTTAACTGGATCACTTAACCTTGGACAACGTAAGTGCACTTCGTTGGGTCCATTAAATTAGAAAGTCCTACAGAGTCGTACCAGCTGGCCATTGCCACATGTCTGGTCCCATAAGTTTTGGGACTAGGGCATGACAGAGCTAATCCAATCTAGTAGAATTGTGCTCATCGTCTCCAAGCTTTCTATTTTCAGTTTTGCAAGTTTTCTTTCAAGGTGTTTTTTTCTATCATAGTAAAAAGATATAATATATGGGCATTGTGTCTAGTTTTGGGTTTCAAAGAGATGCAAGCCAACTATGGCATATTTGTATCAGCCATGCAAAAGTATATTTTAATCATATTTCAAGTTATCAATAAAGAAAGAATTTTATGTTCCTATCAAAAAATTTCAACATTTGATTTTTTGTATTTAAATTTATATTGCTTCTATATCCATTGTCTATTTGTGTTTTGTGCAAGTACTATACCTTGTGCAAGTGTAACTTGAGCTTACACGACATCACTGTTTCCCATAACAAAAAAATATGTATTGCTAAATTGTTTGTAAATTAAACAAAGAAAAATGTGCAAAGAATTCCTAAACAGAAACTCTAAGTACAAGAATGATTCTGGGGAAGTATGACGATGGAGATCGAGTACTGTAGTTGACTCCTTCACTCCGCTGATGACCGACGGATGATGGGGTTACAAAGTCTCAGGCTTACTGGCATAAAAAAGGTAGCAACTGGGCTCTTTGATCCGCTTTCCCTGTGTATGTGTTGGGGGAACACATATCCCTGATATTTATAGCCTTCTATTTGAACATGCACACGCATGTGCTAGATAATGCGCATATGGTTTCAGTTTTCCATATGGTTTCTCTAATAAAATATGGTTGTAACTGCATGTGCAGGTTGCGTTCCGACCGCCATGTGGCATTAGTTAAGATTTAGCCGTTGATGAGATGTGCCCACATAATCTGAGTTGTTAAATCTATTTGTAGGCGTGACCTAGTCAGCGTGATGTGGCCCGTGTCGGTTACATGAATTATATTTGTTACAAAGAACATATTTTGTCGCATCCTGCCGCATGATAATGTCGCCGCCTGGCGGATTCATTGGAACACTGCCACATAATAATACCATCGCATAGGGATACCGCCACTTAATACTATAGCCACATGGGGATTCATAGGAACACAACTACATGATACTACCACCGCATGGGGATTTATAGCACTGATCCAACAAGGAAAGTTCAAGCACCCTTTGTCGCACATCCTTGTCGCATAAGTAGCGCATGACTCTTTTGTCGCATGAAAACACTACCGCATGGAAATTTTTATCGTACTAACACATGTGCCGACGTGTTGTCACGTAACTGTCGTCGCTTGACAAGTCATGAAGCGCTATGTTACAGAGGTCACAGCAATTATGACTGCTTAAACTTTTGGTGGGATCTCTTACCAATGAGTATTAAATGCTCATGTTAGTGGAGTTGCGGCTGAGCTATTAGCCGCATGACTTCTTCACCGCATTAGGTCATTTTATTTTTAATGGACGCATATCACTAGTCGCGCATTGATTAATGATTTTTCATGATTCTATAAGAGCCCCTTCAAAATTTTCAAATTTAGATAAATTGAAAATACTTTGAATAAGAAGCACGAATGATTCATCGCATGGCTTAACCATCGCACAGCCGTCCTGATGCCGCATGGCCTCTCTGACGCATAGATTTGATTTCGCATGGTTTTTGACAGGCTGTCAAATCTGCATTGATGATAAAAATGATTAAAGTTCGCATGTTACGTGATTTCAAGCGTTACTATAACCGCTATCTGTTACGATTCTCGAGATACAGGTTTATCTTTATTAAATCTAGGTTCATCCTTCAATTTTAGCGCCTGATGTCAAGGGGGTTGACTCTGCCTTATCCTGAGTTTGCCTCGAGCCTATAAATAGGGGCTCTAATAGAGAGAGAAATGCCATTATCCTTCTCATGATGTCTTTTCTTCCCTCTACGAGGAACACGGACGAGGGTAGTCCCGTCGAGCACTTCGTCGATACTCTGCCTCTGATGGTCGACCATTCTACTGCAACTTCTTCCACTGAAGGTAGAGAGAGAGAATGCTCTTGCCTCCCCAATTTCAGAGAGATGATTGTCCTCGTCCGCGTGCATAAACATACGGTCTGTTGCATGGGCAAAGACTCGCCAAGAATATGCACAGACTAACCCTACATCTTGACTCGTATGGTTGTCGCTGAAAGGCTTCGACTTGAAGATGTGGTTATGGCAGGATATTTTTTTTAAGCGCATGGATGCACCTGTTCTCAGAACGCTATCCCGGATATGCGCTGGAGGGCTATGTGTGTATAAACCATCTCTCCCAAAATAGGTATTTTGTGTGTATTTTATATTTATTGTATTTATTTTAGATTATTTAAAAATTAATTAAAACCCAATTATTTTATTAGGATACTTTATCGTAGTTTGGACATTAGTGACGTAGGATGACCCCAAAATCTATAATGCCCTTCGTAGAAAGTAGCCTACACGGGAGACAACTTGTAGGATCTTTTCGTGACTCAGAATTAGATCATTCAATATTAATATAGTACTAGTGTAACAACCGTAGTTTATTTTATTTAATATATAGATATTTCTATATATATAATTATTTATGGTTATTTTCCATCTAAACTTCATAAAATAAGCAACCCATAATTTTTTTATTCCAAATTAGTTCACTTTCCTCTTTTGTAGGATTTATTTATTATTTATTACTATTTTAATTCCATAAAATCAAATCAAATCTTTGTCATAAATTAATTATTTATTTAGTTGTTGACTTTTAATAACCAATTAATTTGGAAATATCCTAAACAAACAAACTACCCAATCATAATCCTATCCCTCTTCCCAAAACCCACGGCACCTCAAACCCGCGCACACCCTCTAATCTGATCCCTAACTCTAACCTAAAATCTCCTCTACAAAACCCTAACTTTCTCTCCTTCCTCCATCACCCTAGTCGCCACCTCCATTACCAAGGCTGACCACCCCTCTTCACATGGACACCACACCACATCCTTCATCTAAGAACCCTAGCATCTCCTTCATTCTTCTTCTAGTAAGTTTCTTTAATTCTTCTCTCCTTCATTCTTAAATTTCTTCTTCGTATATATATATATATATATATATATATATATATATATATATATATATATATATATTATATGTGTAATGATGTAAACTCTATTATTTTTATTTTGAAGAACTCATGCAACCAATGACCCTAATTTTGAGGTTCAACCCAAAACTTTTGTGCATGAATGAAACCTCCTTCAAAACACTCTTTAAATATTTTTATAGATGTTATTAATAGAGAATATATTCAGGTTTTATAAATAATTCTAGATTTAATAATTTATATTAATTAGGATTTTGAGCATATTTTATGTGTAGTTTTGACCTAGTTTTGATGTATGCATGTTGGAGACCCTTGGACCTTGTTAGGACTTGATCATAAATAGAAAATTCTAAAAAATTTCTTGATGAACTAATATTTTTCCAAAAATTATATATTCTGAAATTTTATTAAATAAATATTATTTTGATATCACAAAACTCATGTACCACCCCTTGGCTTGCATACTAGCAAAGTTTGGTTGCCAACCCTAATAGGATCAACTTATAGATGGTAAAATCCAAATTATTTTTATATAGATAAAAGTATTAGTATTTATTATATTTATTACTGATTTTATCATATATATTCAGATTTATTTCTATTTATAAAAAATAGAATTCTAGGTGTTTTATGTAGCAAGTTGACCTTGTTTTGACAAAACTTGACCCCGACAGTTTCAGACTTAACCCCCGACCAAAAACCCTTATTTTTATCATTTAAAATTATATTATTATATTTTAAATCTGAATTTTTTACATATTATTCCAGATTTACTTATTTGTAAAAATTAATTTTTGGTGACTAGTAGGTAACCCGTTATGACCTAGTTTTGGTCTCTACTTAGTTTTGGACTCATATAATTTATAGGAGATGACCCTATCACTAAAATTACTATTTTCTAATAAAATATCAGAATTAATAGTTTTAATAATTAATGATTTAAAAAATGATTTTTGATAATGTTTGATGGTTAGTAATATTTTGGTATGGAGTTACTTTCATGTGCAACCAATGTAGGAGTATTAACTAGATAATAACTTAATTTAACTAGAAGATTATAGTCTAATTAGTATAATGATTAATTGGTAGATGTTCGAGACGTTTCTGTGGATAGATCCGGACCAGATTTGTTGTTTTCGCAGTTTCGCTTGGAAGGCAAGTACACCTTGCTTGATTGTATTGTTCAGTTTACATTATGCCTAGTTTTTATTTGTTTAGTTTTGTGCACGCATTGTAGAAGTAGTTGACCTACTTAGTATATTATAAAGATACGTGATACCATAATACACACGTATGCTGTAATATGAATATAAACTCACATGTGGTATATATATAGTGTCATAAGTTACAGATATACTAATCTCATCCACACAATAAGTCATAGAAAAGAAATAACTAACTAGAATAATGAGTCTAAATAATCTAAAATAATAGTCGGGTGGAGACAAATCCACTACCAAAGACTATATCCAAAACTAAAATGAGAGAGAAGTATAAAACCTCCAATATAAAATAAGATGATGATGGAAGTGTATCAGCTAAGAAGATCCATCACTAGAGATAATCAATGATGCTCAAAAGGTAAGACCTCCTCGGCAGAAAATAATGCGTCAGGTCCAGGCCCGTACTCCTGCGGATACTCCTGGTCGTCTATACCTGACAATGGACCAGGTCCTCAAAGGGACGTAACAAGATATATAGAAGCATGCCAATTGAATATAGTAAACATGCAATATAGACGGAAAATATATAAGTACGTTGTAGAAGACAATCTAAATGAAATGCATAATGAGGAAAACTTTTCGACGTATGGGCATGGGTAGGCTACTCGATCTAAATCTTACAACTCACACACATGGCAGGGACATCAGAAATCGACATACCGTGAGGGTAGCGACCAGCGCGACTCCAGAAATTGACATACCGCGGGAGTAGCAACCAGCACGATACTCTACCGTAGTGCGTGCTAGATATTACGGTTTACCAGAGTGGTTATAGCCCATACGCCTACTGATTGTCCTTCCCTCCCATGATACTATGTGTCAAGTATGTGTCAACATATATATATATATATATAGCATATACTTATGACTAAAAGAAAATACACATGCAATGAATATACAGAAATATAATAAGCATGCAAAGTACTGTAAGCAATTTTGCAAGGTATCTTGCCTAGCAAAGGAGCTGCAAAGTGTAACGTCCAGGAGTCAAGCACACAGGATCAGAAACTGTGGCCTCAGAATGAACGTCTCCGGATGCTGAAATAAACATCACCAACGTACCCAGAATAAGCGAGATAGCTTGAAAACACTACCCTTTCGTCCAATTTGAACACAGGGGCAAAACGGTAATTTTTGGTCAAAGCGGGGTCCACATGTGGCCCACTTTGCACCAAAAAGTGTGCCAAGGGCAAAGGTCTCTAAATAGGATAAATTATAGGTTAAACCAATTCTAAACATCAATACGAACTCAACGGTACGTCCAATTTTGGATTCCGGTGAGCCAAACACAAATTCGTCCAAAAAGTCAACTGTGGGGCCTGCAAATAGCCGGCTGGGTCAACTATCTCAGAATCGCGTGAAACTTGGGTCACAGGACCAGGGTGATACCACGAATCCAATGGTGCCAGTTTTGTCGCGTTCTGAAGAGCGTACACTAAATGGTGCGATATTTTACAAAAGTCGCGATATTAGGTCTTTTCTCGGATACGGGATAATTCTGACGCGCACACACGTCCAAATCAGTTTTTGCGAAAGCCCACACGTCTGGACATACCATACGAGCCTTTCGATACAATTAGTACGCGACGAGACGGTCCCGTTTGGCAGGGCGCACTCCGTATCATAATTTTTATAGGTTTCAAAAACAGGTTTTTCATAATTTTTAACCCAATTTAATTCGGCTTACAACATCAAATAAAATAATGTAATTGGCAGTAATCTAGGTTAGTTGGTCTTCACATAGCAAAAGGAATTTTTAAGTTTGGATCTCTGTGGTGGGAGATACGAGTCCGTAAACATTGATGGTTATAATAGTTTTTCTAGAATTAAAAGTAGTCATTTTTCTCCAACTTGGTCTCGATTTTCGCTTAGGGTTACGCCCTGTTCGAAGAAAAATAATATACAGAGTTGGAAGAGGGATAGGTCGTGAACATACCGATGAAGACGAGGTCAAATTTGGTCGAGCGATGGCACGAAAATTGAGGCGTGAATTGGGCTAAGTTGCTGTTCCGTTGTTGTCGCGTGCGCGGGTGACGTGCGAGCGTGCGGTGGTCGCGGCGGTGGGCGGCTGCTCCGCTGGCGGCGACGGTGGCTCTGGGGTCGGCGGAGGCGGCTCAAGGAGATTAGAGTAGGCGTTTAGGGTTAGGGTTTTGGGTTTATAAGAAGTATATATAGAGAAGGTTAGAGAGGGGGGTTTCGGCTGCTCCGCGCGCGGGTTTATATAGCTGCTGCTGCTGTGGATTAAAGCGGGTGTGGGTAGCGGGTAGGGTAGGATAGCTTAGCGGATAGGGTTATAATTCATTCTATTTTCTTTTTCTTTTATTCTTTTCTATTCTATTCTATTCTTTTTCTTATTCTATTCTTTTCTATTTGTTTTCTTTTTTATTCTTTTCTATTTGTTTTCTATTCTTTTATTCATTAAAGAAGTGACTAATATATATATATATATATATATATATATATATATATATATATATATATATATATATATATATATATAAACATATATATACCTAAAATTCTAGAAAAATAGGTTAGTGCATATAAATAATCTATCAATCGTCCACAAGATATCCTACATGGAAATAATTAAGGTAAAATAATAGTTTGCTCCATAAATCTCTGAATAAATATTTACCTAATAATTAAAATCCAATAAGTTCTATTTCTTCTAATTAACTAATAAATACTATAAATAAGTTAGATAATTAATTAAATAATTAATACAGTTTTTAAAATTAGGAGTTTTACATCATACACCGTACGTATGATTAACTAGGCCATTATACTCTTGTGCAAGTTCCTAAGCCGATCACATGTTAAGATAGTAATCACACACTTAGACATTAGTATTCTTGTTCATTGTCATATTGTTCATTATTATATTTATTTCAGTATTTTCTTATTGTGTATCTCTTGTATCTATTGTGCATCTTGTATATTCACATCTATTTACTGTTACATAGTTTTTATCATTGATTAGAACTGCTGTTAGAGATGTACTCTGCTCCTTTCCAGACTGGATATATTATTCCTAGATGACACTGAGGAGTGGTACCCTACACATTATGGACATCAGGATGTTGTGGGTTTAGAGTCAGAGACCCTGGCTCAGGAGGGACTTATCCCAAATGAGACAGATGACCCGAGTTTAGTAGCTTCTTAGTATTCTTTTGTACTGGATTTGTGTATAGCTTACTTTGTTAGTATTCTTTTAGACTCATTGATGTATTATTTTGGACTCATGAGTTGTATGTGACTATTCTATTCTTTATCATATTCGTGCTCGTTCTATCTTAGATCTGTGATTGAGTATATTGTTATTGTTGGTGGTTCATTATATTGCTAGATAGATTACCCAGACAATATTCTACCGTCGATTCTGCGGCGTAGGCTGGACGTTGTTCCCGACTTGCATCCCTACCTCGGGTGCGGGTCGTGACATATCACAACACCTACGTACTACCCCTTGGCATGCATACTAGCAAAGTTTGGTTGCAAACCCTAATAGGATCAACTTATAGATAAAAGAATTAATATTTATTATATTTATTACTGATTTTAGCATATATATTTATTTTTATTTTTATTTATAAAAATTATAATTCTAAGTATTTTATGTAGCAAGTTGACCTAGTTTTGACAAAACTTGACCACGATAGTTTAAGACTTAACCCCTGACCAAAAACCCATATTTTTAGCATTTAAAATTATATTATTATATTTTAATTCTGAATTTTTTAAGTATTATTCCAGATTTACTTATTTGTCAAAAAATGATTTTGGGTGACTAGTAGGTAACCCGTTATGACCTAGTTTTGGTCTCTACTTAGTTTTGGACTTATAGAATTTATAGGAGATGACCCTATTACTAAAATACCTACTTTCTAATAAAATCTCAGAATTAAAAGTTTTAATAATTAATAATTTAAAAATTAGTTTTTGATAATGTTTGATGGTTAGTAATATTTTGGTGTGGAGTTACTTGCATGTGCAACCAACGTAGGAGTATTAACTAGATAATAACTTAATTTAACTAGAAAATTAGAGTATAATTAGTTTAATAATTAATTGGTAGGTGTTTGAGATGTTTTTGTGGATAGCTCCGGACCAGATTTATTGTGCCCGTAGCTTGGCTTGGAAGGCAAGTACACCTTGCTTGATTGTATTGTTCAGTTTATATTATGCTTATTTTTATTTGTTTAGTTTTGTGCACGCGCCTTAGAAGTAGTTGACTTACCTGATATGTTGTAATGATACATGGTATCTTCTGACCTGATATTGTTTCAAACACATTTACTGTCTAAGTGAGAGAGTGCATGGACTAGCGTGTTGACTGGTCATCGGTACGAGAGTTTGAGTCATGTGTTAGTAGTTGGTATTGGTTTAGTTTTCTAGATATTATTTGACGCCATTGCATTATGTTTGCAATGCGTATACGGTTCGGATAGTTCATTGGGAGGAGAGATTCTGCTAGTGAGCGTATGAGATCTTGCAGGAGCACGAATCAGGACTGACTACTTCTTTCTCTTTCGAGGAGGGCTCCCTTTAAAGCTTCTTGACCACTAGATGATGTACTTATTTTGTTGTCAATTTTATCCTAATTAGTAGTGGATTTGTCTCCACCCAACTACTAGTTCTTCTCGACTATTTTTATACTTGGTTAAATTTTATATTTGGTTATTTATTACTATTTGGTTGTGGATGAGATTAGTATTGCCTGTGACTGGTGAAATTATATACCACTTGTGAATTATTATTCATAAAATAGCGTACGTATGTACATAGTTTCTATATATTAGAGTTGTATGTACATACGGCTGGCAAGCTCACGTATTCCTAGTCCTAAGTATTTTTGGCCTGGTACATGGTAGTACGACCATTCTCCGCATCGATGCAATTTTCTCCATGAGGTACCTCGTCTTGAACATGCGCCGTGGTCGATGTGCGTATATGTACAGGGTATTCTCTGTGCATGGAATCTTACATGCATTGATAACTTGATTCTGATTCTCAGCATAGTTATTTAAGCCGAGGGTGCAAGCTATGTTTATGTACACCTTCTCTTATTGCAAGCATTCTGACTTGTGTGCTTTATTTATGCAGGGATTGCCTCAATTTGCTTGGGTCCCGATGGATCATGGAAGGATATCATAAGTCCCATTATTCACGATGAACAAACATATTACCTGGGAGATTGTTTGTCATCTTCTAACCTATCTTGATGTAGTTATTCCCCGAACATGGCCGCAGTATCGATTATAGGGTTGGGATTAAAATACCCACTAAGATTTTTACTCGCGGCTCATCCTCATGGCATAAATGGGCCCGTGCACATTTTTGCTGGCCAGTTCTGTATTGCAAACTCTCTTGTTATCCCTCAGTATGGATTCTTTTCCATGTATTGAGATTTGTACTAAGGAGTTTGCTGGAGGGGTGTCCCATAATGCACTTAGCTGCCAGCTTTACTTGTGTCAGTACCAAAAATAGCACAGAGGGGTCCCCTGATGAAGAAAGTTTTGATTGTAGGGACTTTCCATTATATGTACTCATGATCTTGAATATCAATAAAAACCCTTAAATGTAATGGATTTTCATCATATGTACTCATTATCTTGAATATTAATAAAAATTCTTTTTTCTTTCCAGAACTTCTCTTTATACTTGTCATGGTTTGTGAATACGAATATTATACTATAGGTAGTGAGAATGTAGTATAGTATCGTAGCTTGGGAACATCCTACTAGGGGATTCTTTTAATGGACTAATTATCTATGGTGTAATGGATTGAGTGTAGATAACAAGTTCGAGACTAGGCCCTATCAGAGGTAAAATAGACGTAATAGGTTAAAAACTTAATAGATAAGAAAGTTTTCATAGAGGTACTAGCAAACATAGGATTCTGCTATAAGTATCTCATTCAGATGTTCTGGGAACATGATAAGATTTAATTCTGCAGGGATGGAGAAAACAAAGTAAGGGTAATGTGGACATGGCTGTTTTCTTGTGTTTGAACTGTTTACTCCACTAGGAGAATAATAAGATTATAGTTCAGAGTAACTGATTGTGAGGTGGTCTCAATGAGAGTATTCCATTTGACCTAGGGACTACTCCACTGGTGGATCTACTATCTATTGCGTATTCAAGAATCCTGAATACAGATAATAGATTTTGTGACCTACTATGAGTAATAAATATTACGCTATATATTTTTACCTGCTGGGGAAACGAAATAGGAACGAACACTCTGTATATTTAATTTGCTTTGTTGGGGATAAGGGGATACATGTATTTCTTAGACATAGTACTTTTTGAGGAACTTGTCGTTGATCGGCATCATTAGCAAGTCTCTATTAAGTTTTGCAAGCCGGTAGGCGCCGTTGGAATATATTGATTCTACCATAAAGGGGCCTTCCTATTTGGCTTTGAACTTTCCTGGCGTCTTTTGCGTCATGACCATCGGTCTTCTCACTGTTAAGATGAGGTCACTAACTTGAAAGGCTCTTTCCTTTACCCTCTTATTGAAGGATCTAGAAATACGCACTTTATATAACTTAATACATTATTGAGATAGGAGACACCTCTTATCAGGTATCTCCAACTCCTGCAACCGCCGGCTATGATTGTCTTCGGCCGTCAGCTGATGGGTAAGGGCTACTCGGAGAGAGAAAATCTGGGTTTCCAGGGAAAGGAATGCTTTGCTTTCATAAACCAAGGAGAATGGAGTACTGCCAGTTGGGGTCCAAACCATTTTGTGATAGGCCTAGAGACATTTACCGAGCTTCTCATCCCAATCACGTTTGTTGGATGAAACAAACATTTTAAGTAGCTTGATGATAGTCGTGTTGAAAAGTTCAGCTAATCCATTTTTTGCTGGGTTATAGGCAGTCAAAGCTATATTCTAAATTCGATTTTTATATTAAAATTGATAGAAAGCTTAGCTGGAAAATTTTGGACCGTAGTCATGAATGATCCAGTGGGGCAAACCAAAGCGATAGATTACGTGATGTTTGACAAAACTAATCATGTTTGTTTTCTTTACTTCAATGAGCGGTATAGCCTCTGCCAATTAGGAGAAGTAGTCAGTGATGAAATGAATGAGCCGGTACCCTTTAGGCGACGGTGGGCTGATCGGTCCAATGATGTCCATGCCCTAAGCTTCAAATAGCCAGGATGCCACGGTTGGGTGTAGGAACTTTGATGGTTGGTGGATAAAATTTGTGTGGATCTGACACATCCTACATTTTTTTGCATACTTTATGGCCTCCGCTACCATAGTGGGCCAATAATAGGCACCACAGTAAACCAAAGGCAATCTTATAGTTTAGGACTGGGTTGGTGTGCATCGCAAGTACCATCATGTAAACACCCTAATTTTTCAGAATAATTTTAATATATTTTATTCTGAACTTTTCGGTATTTTTCTGAGATTCAAACGAAGGTGATGGTGATTAAAATATTTTTAAATGCTATTAATTGATGTTAAAATATTATGAAAATAATATTTTATGGTGTAAAATGGAAAACTGGACATAGGCTAATTTTCTGTGAATTTATTGGACTCCGGAAACGCGTTTAAAGCCCTAAATACTATTGGATATATAAACCGAACCAAACCTGACTGAACCGAACCAAACCTGACTGAACCGAACCGCTGATTGAACCGGACCAACCCAGCGTTGCGGCTCGGGTCGGGTCGGATCCATGAAACCCGACCCAAACCCGAACCCGACCAAATCCTAAACTCTCCACCGGAAATACTGTTCACCACCTATAAATTCACCTCGACGTTCGTGTAGCCGCCGCCAACCTATCTCACCCTCTCATCTCAGCCGTCCCCTTTCTCCAGCCATCTCCGCCATTCCGGTAGCCCCCGAGCCATCTCCCCCAACGCCTCCGGCTCTCTCCAGTCTCCGGCCCGCAGACCCCTCGAGTTCAGCCCCTTGTCGACCTCGCCACCGGTGCACCCGACCCGACTCCGGCGCTGCACCTCTCCCCGAATCGACCAACCACAGCCCAGTTCCGCCCTAGCCCATCATCGACAGCCTCCCCCGCATCCCTCTTATCTCATCCGCCTCCCATCTCCGCCGACCCGACTCCTCGCCGCCTCTGCTCAGCCCTCCTCCGAACCGCTGAGCACAGCAGCCCCGACCCCATCTCCGCCTCATCAACGACCCCGCTGCCGCCCACGAACGCCTCCCCGCTCGCCTCGCCAACTCTCTGTGAAGCCCTAGGCCGGCCGCCCGCTGCCCTAGCTCTGACTCAGCGGACACGGCCGCCCTCTAAACCGGGACACAGCAGACACGACCAGGACACAGCTCGTGTCAAGGATTTCCACGAACACGTGAGAATCAGTCTTCACGGAGCCCTGTTCAGGTAACGTTTCCTCTCACCTCATGATCCCGTTTTCGATTCCGTCTATTACAATGCGTAGACTGTATCACCCCCACGATGCCCGTGCAAACCGCTCGGTACATCACGTCCTGTGGTGATCGCAAACCGCGATCCAAAAATAGGAAAACCAATGCCCTGTTTCACCCCGGAACTGAGTGCGACCCGCCAAACGGGACGACTTGGTTCACGCGGTCTTCACCGAAACATGCGCGACGTTGATACGGACGTGCGGGATTTTGCAGAAGTTGATTTGGATGTGCGTGCACACCGGAATCAACGCGTATCCGCAGACAACGCCCCATATCCGTCCATTCTGGAACACCCTGTAACTTTGTGTACATACGTCGGATTGAGACGAAACTTACGCCATCGGACTCGTAGAAATAAGCTGGTCCTGTGACCCAAGTTTGGTTCAATTCTGAGAACGTTGACAAAATCGCGTATCGTAGGCCCCCACAGGCTCCACTTGACGGGCGATTTTGTGATCGGCTCATCGAAATCCAATTCAGGAAGTTCCGTTGGGTTCGTATCATCGTTCCTGACTTGTTGACACTAAGTTTGGCAAATTTGGAGACCTTTGACCCTGACACACTTTTCAGTGCAAAGTGGCCTACATGTGGACCCCGCTTTGGCCCGGAAATGTCATTTTTGTCCTTGTGTCCAAATTAGACTTAAGGACAGGCGTTTCTAGCTATTTAATATCTTCTGAGACTGTTGGTGATATTTATTACAGCTTTTGGAGGAGTACCTACAGGATCCACTGATACAGGGACGACTGTTGGTATTCGAACCCCAGGCAAGTGTACCTTGCCAAACTCTGCAGTATTGTTACATATTTTCCTTGCTTTATTATATTGCTGTGTATGATTAACCTAGGACCGTGTGATGTATTTAGCGTCCAATTACTATTCGGGTGCCAATACCGTACGCGGTGTTGTGTATTGTCTTCTAGAGATGGACATTCGTGACCTCCTTTACATTCTCGTACTTGTCTTATCAAGTACACTATACCCCAGGACACTTGACACTTTACATGAGACAGGATCCTCCTGAGATATTCATGGTGATTCTGTATAGGATACCGGACTTGACAGAGATACTATATTCATAGATATTTATGACTTGTTACATTAGCTATGATCGTGCGTGACATGTACATGAGACGTTATGGACATGAAACGTGTGGTTACATTGGGTGGGGAGAGACGCACAGGCTACAGGCTGATCATATATATATATCCCCTACTATTGTGAGACGCAAGACTCTGAAACCCGAGCTTGGCCCATTACTCATTATCACTGCTACCGGCTCCCCGACACAGAGCTTGTAGTGGTTTCAGCCTGAGTTCTAGTGCTGCTCTCATCTTGCATATCACTTAGCTGGTTATTTAGTGTTCCCCTATTGTTCCATTTACAACTGGAGAGACACACAGTCTACAGGTTGATTATATTATGCCGGCTTCTCAGTCTCCCGCTGAGCTAGACCACCTCATGATCTCACTGCTACCGGCTCCCCTACACAGAGCTTGTAGTTGTTTCATCCTGAGTACTATTGATGCTCTCTCCTGCATTTCACACAGATGGTTACATACTTACCCTATTTATACTCATTATTGCTGCATTGCTTATATTTTGGCTTGTATTATTATCTGTACCTTGCTATGTCCCCTGAGGACCTGGATATGGATTATGTCCCCAGGATTTGCAGACGAGATCTATCCCGAGGTATATGGGACCGCAGCAGGAGCTGATACAGGAGCTGATACAGGAGCTGGACCGACATCCGAGGACGAGGTGTTAGCTGAAGACTTTTCCTGAGCATCCATGTTTCATGCTCAATATTTACTTTATTCAGTCATTTATTTTTGTTCTGTTGAACCATTGTATCAGATATTTATCGGGTTGTTCTCCGAAGCACTTTGTTGAGACTAGTTGATGATTTATATTTCTTATATATGTGGGTCATATTTTATTCTTGTATGGATTGGATTAGTTGTGCCATGTTGTCGTAGACTTGATTTTACAGCTTAAGTACGCTCTGATGGATCCATTAAATTGGGTTGTCCATCAGTGTGTGTTGTTGGCCATTGCCACGTGTCTAGTCCCACGGTATTTTGGGACTGGGGCATGACATGGTTTTTGTGGTGGCCCATGCAAGTCTACGACAAAATTGTTCGGTTTCAACTTAGGGACTGAACAAGCCTGCCCTAAGGATAGGATAAGTTATAGGATCTCATCCATTATTTGAACCATTATTGAACTCTATATCGAACTCGAAATTGTTACTTGATTTGCATCATGTTTGATTCCTCTGAGCGTTCTTATAGTTTATCTTTTGATTACAGAGTAATAGATCCCAAGAACGGAGATGAGATTCCCTTGGATACACCATACGACGCTGTGGTTACTTATGAAGACGGAGTGACACCAGGCAACGGAGGATAAATATCGTAGAGCAATCAAACCGGTCAGCCTAATCCAAGGTTCCGGCGAGATGACATCCCACCTCCGCCACAGTTCACTCCCCAGATGCCAGTTTTCTCGCCAGAACAAGCTATAGACGGGCAACAGATGTTTCAGATGATGTATGCCATGATGCAAGCCCAGCAGCAGGTTCAGCAGGAGGCTCATCGCTACGAGGCAGAGTATTTGAGAACCAGCCTGGTATCCGCATTGGAGCAGGCAAATCCACCAGCGAGGCGATCAGCGACGGGATCTATCATCAATTTTTGTCAGCTCAAGCCCCGTACCTTTTCTGGTAAAGAGGGGCCAACAGAGGTTCATGAATGGCTCACTAACATTCAGCACCAATTGAAAGCAGCTGAACTTCCGAGAGAGAAGTGGATGACTGCAGTCAGAATGCAGTTAACTGAAATTGCACATCATTGGTAGTTAGCAGAAGAGAGGAGGCTCGGACAGGACCAAGTCACTTGGGAAGAGTTCTCAAGACTCTTCCGAGAGATGTATATTCCAGCAGTTGCACGGTCGGAGCTCAGAGACAAGTTCAACCGCCTTATCCAAGGCAATATGACAGTGGAAGAATACAACGCAGAATTTATTTGCCTAATTCGCTTTGCCCCAACCTTGATTTTGACAAAGGAAGAGAAAGCTGAGAAGTTCTTTGACGGACTGAAGTTCGAGCTCCAAAGATTGATTGGATCGGTCGCACCTACATCATATACCGACGTTCTTGCAGCAGCACGACACATGGAGCACGTCACTAGAAGGGAGTCAAATCTAAAGAGGCCAATCACATCAGCACCATCTAGGACAATACATGGGGATTCAGCAAAACGGTCCCAGAGGAGTATGCCAGAGAGGACAGCACACAGGGCCATATCTCTCCCTACTTGTCACCACTGCGGCAATGTAGGTCACATTGAGAGAGAATACAGACGCAAGTTAGGACTATGCCTGGCTTGCGGATCCAACCAGCATCAAACCAGAGACTGTACCGAGCGCATAGAGGGGGCACCGAGACTAGCTTTACCTGCACCACGACCAGCTTATCCAGCAGTAGGAGCACCGCAGACAGGAGTTGGAGGAGTGAGACCACCAGCCCCAGAAGGAAATCAGCAGAGACCACCCGTGGCACCACAGGCAACTCTATTTCAGCAGGCTCAGCAGCAGCAGAGTGGTCAGCTCAGGGACGAGGACAGGCATTCACATTAGCTGTTGAGGAGGAAGCTACTACGGGCGAGGTTATCGCAGGTACTATTTTAGTAGCTTCATTACCAGCTGTAGCTTTATTTGATTCTGGAGCATCGCATTCATTTATAGAAGCTAGCTTTGTAGCCACCCATAGAGTAGCTACCGCACCCCTTCCGAAGATAAAGAGAATTCTTACGGGAGGTAGAATTATTTCGGTTAGTGACGTCTGCAGATCATGTTCTGTAGTAGTTTGCGGAAGAGAGATGCGATCTCAATTTCTGATCTTTTCTATGCCGGATTATGATGTTGTACTTGGTATGAACTGGTTAAGTCAGTACCATGCGACTCTTGATTGCCGACGTGGACGGGTTATATTTAGACCGCCAGGACATCCAGAATTTAAGTTTCTTCGAGGAGCAGTAGAGCGAGGAGTTCAGCCTACTCTTAGGGTACTATCTGTAGAAGGGGAGACAGGTTACCCAAGAGTCATATCAGAGTTTGTGGATGTATTTCCTGATGATCTTCTAGGTTTACCGCCTGATCGGGAAATAGAATTCACAATAGACTTAACTCCAGGAGCAGAGCCTATCACTTCCTCAGTATATCGGCTAGCACCTAAGGAGTTAGTGGAGTTGAAGGAACAGGTTAATGATCTTCTCGAGAAGGGATTTATTCGGCCTAGTATTTCACCTTGGGGAGAACCCATATTATTTCTGCCAAAAAAGGATGGAACAGTACGGTTATGCATTGACTACCGGGCACTAAATGCGGCGACCATCAAGAACAGGTATCCCTTACCACGCATTGATGATCTATTCGATCAATTGAGTGGTGCTTGGGTATTCTTGAAGATTGACCTTAGATCCGGCTATCATCAGATCAAAGTAAGGAAGGAGGATATACCGAAGACAGCTTTCAGGACCAAGTATGGACATTATTAGTTCTTGGTAATGCCGTTTGGTTTAACCAACGCGCCAGCAGTATTTATGAGTTTGATGAACAGCGTCTTTCATCAGTTCTTGGATAAATTTGTGGTTGTGTTTATTGATGACATTCTAATATATTCCAAGAGCCACAAAGAGCACGAGGAGCATCTCAGAATCGTGTTAGAGACCTTAAGACAGGAGAGTTATATGCCATGCTCAGTAAGTGTGAGTTTTGTATAGATAAAGTGTCTTTCTTGGGACATATCATATCAGGAGAAGGACTTTCAGTTGATCCAAAGAAAGTTGCGGCAATAAAGACTTGGCCTACATCCACATCAGTCACAGAAGTGAGAAGTTTTCTCAGACTTGTGGGATATTACCGAAGGTTTGTAGAAAATTTCTCAAGGATTGCAGAACCGATGACGAAGTTGACACGTAAAGACCAGGAGTTTATATGGACAGAAGACAGCCAGAAGGCTTTTGAAGAATTAAAGAGAAGATTAACGACAGCACCTGTCTTGACTCTTCCTTCAGGGTCAGGAGGTTTTGTTGTTTACAGTGATGTATCAGGTAGTGGACTAGGATGATGCAACATGGCAAAGTAATTGCTTATGCATCGAGACAGTTGAAGGTCCACGAGAAGAACTACCCAATACACGATCTGGAGCTAGCAGCGGTTATATTTGCACTGAAGATTTGGAGGCACTATCTTTATGGGGAGAAGGTAGACATCTTTACAGATCACAAGAGTCTGAAGTATGTATATACTCAGAAGGAGCTCAACATGAGGCAGAGACGTTGGCTTGAATTGATGGTAGACTTTGATATAGATCTGCAGTATCATCCGGGAAAGGCAAATGTCGTAGCAGACGCACTCAGCAGGAAGCCTACGGCTTATTTCTTGACGATGCAGCCGGAGTTATTGAGAGATCTACAGGAGCTTCAGATAGAGGTTGTTTTACCAGGACAGAGTGGATTGCTGGCTAATCTCGAAGTTAAGTCATCACTTGTGGAAAGAATTAAAGAGGCATTGCCCACCGATGCTAGATTTCGAAGACTCAAAGAGAGGACAGAAGCAGGCATGCAGACAGGACTTCGCATACATGAAGACGGAACATTGAGGTTTGGGAATCGTCTGTATCTTCCAAATGGAGAATTGAGACAGGAGTTAATGACTGAAGCACATAGCTCTATGTACTTTGTTCACCCAGGAGGAACCAAGATGTACCGAGACTTGAGGCAGTATTATTGGTGGCATGGAATAAAAAGGGAGATTGCAAGATTTGTGGCCAAATGCTTAGTCTGCCAGCAAGTAAAGGTCGAGCATCAGAGGACTGCAGGTATGTTACAGTCGCTTAATATACCAGAATGGAAGTGGGAACATATCACGATGGATTTTGTCACAGGATTTCCAAAGAGCCCCAGCGGAAGAGATGCGGTATGGGTTATTGTGGATCGACTCACTAAATCGGCATATTTCTTGCCATTTAGAGTTGGACAGTCCACAGAGGTACTAGCCGACATGTATATGCGACAAATCATAAGATTATATGGAGTGCCGGTTAGTATTGTATCGGATCAAGATTCGAGATTTACATCTCATTTCTGGAGAAGCATGTAAGAGAGTCTTGGCACCAGACTCAAATTCAGCATGGCTTACCATCCATAGACAGATGGTCAATCGGAGCGCACGATTCAGATCTTGGAGGATATGTTACGATCGTGTATGCTAGACTTTGGAGGATCTTGGGAAGATCATTTGCACTTGGTGGAGTTCTCCTACAATAACAGTTATCAGGCCAACATTCAGATGGCACCATTCGAGGCATTATACGAAAGGAAGTGTAGATCGCCTATATGTTGGAGTGACGTTGGTGAACGTCAAATACTGGGTCCAGAATTGGTAACGCAAACAGTGGAGAAGGTAAAACAGATTCAGAATTATCTTCGAGCAGCTCAGGACAGACAGAAGTATTGGGCTGATACGCACAGACGTCCCCTAGAGTTCAAAGAAGGAGAGCACGTATTCTTGAGGATTTCGCCCACTCGAGGTACTATTAGATTTGGGAGCAGAGGCAAGTTGAGCCCAAGGTATATTAGGCCATTTGATATTCTAGAGCGCATTAGTGAGGTGGCTTATCGTCTTACATTACCACCATCCTTAGAGGGAGTGCATGACGTATTCTACGTCTCACAACTGAGAAGGTACGTGACCGACCAAAGTCACGTAGTCGACCATTCAGAGATCGCAGTGGGCCCTAGCTTGAGATATGAAGAACAACCAGTTGGCATCCTCGACATCAGTGAGAAGACATTGCGGGGATAGATAATCAGACTGGTTCGTGTAGCTTGGAAACATCATTCTCCTGGCGAATCGACCTAGGAACGGGAGGATAGTATGCGCCAGCGTTATCCTCACTTGTTCGCGGATGCAGTTTTAAACTAAGCAATCTTGTAATTTCCATAGTTCTTCCTTTAGTAGCTTATTCTTTTATTGCGAGGACGCAATCCTCTTAAGGGGGGTAGATTGTAAATACCCTAATTTTTCAGAATAATTTTAATATATTTTATTCTGAACTTTTCGGTACTTTTCTGGAATTCAAACGAAGGTGATGGTGATTAAAAGATTTTTAAATTCTGTTAATTGATGTTAAAATATTATAAAAATAATATTTTATGGTGTAAAATAGAAAACCGGACATAGGGTAATTTTCTGTGAATTTATTGGACTCCGGAAACGCGTTTAAAGCCCTAAATACTATTGGATATATAAACCGAACCAAACCTGACTGAACCAAACCAAACCGCTGATTGAACCGGATCAAACCAGCATTGCGGGTCAGGTCGGGTCGTATCCATGAAACCCGACCCAAACCCGAACCCGACCAAACCCTAAACTCTCCGCCGGAAACACTGTTCACCACCTATAAATTCCCCTCGACGTTCGTGTAGCCGCCGCCGCCAACCTATCTCACCCTCTCATCTCAGCCGCCCCCTTTCTCCAGCCATCTCCGCCGCTCCGGTAGCCCCCGAGCCATCTCCCCCAACGCCTCTGGCTCTCTCCAGTCTCCGGCCCGCAGACCCCTCGAGTTCAGCCACTTGTCGACCTCGCCACCGGTGCACCCGACCCGACTCTGGCGCCGTACCTCTCCCCGACTCGACCAACCACCGCCTAGCTCCACCCTAGCCTAGCATCGACAGCCTCCCCAGCATCCCTCTCATCTCATCCGCCTCCCATCTCCGCCGACCCAACTCCTCGCCGCCTCCGCTCAGCCCTCCTCCGAACCGCTGAGCACAACAGCCCCAACCCCATCTCCGCCTCGTCAACGACCCCGGTGCCGCCCGCGAGCGCCTCCCCGCTCGCCTCGCCAACTCTCCGCGAAGCCCTAGGCCGGCCGCCCGCTGCCCTAGCTCCGACTCAGCAGACACGGCCGCCCTCTGAACCGGGACACAGCAGACACGACCAGGACACAGCTCGTGTCAAGGATTCCCTCGGACACGTGAGAATCAGTCTTCACGGAGCCCTGTTCAGGTAACGTTTCCTCTCACCTCGTGATCCCGTTTTCGATTCCGTCTGTTGCAACACGTAGACTGTATAACCCCCTCTATGCCCGTGCAACCCGCTCGGTGCATCGCGTCTTGTGGTGATCGCAAACCGTGATCCAAAAACAGGAAAACCAATGCCCTGTTTCACCCCAGAACTGAGTGCGTCCCGCCAAACGGGATGACTTGGTCGCACGCGGTCTTCACCGAAACGGGCGCGATGTTGATACGGACGTGCGGGATTTCACAAAAGTTGATTTGGATGTGCGTACACACCGGAATCAATGCGTATCCACCGACAACGCCCCGTATCCGTCTATTCTGGAATACGCTATAACTTTGTGTACACAAGTCGGATCGAGACGAAACTTGCGTCATCAGACTCATAGCAATACGCTGGTCCTGTGACCCAAGTTTGGTTCGATTCTGAGAATGTTGACAAAATCGCGTATCGTTGGCCCCATAGGCTCCACTTGACGGGCGATTTTGTGATCGGCTCATCGGAATCCAATTCTGGAAGTTCCGTTGGGTTCGTATCATCGTTCCTGACTTGTTGACACTAAGTTTGGTGAATTTGGAGACCTTTGACCCTGACACGCTTTTTGGTGTAAAGTGGCTCACATGTGGACCCCGCTTTGGCCCGGAAATGTCATTTTTGCCCTTGTGTCCAAATTGGACTTAAGGACAGGCGTTTCTAGCTATTTGATATCTTCTGAGACTGTTGGTGATGTTTGTTACAGCTTTTGGAGGAGTACCTACAGGATCCACTGATACAGGGACGACTGTTGGTATTCGAACCCCAGGCAAGTGTACCTTGCCAAACTTTGCAGTATTGTTACATATTTTCCTTGCTTCATTATATTATTGTGCATGCTTAACCTAGGACCGTGTGACGTACTTAGCATCCGATTACTAGTCGGGTGCCAACACCGTACGCGGTATTGTGTATTATCTTCTAGAGATGGACATTCGTGACCTCCTTTACATTCTCGTACTTGTCTTTTCAAGTACACTATACCCCAGGACACTTGACACTTTATATGAGACAGGATCCTCCTGAGATATTCATGGTGATTCTGTATAGGATACAGGACTTGACAGAGATACTATATTCATAGATATTTATGACTTGTTACATTAGCTATGATCGTGCGTGACATGTATATGAGACGTTATGGACATGAGACGTGTGGCTACATTGGGTGGGGAGAGACACATAGGCTACAGGCTGATCATACATATATATCCCCTACTATTGTGAGGCGCAAGACTCTGAAACCCGAGCTTGGCCCATTACTCATTATCACTGCTACCGGCTCCCCGACACAGAGCTTGTAGTAGTTTCATCCTGAGTTCTAGTGCTGCTCTCATCTTGCATATCACTTAGCTGGTTATTTAGTGTTCCCCTATTATTCCATTTACTGTTAGTGAGACACACAGTCTACAGGTTGATTATATTATGCCGGCTTCTCAGTCTCCCGCTGAGCTAGACCACCTCATGATCTCACTGCTACCGGATCCCTTACACAGAGCTTGTAGTTGTTTCATCCTGACTACTATTGATGCTCTCTCCTGTATTTCACACAGATGGTTACATACTTACCCTATTTATACTCATTATTGCTGCACTGCTTATATTTTGGCTTGTATTATTATCTGTACCTTGCTATGTCCCCTGAGGACCTGGATATGGATTATGTCCCCAGAATTTGCAGACGAGAACTATTCCGAGGTATACGGGACCGCAGCAGGAGCTGATACAGGAGCTGGACCGACATTCGAGGACGAGGTGTTAGCTGAAGACTTTTCTTGTGCATCCATGTTTCATGCTCAGTATTTACTTTATTCAGTTATTTATTTTTGGTCTGTTGAACCATTGTATCAGATATTTATCGGGTTGTTCCCCGAAGCACTTTGTTGAGACTAGTTGATGATTTATATTTCTTATATATGTGGGTCATATTTTATTCTTGTATGGATGAGATTAGTTGTGCCATGTTGTCGTAGACTTGATTTTACAGCTTAAGTACGCTCTGATGGATCCATTAAATTGGGTTGTCCATCAGTGTGTGCTGCTGGCCATTGCTACTTGTCTAGTCCCTCGGTATTTTGGGACTGGGGCGTGACACATCATGAGCTTCACGGAGTGCCTGCTTCGGTTTCACATCCGATAGGCACCATAGTAAAAGTCTGTTATACGAACGAAGATATAACATCTTGGTGGCTTTATCATCGTAGAACCAGAGGGAACGTCTTCTAACGGAAGTGGCTTCCTTCGGGTCCTTCGGGTCCTCCGGAAGTATTCCATAGACCGCATAATCTATAAACGAAAACCTCCAATCTTTCATGCCGATATTGGAATCTTCTATGTAGCTTAGACACATACACATATTATTCTTAGGGTAGATAATCTCTCGACCAATCATTGTGATCGATCGTACAGTCTTAACGAGAAATGCCAAGGAAGCTATGAGACCAGCAAGAGCGTAAGCCTTAATATTTTGTAGCCGTAGGTCATGCTCTATGTAGATAAAAATTACGTCGATCGCGGCTTGATGGTAAGACATTAAGTCCTAATATCGAACTTTATACTCTCCTCGGACCTGATTGACTATCAGTTTGTAATCACCATAGGCCTCTAGGTAGTCCACCCCTAGCTGTTTAGCCAGTTGGAGTCCGATAATGAGCGCATTGCATTCTGCTATATTGTTGGGGAGCGACTCATGAGAGAATATGCACGATGGATAACCATGTTATTCGGAGAAACCAACACGATTCCGACTCCGGCGATAATATTTCCCTTGGGTTTTGTTCTTGAAATACCATCAAAGAACATTCGCCAAATGGACTTTTCCATTGTTATGTTAGACTTTAATACCTCGTATGGATTATCATCGTAGAGCTTTGATATTTCTGGCACTGGATGAGCTGCCAAAAAGTTGGCCCTTAATCGCCTTTTGAGGGACAAACACCATGTTGTATGGTGACAGGAGCATTAACGATGTGGATAGGCGAGAGTTCAACGTTCAGAGTTTAGTCATGAGCATCCTGAGGGATTAACTCGAGAGATGACATGGATTGTCTGTCCGGTCACATAATGACGTATCTTCTGGATAGAGAAAATTAAAGTGAGGCACTCCTTCTCGACGGGATTGTACCTGTGTTCAGCACCAACAATCGTCATATTAATGTAATATATGTCTTGTTCATAGCCTGTATCACTATTCTGAGCTAGCAGGGTACCAAAAAAATGGTACATTGCACCGACGTAGAGTAAGAAGGTCTTTCCCATGACTAGAGCAACCAGCACTGGGGGGTTCATGAGGTAGTTCTTAATATCGTTGAACGCTCGCGAGCATTCTTCGGCAGACAAAGGATAATCCCTTCTTTATGAGATGTGTGAATAGCTGACATCATCCAGAGAGGTTCGATATGAATCTTCAAATGTATGCCAGTCTTCCTTGGAGGCTAGAAAGTTCTCTGAGATTCTTCGACGGGTGCATATCAAGGATGTCTTTTGTCTTCCCGGAGTCTATGTGAATACCCTTCGAAGTTATGATAAACCCCAAGAACTTGCCGCTGGAGACTCCGAGGAAAGACTTGGTTAAATTCATCTTGAGCTGGTGCGCTCGCGTAAGGTCGAATACTGTCTTCAGGCCGTGAAGATGATCATCTTAGTAAAGGCTCTTGACAACGATGTCATCAACATAACATTCAACTGTCTTGCATAGATGTTCACGAAAGATGGTGCTCATAGCTCATTGGTATGTCACACCTGCATTCTTCAGAACGAAGGACATCACCGTGTAATAGTACACCCATATTGGTGTTTGGAATAACGTGTGCTTCTCATCCTCTGGAAATATTTTGATTTGGTTGTAGCCCGAGAACTCGTCCATGAAAGACGTACACTCGAAGCCACAAGTATTATCGATCATCACATCAGTAATCGGGAAAGGGAATTCGTCCTTCGGGCAAGCTGCGTTTAAATAGCGAAAGTCCGTGCAAACCCAAATTTTACCATTCTTCTTGAAAATATGGACGATGTTGGATACCTAGTTTAGATGTTGCTCCTTGGAAATAAAGTTGCTTGCTATCAGCTTATTCACTTTGACTTCGATCGCATCTATAACATCTCGATAGAATCATCGTTGATGTTGCTTCATTGGCCTAGCATTCGACAAAATGTTGAGCTTATGCATTGCTATTTGCAAATCTAATCCTAAAATATCTTCATAGCTCCAAGTGAAGACATTGATGTATTCTCTTATAAGCTGGATAAGGGATTCACGATCTTAACCGGATAAACTCTTGCGGATAAAGATGAATTTGGGAGAGGATTCATTATCCAAGTCGACTTGTACTACCTCATCTTCGGTGGGAGGTTCTTGTTGTTCGAAGCATAACTCCCATTGTGCTTTCAAGCGTTCAGCCTAAGGTTCTACCTTGAAGAATTTGAGTGCTTGGTCATCATCTTCAACTTGATCCACTGATGTCAAGTTGTTTGATAACGTTTGCTTAAACACTTCTCGGATGCTCACGTCGAAGTCCCAAGAAGAAGATTCTAAGGAATGAGAATGAGTCTCGGACTTTGCTTCTGAGCCCTCGGGAGTTATTAGAGGTGTAACGTATCCTAGACTATGACCGTTCAGTTCGTAATACATTTTAGGCTTGCCGATCAGGGCAAATAACATAGTGGCAAGCATCTCCATTTGTTGTAGTTTAAGCCTTTATTGTACTTCAAGTTATAACCTATTTTCTGGATGAGGTGCTTGGCTTGAGAACTATATCGGTTAAGCTGTATTTTACTGTTATCAGGTTTCGATTCCTTGGGAGGGAGTCGCGACCGGTCTCTACCTTACCAAAGATGATAGGTTTTTCTTTCTTCTTCCTTGCTAGAATGATGAAGTAAGTGTCTTGGAATATGAGGATTTGGTTTACTGTATAAGCGGTAGTCACTTGTGTGTTCAGTTGTGAAACAAGGTCGTATTCTAAGAAATATATGGCATTTCAATGTGCGACAACAGAGTAATTCAAATATAGACCTTTATTGAGAAAATATGATACTTTTATCGGGGATTACATCATCATAGGAAGGCACATCAGCGGGAGCAGCAACATATCCCTCCAGTTTGTCCCCTTTGGCATCTGCTACTAGTGCCGACAATGGTTTTGGACATTTTCTACGGAGTTTTACCACTACGGGCATGAAAGAACTCACGGTAGCTAGATTCTCTTTCAGCGGTCGCCCAAGTCTTCCGAGGCAGACTACCAGAGGATATTGCACCTTTTTGGGAAGTTTTGCCCTGATGGGATCGGTCTTGTCAGGGATATGTCCTTTGAGGTGGACCCTTAGTAGTTTATTAGGTACTTCTTCCGCCGGGGCTCTATCGTCAGCGTTGTTATCTCCTTCGTCTTTGTGGATCTATATTTATATGACTGAGTTGGAGTAATCCCTTGAGGTGGACCCTTAACAGTTTATCAGGTATTTCTTTCGCCTAGGCTCCATCGTTAGCATTGTTATCTCCTTCGTCTTTGTGGATATATATGTACAAGACTGTGTTGGAGTAATATCCCTCGACCCCCTTAAAAGGATCCACGTCAGCTAATTATATTCTGATGACGCCATCGTTGTCAACATACTTCAAACACTAATAAAGAGTTGATGGTACGATCATATTTTTTATGTATCCATGGACGTCCAAGCAAGACTTTATAGGATACGTCTACGTCGATAACGTAGCAAGTAACCTCTGTTCGTAGATCGCCTATGTGACATTTTTGGCGAATCTTCCCTAGAGGATAGCTCCTTCCAGCGTTGAAGCCGCTAATGGTTAGGTGGTAGGAGACAATCGATGCATCAAAATTTCTAAAGTCTGGAGCAGACTTTGCAGAATGATGTTGAGAGATGAACCTGGGTCAATGTACATCCGGTCCACCTTGATGGCTCTGATATATCCTGTATAGTATAGGGATCTGTCGTGTCTGTTATTCTATAATAGCATATCTTCTTACGAGAATGTGATATTTGGGATTGTCTCTATCACAATGTTGTAGTAGGGACAGGCAACGAAATTTTTGGCTGCCAGCTTAAGTTGGGCCAAGTAAGAGTCAGCATTCTACAAAGCCTCACTCAGTGCGTCACTGGTCTCTTTGGAGAGACGAATGAGCTCGAAGAGTGACAACATCGCTGGAGTATTGGCAAGATGTCCCAATATGTCAAAGTTGTAGGACTTATCTAGCCCTGGCGCTGCGTCTTTCCTCAAAGTTTTATCAAAATGAACCTCCTTTTACTTTTGTTTATCCTTCGCCGGAGGCTAAGATGGTCCTACTCCAGATTCTACTAGAGCGGTAGGTATGTCCAATGGAGGTTCACTATCCTCGGGAACTAGATCATAGTCGCGCAATTAGGTTTGACCTGACCTAGTCACCCTTGCCAAGGATTCATCGTTTGAGGTTGAGACCATGTGGCAGGATTTTGGCCTTTTCCCTTTAGACTTGGCGGTGGAAGGCGATGCTGGCTGCATCAAGTATTGGGCAATGTCCGGGTAAACCCTCATGACTTCGCATCGTGGCGTAGTAAGAGTTACCAACTTGGCAGCTTGGTCACGAGATGGCGTGAGGTTAACAACATCTATTGTCGCTTTAGGGATATGGAAGACTCCATCATGGGTTTCCACTACTGGGAAATCATCGAACTGGAGGGACACCTTATTTACAGGAACCATCTTGTCTACAAAGTCAACGCTGAGGACCTTGGAATCGATAAACCACTAGATATGTCTTTTTAACATATAGCAGTCTGGTGTTAGATGATGGATATATCGATGGTAGAGACAGTACTTCGGATCATCAACCTTGTCTACCTTCTCAGGGCATTTGATGTCGGACAGCCAGAGGTTTTTGCCTTTTATCAGCACTTTGAAGATTTTAATGGCATCATCGTCATCGAAGGAGTAAGTCTCCTTCGGCTTCGATGCCTCTGTTGGCATCTGAGTGGATATAACAGGGATTTTGGATATGTAACGGTCAGGGCCTGCTTTTTTTTGTCAGGATCATTTTTGCTGTTGCTAAGATGACGCTTTCCCCTATCATCAATAGTAGGGATATTTATCCCCAATAAATAGGCATCATTTGTGTTCTTCTTCGAGGTGTCATCGCTAATGATGAATACCGTCCAGTCATCAAATTAACCGAGGCCTGTCCAGAGTCTTACTATTGGTAGCATGTTCTTTTTGTAGGTATCCATCAATACTGAATTGGGAGTGCTTGGAGGAAGCCTTAACGCTGCCTGTCGGTAGAATTCTATGTAGTCGCGGGAGGTCTCTTTTTTCCTTTAGATGATGTACATGAGGGAGGACATAGTCATGTTCATTCCTCCGTCATAGAACCTGGAGATAAAGAGGCACCGAAGGTTGTTGAAGGAAGAGATATAATTATCCGGGAGACTACAAAACCATTCGTAAGCTACCCTAGACAAGGCTCTGATAAATAGATTAGTGAGCAGCGTATCATCCCGCGGTAAGTGCCCAGTCAGAGTTGAAGTAGTTCATGTACTAACGGGGGATATCTTCCCGTCGAAGGGGACCTAGGACTGTGATTGGTATTTGGGTAGATATACCATATTATTCTACTTGGTAGCATAGGGATTTTCAATCTTGAGCTTCTGTAGTGCATCTCAGTTGTCCTTAGCATCAACGGGAGCACGAAGTTCCCAGATGGCCTCCTAAACATTGCCTTGGGGGCGGAGGGGCAGATGATTGTTCCAGGGAATGAAGGCCAGTCGCTGGAAGAACAAGGGCTAGTACGTTAGACTCCGCATTTGTCCCTAAATCCTGACTGGCTTTTCCATAGATCCTGACTGGCTTTTCCCGGAGTCCTGGGTAGTTATGAGGCCATATTTGCCCTAATCTCCATAAATATCTAGGTTAAATCCTGCATCGAGGTGCTCATGGTCTCCATCATTACCTCTAGAGCCACGAGGAGTTGGTGATCGATAGATCCCTCTCCATTGTCGCCTTCCACCATATACACTATCATCACATGGGACAAGACGGATGGGATGGTAAATCTCTTGCTTTTTGTCATGACCCGCACCCGGAAATTGGGCATGAGTCGTGGGTACGTCCAGCCTACGCCGCAGCATCGGTGGTAGAACGCTGTCTAGGTCTCAAACATAACTCATCCTGTCAATGGTCTCAACTCCATAAAGAGAAAAAAGATAATATATGAATCAACAGTTTATAATATACTCAATCACAAGGCTATATGAAAGTAATTGGCACGATAAAAAATAAGGATAAGAGTTCTATCATAAGTCAACACAAATTAAATACATAATAAGTCTAGAGTCTAGATGTTCACCAAAAGTCACAACAATAATACAACCCAAATCTCAGTCTAGTACAATAATACATGAAATAGGACAGTATAAGTGCATGTAGGTAGAATCTCCTCTAAGATGGGTAACTCCTCTGGGATTTCTGGTATAAAATCTCGTTCTGCTCTCGGGCCGTAGTGGGTGGGGCAGAAATCCTCCAAGTCCTCTGAAAATGTTATCCAATCAGGATTGGAGCGAAGTACAAACACTAAACATCAGTTTCATTTATGTTGACAAAAACTATAAAATAATGTAAGGAATACAAGATGAAATAAATACTGGAATATAGAGTACCAGAGAATATGAAATGAGCAATGGAATATCTAGCAATAAACAAAATATATAAGTGAATGCTAGAACAAGTGAATCTGAAATAAAGAATAAACATCTGGCTAAGTGTTTGAAATATCAGTTTATTACGTGATCGACTTGGGACAAGATCAGGCTGGTTACATATGATTAGCTATGATTCATATAGGTCAGGCTAAGCATCTGGTTAGCTATGATGCAGGTAATGGTCAGGCTAATCATATATAACAGCTATGAGGTATATAATGGTCAGGCCGCACCCGACGTGAGATGTGGGGTGAGCTATGATGTATGTAGAGTTGGGTATGATCACATAATCTACTAATATTTCCCCATCCCCAGCTAGCACGATGGATTCCAATCATGACTCCTCATGACGGGTATCTAGGGTGCTAACCCGTGTATCTACAGTGTCAGAGTCAAGTATAGTATACAACTGAAATTATAGATTTAATCAACAAAAACGAAAATTGTCAGAGAATGTACTCGCCTGTGGTCCCGAGGAAGGTGCGAGGATCGATGCCTAAGATATAATTACAATGACCTAATTGTGGAATATCAATATCAAAATACTGAATTAAGGGAAATAATATGTTTAACTAATTAAATGCGAGGCCTCTAGGTCAATTCTGAGTTTACTGGTCAATACTAGGTCAACTGGTTAATACCTTGCCAAACTTAACACTTTTAGTACCCACCTACGACTACCTCACTATTAAGCACTAACCATACCTTGGTGTCACTAGGCCCATGATACTAGGTATCCCAAAACTCATTAGATGTGTAAACACTGGTCCCTGTAGGTACTAGATAAACATGACTCTTAACCCTAGCTATTTTAGTTATGGCCTTGATATCTAGGTCATACTAACTATCCATACACATAATCCATATGTGTATACATATATATAACCAGTGCATTACTAACTATTTACATTTAGCTAAAAGTGAATAGTTGTCTAATCAACCCAAAGTCTACACCAAACTGACACATTATTGTGCACAGGACCTATTGCAAAGCCCTACAGTTCACTAGCACCTCTCCCTCACTGAACTTAGTTTCATAGAGAATACACCTAATCTCTTAATAATACATTGATCCTAGATTCTGATTCAATGACCCATTCACAGTTTCTCAGCCTTAATTTGTTCAGACTCACACGGGTATTTGCTAAGTTCTAAGACAAGTATAGCTACTGCCAGGGTCAATAGGTAGGTCTTGAACAATTGTTCATTCTTACACATACATGGCCAAAAATCCCTACTTACTGATACACACACACATATGCCTCACAGGCGCACACACACACACACACAGGCACACACTGATTACTGAGAATTTCTCAGTAAGCACACTGATACATTCTGCACTCACTGAACTGAATAGCTAGCTGTTGAAATACAACACAACACCACACAAGCCCCTGACTAAACTAATACACACACCCACACATGCCCCCAACTAAACTCCCTCACCAAAACTCCCTCACTAAACTGATACACACACCCCAACTGCACTCAGTATCAGGAACTGCACACTGATACTCATCTCTGAACCCTAGTAACTAATACCAATAATAAATATACTGATACACACACCCACACATGCCCCCAACTGCACTCAGTGGTAACTGATACTGTCACAGAGAACTTATTGATACAACCCATACAGTAACACTGATGAACTTACACAGTTCATCCCCAAATGCACACACTATGAACTCAACTGTACATACACACACAAAATTTCTTACTAATACATTAAGACACACTCACAAAGAAACGCTGATACTGGCTCTAACTCACTAAACTGACTCATACACGAAGTGAACTGATACCTACCAAGCTTCCCAGCTAACCAACACTGGAAATAAACTGCTCTCCCCCACTGCTGTGCTGCTCACTGTACAGTTCTCCCTCACCTCTACACTTCATTGAGAATGAGAACTCCACACACCTAATACCTAGACCTGTGTACTCACATACCCCTTCAATACAACTATTCCTCATGATAACCCCAAAATCCCTGCTACCTATGCTACAACCTACCCGTCATACACTTAAGATTACACCCACACACATGTTTATATAATTAATACAACTCTTATACAATTACACACTTATATAATGAATACCTAATGTTACATGCACTCGATCCAAGCCATCATCAGCCTCTCAAGATCCCAAATGTACATCACATTGACCCCCAAAATCGATACTGACATGTCCCCCAATTGCTGGTATACTGACACCCCTTCCTCTAATACCAATATGTCTCAAACCACACACATAAACACAGATACATTAGAACCTGGAAATTGACTGCACACAAAATACTCTAGAACTAAACATACTGACACAGTATCAGCTAACTGATACACCCTATTCACAACCCCCAATTCACATATACTGAGCCACATCATAACTCAAAGCACAATGCACAAGAGCCCGATTCTACACAAAAAACTACTCTCTATAGTGTCTGATATACTGAGACACGGCTACACAGAATAACCTACACTGTGAATTCCAGAACTCGACTGTGCATAGAAACCCCTACTGCACATAACATAGTTTCAAATCCTGACTGTGCACAGAACCCCCAATGCACCCAACCTATTTATACACAATGCAAGTATATCTATGTGTATGGATTTGTACATCAAAACATGCAGTAATTAGAATACATTAGGTAGGTGAACCCCTAAGGGGCATTCCATCGAACACATGTTGCAGAAATACTGATTCCATATCGAGAACCCCAAAAACCTAAATCAATACCCTAATTCGGAATCTAGACTATTGGTAGGAGGTGTAATCCTGTCTACATACAAACCCCTAGGATTAGGGTTCACGAAAATGGGAAAAACCAACGTATGAACACCAAAACCCTAGATCCACCTAGGTTTTCATGGAGAAACCCCAAAAATACAAAATCTAAACAATGGTGGGCTCCTAATGGCCAAACAACAAATAAAAAACAGAATCAAATGGATTTAAAATTGGATTCTCACATATTGGGAGATGGTTTCCCAATGTAGGTCCTCTTTCTTCAAGTCTTCTTGGTCCAAGCTCCTTGATTTCCTTTGATGGAGGAGGAAATGGATTTCTAGGATTTTAATTTCTGGAATTTATGGGGAAGGAAGGGTTTTTCTAATGGAGGCTAGGTTTAGGGCTTTCTTCATGAATGAAGAAGCTTGAGGGAGGCTTCCCTTCATTATATAGGACTAGGGTTAGGGTTTCAAATGCCAAGGATTAATTAAACCTTCATGTTTAGTCATGAAGAAATTTAATTAATTAGGGTTTAGTCATTTCTAGGGTTTTAAAATCTAAAACTAAAATGCTAACTAGGGTTTCACTAAAACTTAGAATACCAATTAGGGTTTGGTCACTAGGGTTAAACCTATTGGGTTTTTAGGGTTTAACCTAAAATCTAAACATTAAGAACACCTCATAATTTATTTAATAAACTTATCCCACATATTTACATCATTAAATTAAACAGGAAAATTATAATAATGTCCAAATCTGGAAATGTGGTAGTGACACTTTCTGCCTCCGATCCATGAGTCACGATATTCTAAGAAAAAGCTGGTAGTATTGCATCTTCTTTCCATATGGATAGAATACAACCCTTAACTTGTGATGGCACTATGGTTCATTAAGGGTGAGTAACCCCAGGCACATCACTGTTTATTCCTTGAAAATTACTATCTCGAAGGAACGATAGGTTATTGTGGATCACCGGGGGATGGCTATCCCCATCTTGTAACACCGACTGTGTATCGGCCTTCCTCGAGGAAGAATTTGTTCTTGAACGGGTTCCTTGAAACACACCCACGGTAGGCACCGTCAGCTTGCTGCCTCACGGCCGATTCCTCGCCGTACTAGTCGATACCGGAGGATTGGTAGAAGTTGAATTTAAGTTCTTCCTCGTAGAAGGGGACTTCCAATTTGAGTAGCAGGAGGCAAAGAAAAACTCCTCTTTGACTTCTTGTTCTTGCACTTACTTTTCGAGATACTGTCGGATGGATACGATCGATTATAGTCTATGGAATGTCGACTACCTGGTTGTAGGTGTTATCATTTTAGCACAACAGTTATTGATGATAATGTTAGCACAAGTGTGTCCTAAGGAGGATACTTCATGTGCGGTGGTTGTTTTCCTCGTCTTGTGTTTGTGACTGATCATGTCATACAAATCGGATGTGGGAAATTTTCCCTTTAAACTTACTTCGTGTGTATGGCTAAACTGTGTTCATGGGTATGAAAGTGAGGTTTTTTCTCCCTGACCTGGTTCTAGTGAAAGAGCTGCACCCATGTTGTTTGTGGAACTCTGAATGTGAGACAGACCCACTTTATACGTGCAACCACACTAGGCGCATGTCTGTTGTCACATTATTTACTTCCTGGCTTTGTTCCAACACTTACTCTGCACCCAAGTTATCCTAGTAAGACTTAGGGGACTGACCTACTTCATGTCTGAAGACAAGTTGATCATATGAGTCAGTCCGGTATAACTTCCCATCAACAGCGCATAATCGTTAATGGCTCATGCTTCTGGTCAGTCATTCCAGTAGTTGCTTGAGCGTGCATGAATCATACTTTCCTAGGCTTCTGCGAACCAGCACGTGCTGGCGCATAGTACACAGAGTCCAAGTTATCCTCATCTCCAGGAAGCTGGCATATGGAGTTGCGATGATGAGAAATCCTGTCGAAGACATAAGTCTTCTTCTTCTTCAATCCCTTTTTTTTGCACATGGAGTGTAGTAGTGGAGAAGGTGGGCTAGCATAGTCCTGAATCGCTCTTTCCATATCTTTTGAGGTTTTGCCAAGCTTCTCGCAAACCAGATTCTTCCCTCCAGAGTAGGCACATCCCATATTGGCTCATGCTTCTTCCCTCAGACATGTGTAGTCAAGGGAGCTTGATGCATGGTCTTGAAAGGAATCTTAGCACTTCTCTTCCAGGCTGAGGGGCCCGACTTCTTAGATGGCAGCACTTCGACACCCTCAGCAATGCGGCAAGTGGCCATAGCCTGAGCCTTAACTTTCCTTACAGAAATATTCGCATGATGCTTCCGTGAGGATCTCCATACTGATGCACAGCTACGGAAGTAGAGACATGATGCATGCCTTTTGCCTCAGCAACATGAAGTGCCTCCTCTACAGTCTAAGGGTGTAACGTACTTATCTTGACCACCTAGGTCTTACAGGTTCTTTTAGGCTTTGCTAGCCTTGGTGAGGGGTTTGAGCTATCACCGAAGTGCATGTCCTCGAAAGCCTGTTGGTCAAAGCGAACGACAAATATCTTCTGGTTTGATCCCAGCTTTGCCGTGTTATATTACGTCATGACCTTCTCATCTGAGGAGAATGAGGTCCCCAGCAGAGTCGTCATTTTTGTTTCTATTACAAAAAATAAGGCTTGCTAACTTGTTTGTAAAATAAATATAAAGAAAAGGTACAAAGAATTCCTAAATAAAAACTCTAAGTAAAAGAATGGTTATGGGGAAGTGTGACGATAGAGATTGAGTACTATAGGTGACTCCTTTACTCTGTTGACGATCGATTGATGAAGGGGATTGCAAAGTCTCTAGCTCACTAGCACAAAAAAGATAGCAACTCGGCTATTAGATCCGCTCTTCCTGTGTGTGTGGGAACACATGTCCCTGTTATTTATAAACTTCTTGTTGAACATGCGTATGCATGCGCTAGATAATACGTGCATGGTTTTATGTTGCCACAAGGTTTCTTTAACATAATATTGTTATAACCGCATGCGCAGGTTGCGGCCCAACAACCATGTGGCATTAGTTATGATTTGGCCGTTGTTGAGATGCACCCACATAATCTGAGCTATTATATCTGTTTGCAGGCGTGACCTAGTCAGTGTGACACATGGTCCGCGTTGGTTACATGAAGATATATGTTGGTTGCACCGAACAGATTCTGCCACGTCCTGTCGCGTGATAATACCATCGCATGGGGGATTCATGGGAACACTACCACATAATAATACCGTCGCATGGGGATACCACCGCATGATACTATATCCACCTGGGGATTAATGGGAACACAACCGCATGATACTACCGCCGCATGGAGATTTATGGCACTGCATAGTTGTATCAAATAAGGCAAGTTCAGGCACACTTTGCCGCATAACCATCCTTGCCACATGAGTAGCGATGACTCTTTTGTCGCATGGAAACACCGCCGCATGGACATCTTTACCGTACTGACATAGGTGCCAACGTGTTGTCGCGTAACTACCGCGCCTGCATGAGTCACGAAGTGCCGTATTACAGAGGTCAGAGCAATTATGACTTCTTCGGCCTTTAGTGGGCTCTCTTTTTACTAAGCATTAAATGCTCCTGCCAGTGGAGGTGCGACTGAGATATCAGCCGCATGACTTCTTCACCGTATCAGGGCATTTTGTTTCTCTTTGCTGCATGGCACTTTACGTGCATGGATTAATCATTTTCCATGCTTCTACAATCACGTCCAGTAGTGAATTTCGTTCTTTCGAGATCGGGGCCTGACATTAGTCATCTTACATATATTGTTAAACATGTGATAAATTTAGTATCATATTATATCAACATTAGGCATGTAAATAAAACTAGCAAAATTTCATTACCATTCCTTTATAAACTCGCATTATGTCTGAGTAAACTTTCTAATGATGTTGGCAAACAGTAATCTATTACTTGCACCCAAGTAGAGAGGAGACAAATTCACTTCTCCAACTCAAGGTTGGTCATCATGCTACCTTGCAAATAGAATGCATGTCAATACAGTTACTATTATAGATATTATTAAGCACATATTAGTTCCAAAATCTAAATTGGAAAGGAGTCCCTTGCTAATCAAAAATTATAAACATGTAGACATCTAAAGGTTCTGAATGCTATATGGTTGTAGCATGCTTCTTTTAATGTAATATGAGGCAAGATTTGTCCTACCACAACGTTCAATAATTAGCTTATATATAAGAGGATCATAAGAAAGCTACGGATGGATTCCTCACTGGTAGTAAATTTCCTGAAAATAATTTTAATTTATTTTCTCTTTAGCAAAAGCAGAAGTTGGTAGGAAGTGATCAAATACTCTGAATAATATACTTAATCCTTGTCCTATCAAGTTCTTTTATACACTTGCTACTCTTCCAGGCTTTCACGAGGATTGGTATGATACCCAACATTGTCATAACTGCATGTGAACAAAATATTAAGAAAGCACATCAGAACCAAATGCAATAAATCCACATAATATTATGTAGAACTTTGGGCTTAACTATACCTTAACAAATTTACCGAAGCAAGGACCTAGAGGGGGATCCATGATAGAGAGCCAGAATATCACGACTTAGAAAAAAATGGGTCCAATTATCCACCCCAAATTTGTTGCCCAACAAGAAACGTCTCCGGGGTATAACTGTGTGCCCATGAATCACCTGCAATAAACATCCTCAAAACCTTTAAATTTTAAAAGTAAGTTGCATTGGGAATCCAATAAATACATATCTCCACATATATAATATTAACCTGCAATACAGATCTCTAATACCTCAACTAAATACCAACTTCAGAACAACTCCACATATATAATATTAACTACTACATCTTCACATGTGTATGTTATGAGCTGTAGCTTGAGCTTAGCTAAATAATCTCAAGCAAGGGTAATAATTTTAGTCCATAAATAAAATAATCTTAAACATGACGAGCTCAAACTGATTAAAGGTTTGATATCAACCCTACTCTATGAAGGAAGTTGGAGCGACAATCACTTCACCAAACTAAGACTTATGAAATTTCCACCCTCATTTAGTCTAAAGAGAAATAATAAGAAAATAAATTAAGTTTTGGTCCATAAAAAGTACCCGACAACTCATCCCCATAAATGTTTTAATTCCATCCTCACCCCTCCCCCCTATAGAAAGCTGCTTCATTACTGACTATAACAATAGACATATTAAAAAAAAGTACACCGTGAAAAAGAATTAGCAAGGGCAAACTTACGCTTTAAATATGCATCAAACAAGTTCCTAGTAACACCTTCAACTATATTATCCACAAGCAGTATATGCACACATTTACCATACTTGACATCCTAGCATTGATGGTATGAAACAATATCCCCAAGCCTCACTCACATATTTGATCGAACAACCTTGTTCATCAAGATATTTGGTTCCTCACAGTTGTCATCCGCAGCGGTAATGCAGATAATGACCTTTCTTTTCTTGCCCTTGTAAAAATAGCATTGCATGATCACCCTTGAATGAGCAAATAAAAAAATTACAAACACATCACTACTCTAGTTCATAAATCCTAAATCCTTAAGGGTTACAACTAGCAGGGTAGTCATCTTAAAGAGGAAAACAATATCCATATTTTACCATGATATGGCCATAAGAAGTTTCAAGACAAAAATATTATAATAACTTGACATTTCTTTTAATTGCCAAAAACCTAATTATCATAAGCACCGTTCTAGTTATCAAAATCTCTTGGTCCATTTTTCATGTACATTCCTCCATCATCCCCTTTCTTAGTATAAATGACATGAACTACAACATCTATATTTATGAAAAAAATGACTACATATATCTCCCAAAATCCAAAAATAATATCCCCAATAATCAGTTATTGATATTACTCAAGTTATAGTATTATCAAAATCAATTCATGACCACCTTCAATAAATTTATCTTTGTCACGCCCCAGTCCCAAAAGTACACGGGACCAGGCCCCGTGGCAATAGCCAACTGTCACGTCTCCGAGGATATCCCAATTTAATGGATCCAACGAATAGTGCTACGCTGTCCTAAATAACTAACAAGTCCAATATCAATCAACGACAGGTAAATCTAATCTCATCCATAATATAAACAGTAAGAAAGTACTAAAATAAATACTGGAATGTAAACGCCAGTCTCAAATATCATAGTACAACCAAGAATGTCTGGTGGGGACAAATCCACTACTATGACGAAATAAAAGTACTGAATGACAGATAAAAAGAGTAATGACTAGGGCATCGGCTGACTAGATAATGATGCTCCTAATCCTAGGCAGAAGGCTTACCAACTGATTACGGAAACTCTGACGGTAGCACCTCAAGCTCCTCAGTTGTAGCGTACCTAGTCTCCTGTCCTGGGCCGTACAATATGGGATAATATGCCTCGTCCAAATCTGGAAAGGTATCAGATCCTCAGAGGGACGTACCAAGATACATAGAAGCATGCCATATATAAATACTGAATAAAATAAATAAAGGGTGTGCTAACCATCTATGTGAATGCAATATGAGAACAACTATGGTACATATGGGTAGGTGTAGGCATAACGTCCAACACTTCGAAGAGCGTAGTATCTGTAATGTCCATCATTCCGAAGAATGAGGTATCTGTAATATATATACGTCTGTATCACTTCGAAGAGCGCGGTACCTGCAATAAAGGAAGTCATTGGATCCGTGGCTCCTCCGGATACTATGGAATCCAATGTGTGGATCCCATACGCCTGCTAGTTGTCCTCTCCGCCCAATGTAGATATACAAGTCGAATACATGATGTGCATACCACGTGTCTATATGCCAAGTCTCTACTAATACAAAATCCTGAATTATGCGCTAACCGTGATACATTTCACACGCACTGATAGCTAGTCGAGTACGCGAACCCGCATCCCAATTTGACTTTGTCACTGTAAAATGTGTAAGAGTGTCAGGTCTCGGAAGATATCAGAGTATACTCCCAATGGGGTGAGTCTGCTAGTGACTAGGCCAAGTACACTAATCATCGACCCAATCGTTGACTGTACCCTGAGTCAAACTCGGATGCGCAGAGTCATATGAAATAAAGCAACAAAATATCATACAATATATGCATCATTTAATTTAAACAGTAAATATGGCACGGTATCTTGCCTGGGTCCTCAAGCTATGAATGCCAATAGTCTGCTCCTGCGGTGTCTCCTGGCTGGTCCACTGACCCTAACACACAATATAATATAGCAATCTAGCATCAGATACTAAAGTAACACACAATGAGACTACGACGTTGCTCTTACGTACTGTCGGAAGATCACGACTGGTCGACTACAGAGTCGCGTGTGCACGTAGCTAAAGTGCACACGTGTCCTGTCCTCAGTTACCGTGTCTCTCGCGACAATAAATACTAAGTTATGGGTCACGAAATTGTTTATGTTTAGTACAATTATATGTCCTTATTTCCCATGTTTAAGCATACCTGTCGAGGTCCAGGTTGTTTAGGTAAAATACAAGTCTTTATAATCGAGTTATATCATTAAGGTAAATGCTAGTTTATTAAATAAATGCTAAATCTTGTTAACATCATACATTCATATATATAGTTTAACGTTAATTAGGTTTATGTCCACGACTACGACACTCGACACGATGACACGACGACTATATATAAACAACGATACGAGGAGAGAAGGGAACTAGAGGGCGAGTACCAAGTTGGCTGGACGAGGGTCTACACGTTGACTGGTCGTCCTCCGGCGTGGGGAGGAGCTCCGGTCGACGACGGCAAGCAAGGCAGCAGCGGCAGTAACTGCAGTAGTTGCAGTAACGGCAGCAGCGGGCTGGGGACGATGTTGGGTGGTGGAGACGGTGGCCAGGCAGGGGTAGGCGGCGGAAGAGGCTCGTGGAGGTGGCATCCTGAGGTGGTGGTGGTGTTGAGGGTAGATCGGGTGGGGTAGTTATTGATGATGGTGAAGGGGATAGTTGATGGCGGTAGTGCAGCCTGTGCAGGCGGCCAGACGGGAGGGGTCCGGTGACTAGGGGTACAGGCGGCGGTCTATGCTGCGGTGGTGGCGGCCTGAAGTGGTGGTGGTGTTTGTGAAGTCGGGGGAAGGGAGAGGGGGTACTCGAGTTTTGGAAGGGGATCCGGCTAGGGTTAAGATGGTGGGTGATATAATTCTAGAGTTTCAATAGAGAAGTATGTATTTATATGAGGGAGAGAGAATATATATGACCTCGGGCTTTGGGCCGGTCTGGTTCCTCGGGGTGGGGGCTGGTCCACATGAAAGGTGTACATGGACTTGGTTAGGTCTTGCTTTGGGGTGAGTCTGGCCTCCAATTTAATTTAATTAAAACAATGCAACAGTTATTCTTTTTGTCAATTGGTAACACAAGGGGTAAACTTTGGGTGAAACACAAGAGTCATGGGCGTAGCAGGCTCAGAGTAGGCTAATACCCTAATTTAGGTTATTAGGAATTGGGTTGTGGTTGTGCCTCAAATTCTAGTAGGAATGGACAATTAAGGGAAATTGGATTTATTGAAATTATTCGTGAACGTTTGTAACGAATACTGCGCAGCTAAAATGAAGCACAATATTGAGTTTTTAAAAGTTACACATGGGTCAGATGGTTAGTCTGGCATGTCTAAAAAATATGTATGAACTTGGTTTGAAGGTAACTACTGGTGTAGCGCTCCAAACATCGAAGCAACGGTGAGGTGTAATAATTTACATAATTGTTGCACATTAATTCTAACTGTATCCAAATTAATCCTAGTCTCTCAATTTAAATTAAATAAATCCTAAATTGGTCGGGGGGTTTACAATCTACCCTCCTTAGAGCATTTCATCCTCGAAATTAAAACATACGTATCGTAAGAACTACTGACTGAAATAAAAGGCTACTACATACCTAGTCCTTCAAAAAGATGGGGATAACGATGTCGAATATCCTTCTCACGTTTCCAGGTCAACTCGTCTGGTGCATGATGCCTCCATGCGACACGGACTAGGGGGATAGTCTGACCTCGTAATACCTTCTCACTTCTGTCCAGAATCTCAACAGGCTCCTCTTGGTATGATAAACTCGGGCCGACTGTGATCTCTGAATGGTCAAGCACATGACTCGGATCTGGCATGTATCTCCTCAGCTAAGATACATAGAAGACGTCATGGACTCCTTCCAAAGTCTGCGGTAAGCTAACCTGTAAGCAACCTCTCCGATGTGTCACGCCCTAGTCCCAAAACATATGGAACTAGGCCGCGTGGCAATAGCCAGCTGTCACGTCTTCGAGGATATCCTAATTTAATGGATCCTAACGAAGAGTGCTATGCTGTCCTAAATAACTAACATGTCCCAATATCAGTCAACAACAGGCAACTAATCTTACTCAAAATAAACAGTAAGAAGTACTAAATAAAGTGCTGGAAGATAAACACCAGTCTCAAAATATCATAGTACAACCAAGAATGTCAGGTGGGGACAAACCCACTACTATGACGAAATAAAATACTGAAATGATAGATGAAAGATAATGACTGGGGCATCGGCTGACTAGATAATGATGCTCCCAATCCTAGGCAGAAGGCCTACCAAATGATCACGGAAACTCTGACGGTAGCACCTCTAGCTCCTCCGCTGTAGCGTACCTAGTCTCCTATCCTGGGCCATATACTGTGGGGTAGTACGCCTCATCCAAATCTGGAAAGGTACCAGGTCCTCAGAGGGACGCAACAAGATACATAGAAATATGCCATATATAAATACTGAATAAAGTAAATACAATAAAGGGTGTGCTAACCAATCTAAGTGAATGCAATATGAGGACAACTTTGGTACGTATGAGTAGGTGTAGGCATAACGTCCATACCGCTTCGAAGAATGGGAAATCTGCAAGTATATATAAACGTCCATACCGCTCCGAAGAACGGAGAATCTGAATAGTATAACGTCCATACCGCATACCACGTATCTATATACCAGTCTCTATGAATAAAATAACCCTGAGTTACGCACTAACCGTGATGTATGTCACACGCATTGATAGCTAGTCGAGTATGCGGACCCGCATCCCAATATGAATATGTCACAGTGAAACGTGTAAGAGTGTCAGGTCTCAGAAGATATCAGAGTATCCTCCAATGGGGTGAGTCTGCCAAGGACTAGGTCAAGTATACTAATCATCGACGTATCCGTCGACTGTACCCGAGTCAATCTCGGACGCGCACAGTCATATGAAATAGAACAGCAAGATAACAAACAACATATACAGCATTTAATTAAAACAGTAAATATGGCAAGGTATCTTGCATGAGTCCTCAAGCTGTGAATGCCAATAGCCTGCTCCTGGGATGTTTCCTGGCTGATCCGATGATCCTATCACACAATATAATATAGAAATCTATATCAGACACTAAGACAATATGCAGACACTACATTGCTCTTAGAAACTGTCACAAGTTCACGACTGATCGAAGACAGTGTTACGTGTGCACGTAGCTAGGATGTACACGTGTTCTGTCCTTGGTCAACGTATGTCTTGAGACAATAATTTCTACGTTATCAGTTACGAAACTACATTATGTCTAGTATAATCACTGATCCTTATTTCCTATATTAAGCATACTTAGCAAGGTCTAAGTTTTATCGATGAATCTCATGTTTCTAACATCAGGTCTTATGATTAAGGAAAAGTTTAGACATTACATAAATATTATTTCTTGCAGGTTATCAGGCTTTTATATATATAGTTTAGGGTTAACTAGGCCGTGTCCAAGACTATGGCTCTCGACACGATGATACTACAAACATTTATAGACATGATACAAAAGAGAGGAGTATATAGGTGTTTACCTAGATGGCTGGACGATGGTCTCCTCGCAGCCTGGTCGTCCTCTGGTGGGGGCGGTGCTCCGGCAGCGGCCGGCGAGTAAGGCAGCGGCGGCAGTGGCTTGCAGCAGCAACTGCAGGTGGCCGCAACAGCAGCAGTAGCTCCGAAAGCGGCGGTGGCTGGTTAAGGCGGCACGGGGCGGTGTCAGGACGCGGAGACGGTGGTGCTCCGCCTGGCAGGGGTGGTCGGGGTGTTGGAGGTGATGACCGAGGCCGGGATGGTCGGGTTAAATCGGGATCGGGTTGGAATGGTGGTGATGGCGGTCGGGTATCGGGGTCAGTCGGTGGTCGTTGGGTGGCTGAGGTGGTGGTTACCGTCGAGGGGGTATGACAGGCGGCGAGGTGGCTGAGATGGTGGTTGGCATCGAGGGGGTAGGGTGCTCGGATGATGTGAGGTGGTCGGCTAGGGTTTTGAAGGAGGGAGGAGCAATTTGTTTTAGGGTTTTTTTAATGATAGGTAGCATATGTATTTATAAGGGGGATTTGATGGGCTGGCCTCGGGACTTGGCCGGTCTGGACCTTGTTGGGGTGGGGCTGGTCCATGTGAAAAAGTTCCTGTGGCTTGGTTAATTTATGATTAGGGTGAAATTGGCCTCCATAAATTAACTAGATTAATAATTAACTGCGCAAGGCGAAAAGTTAATGAACCTTGCGTAGCTAAGGTTACACCATGGTCAGAGGGGTATATGTAATTGTCTCACATAATTCTCATTAAATTCAAATAAATCATAGTCTCTGGATTTAATTTAATTTAAACCCTAAATTGGTTGAGGGGGTTTACAATCTACCCTCCTTAGAGCATTTCGTCCTCGAAATTAAAACATACGCATGGCAAAAATTACTGACTGAATTTAAAATGCTAAAACGTACCTAGTCCTTCGAAAAGATGAGGGTAGCGTTGTCGAATATCCTCCTCGCGTTCCCAGGTCGACTCGCCTAGTGTATGATGTCTCCATGCGACGCGAACTAGGGGAATAGTCTGACCTCGCAGTACCTTCTCGCTCCTGTCCAGGATCTCAACTGGCTCATCTTGGTAGGATAAACTCGGGCCGACTGTGATCTCAGAATGATCAAGTATATGACTCGAATCTGGTATGTACCTCCTCAGCTGAGATACATGGAAGACGTTATGGACTCCTTCCAAAGTCTGCAGCAAGGCTAATCTGTAAGCAACCTCTTCGACGCGTTCTAACACATCGAATGGTCCGATGTACCTCGGACTCAGCTTTTCTCTGCCTCCGAATCTGATAGTCCCTCGAGTAGGCGAGATCTTTAAAAATACGTGATCTCCAACTTGGAACTCTAAGGGTCGTTGATGCGCATTCGCCCAATGTTTCTGTCTGTTCTGTGCTACTCATAGGTGCCCTTGGATCTTCTTCACCTTCTCTACTGTACAAACAACCAACTCTGGTCCGAGAATCTGTTGCTCGCCTATATCGCTCCAATGTACTAGTGAACGACACTTTCTTCCATACGATGCTTCATAGGGAGCCATCTGGATGCTCGCTTGATAGCTGTTGTTGTAGGAAAACTTGACCAAATGAAAGTGGTCCTCCCATGATCCTCCGAAGTCAAGCATGCACGCTCTTAACATGTCTTCCAATGTCTGAATGGTGCGCTCTGACTGGCCATCTGTTTATGGGTGATACGCTGTGCTAAACTTTAGGCGAGTACCGAGACTGTCTTTCATACTCCGCCAAAAGTAAGATATAAACCTCGTATTCCTGTCAGACACGATGCTAACTGGCACTCCATGCAGGCGCACAATCTTTCTCATGTACATATCTGCTAAGAACTCCATCGACTGTCCAACTCTGAAGGGCAAAAAGTGTGCAAACTTGGTGAGTCTATCTACGATTACCCATACTGCATTTTGACCACTAGGACTCCTCGGAAAGCCCGTAACAAAGTCCATAGTGATATGCTCCCATTTCCATTCTGGTTTTGGAAGCGGTTGAATTAACCTTGCAGATCTCTGATGCTCCGCCTTGACTTGCTGACACACCAGGCACTTGGCCACAAAGCGTGCTCTCTCTTTCTTCATTCTATGCCACTAGTAATACTATCTCAAGTCTATTTACATCTTCGTGCCTCCTGGGTGAATAGAGTAGGTTGAACTGTGTGCTTCTGCCATCAACTCCTGACGAAGCTCTCCATTTGGAACATAGAGACGATCTCCACGTCTCAAGGTTTCGTCTTTGTGTATACGCAGTCCTGTCTGTATTCAAGCCTCTGTCCTCTGTCTAAGCCTCTGAAATCTAGCATCTGGCGGCAAAGCCGCCTTGATCCTCTCCACTAAGGTTGATTACAACTGAAAACTCGACAATTGTCCATCTACTCCGGGCATAACAACCTCTATACTCATCTGCTCTAGATCTCTCAACAGATGTTGTTGGGTAGTCAGAAAGAATGCCATAGGCCTTCTGCTCAACGCGTCAGCTACCACGTTGGCCTTTCCTGGATGGTACTGTAGCTCAATCTCGAAGTTCGTCATCACCTCGAGCCAACGTCTCTGCCTCTGGTTCAGGTCCTTTTGAGTGTAGACGTACTTTAGGCTCTTGTGATCAGTGAATATCTCCACTCTTTCTCTATATAGGTAGTTCCTCCAAAGCTTCAAGGCAAAGATCACTGCTGCAAGCTCTAAGTTGTGAGTGGGGTAGTTCTTCTCATAGGTCCTTAACTGTCTAGAGGCATAGGCTACAATCTTCCCATGCAGTATCAAGACACATCCTAATCCTTTCCCGGATGCATCGCTATAGATCACGAATCCTCCGGGTCCAGACGGTATGGTCAGGATAGGTGCTGTAGTCAAACGCTTCTTCAGCTCCTCGAATGCCTTGTGACACTCCTCTGTCCAAGTGAACTCCTGCTCCTTACGTGTCAAGCGGGTCATAGGCTCTGCAATGTTCGCGAAGTTCTCTACGAACCTCCGCTAATATCCAGCAAGTCCTAGGAAACTTCTCACTTCTGAGACACTGGTAAGGGTTGGCCATGTCTCTACTGATGAAATCTTCGCCGGATCTACTGAAATTCCATCTCCCGAGATGATGTATCCAATAAAAGCGACACGATCTAGGAGAAACTCGTACTTTCTCAGTTTGGCATAAAGCCTCTCTCTCCTCAGTGTCTCTAACACTAGTCTCAAGTGCTCTTCGTGCTCCTCGTGGCTCTTTGAATACACCAAGATGTCATCGATGAAGACTACCATGAATCAGTCTAAGTATTGGTGGAATACTCTGTTCATCAAGTTCATAAATACAGCAGACGCATTCGTCAGTCCAAAAGGCATCACTAAGAACTCGTAGTGACCATAACGAGTCCTGAATGCTGTCTTTTGAATATCTTCTCTTTGCACCTTCACTTAATGATAACCCGATCTTAGGTCGATCTTGGTGAACACCACTGCTCCTGTCAGCTGGTCGAACAAATCATCAATCCGCGGCAGGGGGTACTTGTTCTTAATAGTCAAAGCATTAAGGGCTCTGTAATCAATGCACATACGTACTGTTCCATCTTTCTTAGGTACAAACAACACTGGTGCGCCCCAGGGTGATGCACTAGGACGGATAAATTCCTTGCTCTGCAACTCCTCCAATTGTAGTTTCAGCTCATCTAACTTCTTCTTCTCCATTCGGTACACATTAGAAGATACCGGTGCTGCTCCGGGTACTAGCTCAATAGTGAACTCTACATCTCTATCTGGCGGTAAACCTGGCAATTCTTCGGGGAAAACATCCTCGAATTCTGCAACTATTGGTGGGGGTACCATCTCCATAGCCATGTAAGTTCCAGCTATCTGTCCTACTCCTTGTTCGACGATCCCTCGCAAGTATTTGAACTTTGGTTGATCTGGCAGTCTGAAAGTGACGCTACCCTTTCGGCAATTCAGTACGGCATTATACTGGCTCAACCAGTCCATGCCTAGCACCACATCAAAGTATGGCATGGGCAATACCAAGAATTGCGCACTCATCTTTCTGCCATATACGACTATCGAACACGTTCTGATAGTGCTGGTAACAGGCACGATACCTCCTCCGGTAAGAATCTTCCAACTCTTAGGTAAGGGGGAGGTAGCTACTCTATGCATTGCTATGAATCTACTAGATATAAACGATAATGTAGCTCCAGAATCAAACAATGCAGTAGCAGGTAATGATGCAACTAAAATGGTACCTGTAATAGCTTCTCCTTCTGTTTCTTCTTCAGTAGCTGCTAAGGCAAAGGCCTATCCCTGTCTCTATCCTCCGGTCTGTGTCGGGCTCGATCAAACTGTGCCTGCTGTGGGGCCAAGGGTGGTCCCCTCTGAAATCCTTCAGGTGCCGGTGGACGTTGTCCTCCTGGTAGGGGTAGTATCCTCGGAACTGGGGCTGCTGGGCTCTATCCTGTCTGCGGTGCTATGTCTCTGCACTGTGGGCAGTCTCGGGTATAGTGTTGGCTCGCTCCATAAATCATGCATATTCCTAGTCTCTTTCGGCAGTCCTTCTGGTAATGTCCTCTCTTACCGCAGTAGTTGCAAGACGGAAGCTTATTTTGCTGGTATGGTGCTATCCTCGGCTGTGTCTACACTCCGGGACGGCGGATTGGTCCTCCTACTCCGAGTTGGGCTCTGGCTGGCAGGGTCGTGCTGGGACGTCTAGCTCCTCTGGCAATGGCCTCCTGGATCCTTGCTTCTGCAAGAACCTCCTCATAAGAAATCATTGCCTGTGTGGTGGTATACCTCTGCAGCTCAAAATTGAGGCTGTGATGGAATCTCTGGGCTTTCTCTAGATCATTGGGTATCAGGACGGCACCAAATCTGCTAAGACGGCTGAACTCCGCGTCATATGCGTCTATAATCATATTTCCTTGTTCTAGATGTAGAAACTGGGAGTACAGGGCATTCCTAACCGTAGCTGGAAAATACTTCGTATTGAAGTATTCTAAGAACTGCTCTCAAGTCTGGTTCTTGCCTACACCACGTTCAATAGAACCCCACCAGTGATGGGCGTTGCCTTTAAGTTGGGCCCTCACTGCGGTCATCCAAAGGCCTGGATGTAGTTGTGAAGCCTCTAGTAGCATCTTTGTGTTGGCGACCCAATAGAAAATCTGCTCTACGGTCTCGTTTCCTGAGAAAGTATCTGGTCCCATCTGTCGGAACAATATTACAGTGCCACCTGTCTGGGATGGTGGGGGTGGTGGTACTGGTGTTGTGACAGGTGTCCACTCTACTACTGCCATCAAACTCTGTCTCAATGTCTCTTTCTGATGCCACTATGCTTGCATCATAGTCTGGAAGAACTGTAGCATCTATGGTTGTCCATCTGATGGTGGCATCTGGGGTGGATAAGGTGGAGGTGGTGGTAATGGAACCTCTGGCTGTGCGGTAGGTGTCTCCTCAGATGTCGGCCTCTCGGTCTGCGGTATCGGTGTAGCTCCTAAAGTCTGGCCCTCACAATGCTGCGTGGGGATCGTCTGGGAAGTCTGTCCCTTGGGCAGCTTTGTAGGATCGCCCTGAGAAGTCTTGTGCCAATATATCAGCGAGGTCTGTAGCGGGGGTTGCCCTTGGGTACCTCCTCTCCTTGGGTGGTATTATTTAGCACCGCGGCACAGGGTGCTCCTCGTCCACTGCGCAAATTCATCTTGCAGCAAGCTATAGGACTTCATCAAAAAGAGTACGGAATCAAGCAAACAGGATGCAGATATTTAGAAGCAATACGAAGGAAGTTCAAAGATGAAATCAAAAGTGGATAAGACCTAGTAATTTCTATCCTATTGCAGGCTCCCTGGGCACGTTACCATACCACAAGCGAATAAGTCGACCTGCATGGGCCACCACTAAAACCATGTCATGCCCCAGTCCCAAAATATATGGAACTAGGCCCCGTGGCAATAGCCAGCTGTCACGTCTCTGAGGATATCCCAATTTAATGGATCCTAACAAAGAGTGCTACGCTGTCTTAAATAACTAACATATCCCAATATCAGTCAACAACAGGCAACTAATCTCATCCACAAAATAAACAGTAAGAAGTACTAAATAAAGTGCTGGAAGATAAACACCAGTCTCAAAATATCATAGTACAACCAAGAATGTCAGGTGGGGACGAACCCACTACTATGACAAAATAAAATACTGAAATAATAGATGAAAGATAATGACTGGGGCATCGGCTGACTAGATAATGATGCTCCCAATCCAAGGCAGAAGGCCTACTAACTGATCACGGAAACTCTGACGGTAGCACCTCTAGCTCCTCCGCTGTAGCGTACCTAGTCTCATGTCCTGGGCCGTATACTGTGGGGTAAAACGCCTTGTCTAAATCTGGAAAGGTACCAGGTCCTCAGAGGGACGCAAAAAGATACATAGAAACATGCCATATATAAATACTGAATAAAGTAAATGCAATAAAGGATGTGCTAACCAATCTAAGTGAATGCAATGTGAGGACAACTTTGGTACGTATGAGTAGGTGTAGGCATAACGTCCATACCGCTCCGAAGAACGGGGAATTTGAATAGTATAACATCCATACCGCTCTGAAGAACGGGGAATCTGCAAGTATATATAACGTCCATACCGCTTCAAAGAACAGGGAATCTGCATAAAGGGAGTCATTGGATCCGTGGCTCCTCCGGATACTACGGATTCTAATGGGTGTATCCTATACGCCTACTAGTGGTCCTTCCCGCCCAATGTAGATACACAAATCGAATACTCAAAGTGCATACCACGTATCTATATGCCCGTCTCTATGAATAAAATAACCCTGAGTTACGCACTAACCGTGATGCATGTCACACACACCGATAGCTAGTCGAGTACGTGGACCCGTACCCCAATATGAATATGTCACAGTGAAACGTGTAAGAGTGTCAGGTCTCGGAAGATATCAGAGTATCCTCCAATGGGGTGAGTCTGCTAAGGACTAGGTCAAGTATACTAATCATCGACATATCCGTCGACTGCACCCGAGTCAATCTCGGACGCGCACAGTCATATAAAATAGAACAGCAAGATAACATACAACATATGCAGCATTTAATTTAAACAGTAAATATGGCAAAGTATCTTGCATGAGTCCTCAAGCTGTGAATGCCAATAGCCTGCTCCTGCGATATTTCTTAGCTGATCCGATGATCCTAACACACAATATAATATAAAAATCTACATCAGACACTACGTTGCTCTTAGAAAATGTCACAAGTTCACGACTGATCGAAGACAGTGTTACGTGTGCACGTAGCTAGGATGTACACGTGTTCTGTCCTTGGTCAACGTGTGTCTTGAGACATTAATTTCTACGTTATCAGTTACGAAACTACATTATGTCTAGTATAATCACTGATCCTTATTTCCTATATTAAGCATAATTAGCGAGGTCTATGTTTTATCGATGAATCTCATGTTTCTAACAACAAGTCTTATGATTATGGAAAAGGTTAGACATTACATAAATATTATTTCTTGCAGGTTATCAGGCTTTCATATATATAGTTTAGGGTTAACTAGGCCGTGTCCAAGACTATGGCTCTCGACACGACGATACTACAAACATTTATGGACACGATACAAAAGAGAGGAGTATATAGGTGTTTACTTAGATGGCTGGACGATGGTCTCCTCGCAGCCTGGTCGTCCTCTGGTGGGGGCGATGCTCCGGCAGCTGTCGGCGATTAAGGCAGCGGCGGCAGCGGCTTGCAGCAGCAACTGCAGGTGGCCGCAATAGCAGCAGTAGCTCCGACAGCAGCGGTGGCTGGTTAAGGCAGCACGGAAGGAATGTCAGGACGCAGAGACGGTGGTGCTCCGCCTGGCAGGGGTGGTTATGGTACTGGAGGCGGTGACCGGGGCCGGGACAGTCGGGTTAAATCGGGATCGGGTTGGAATGGTGGTGATGGCGATAGGGTATCGGGGTCAGTCGGCGGTCGTTGGGTGGCTGAGATGGTGGTTGGCGTCGAGAGAGTGTGACAGGCGGCGAGGTAGCTGAGATGGTGGTTGGCGTCGAGGGGGTAGGGTGCTTAGATGATGTGAGGTGGTCGGCTAGGGTTTTGAAGGAGGGAGGAGCAATTTATTTTAGGGTTTTTTAATGATAGGTAGCATATGTATTTATAAGGGGGATTTGATGGGCTGGCCTCGGGACTGTTGGGGTGGGGCTGGTCCATGTGAAAGAGTGCCTGTGGCTTGGTTAAGTTATGATTAGGGTGAAATTTGCCTCCATAAATTAACTAGATTAATAATTAACTACGCAAGGCAAAAAATTAATGAACCTTGCGTAGCTAAGGTTACACCATGGTCAGAGGGGTACATGTAATTGTCTCACATAATTCTCATTAAATTCAAATAATTCCTAGTCTCCGGATTTAATTCAATTTAAACCCTAAATTGGTTGAGGGGGTTTACACGATGCGTTACAACACATCGAATGGTCCGATGTACCTCAGACTCAGCTTTCCTCTGCTTCCAAATCCGATAGTCCCTCGAGAAGGTAAGATCTTTAGAAATACATGATCTCCAACCTGGAACTCTAGGGGTCGTCGATGCACATTCGTCCAATGCTTATGTCTGTCCTGTGCTGCTCGCGGGTGCCCTTGGATCTTCTTCACCTTCTCCACTGTACGAACAACCAACTCTGGCCCAAGAATCTGTCTCTTGCCTATATCGCTCCAACATACTGGGGAACGACATTTTCTTCTATACAACGCTTCATAGGGAGCCATCTGGATGCTCGCCTGATAGCTGTTGTTGTAGGAAAACTCGACTAAATGCAAATTGTCCTCCCATGATCCTCCGAAATCAAGCATGCACGCTCTTGACATGTCTTCTAATATCTGTATGGTGCACTCGGACTGGCCATCTGTCTGCAGGTGATACGATATGCTAAACTTTAGGCGGGTACCGAGACTCTCTTGTATATTCAGCCAAAAGTAAGATGTAAACCTTGTATCCCTGTCAGACACTATACTAACTGGCACTCCATGCAGTCGCATAATCTCCCTTATGTACATATCTGCTAAGACCTCTGTAGATTGCCCAACTCTGAAGGATAAAAAGTGAGCAGACTTGGTGAGTCTATCCCTGATTACCCATACTACATTACGATCACTAGGACTCCTCGGAAAGTCCGTAACAAAGTCCATAGTGATGTGCTCCCATTTTCACTTCGGTATAGGGAGCGGCTGAAGTAATCTTGCAGATCTCTGATGCTCAGCCTTGACTTGCTGACACACCAGGCACTTCGCCACAAAGCGTGCTATCTCTCTCTTTATTCTATGCCACCACTAGTACTGTCTCAAGTCTTTGTATATCTTCGTGCCTCCTAGATGAATAGAGTATGTTGAACTGTGTGCCTCTGACATCAGCTCCTGACATCTCAAAGTTTCGTCTTCATGTATACGCATTTCTGTCTGTATTCCAGCCTCTGTCCTCTGTCGAAGCCTCTGGAATTTGGCATATGTCATCAAAGCAGCCTTGATCCTCTCCACTAATGTCAATTATAACTGAAAACTCGACAATTGTCCGTCTACTCTAGGAATAACGACCTTTATACCCATCTACTCTAGATCTCTCAACAGATATTGCTGGGTAGTCAAGAAGAATGCCATGGGTCTTCTGCTCAACGCGTCGGCTACTACATTAGCCTTTCCCAAGTGGTACTACAGCTCAATCTCAAAGTCTGTCATCACCTTGAGCCAACGTCTTTGTCTCTGGTTCAAGTCCTTCTGAGTATAGATGTACTTTAGGCTCTTATGATAAGTGAATATCTCTACTCTTTCTCCATATAGGTTGTGCCTCCAAAGCTTCAAAGCAAAGATCACTGCGGCAAGCTCCAAGTCGTGAGTGGGATAGTTCTTTTCATGGGTCCTTAATTGCCTAGAGGCATAGGCCACAACCTATCTATGTTGCATCAAGACAAATCCTAATCCTTTCTCGGATGCATCGCTATAGATCACGAATCCTTTGGGTCCAGAAGTTATGGTCAAGATAGGTGCTGTAGTCAGACGCTTCTTCAGCTCATCTAATGCTGTCTGACACTCCTCTGTCCAGGTGAACTCATGCGTCTTACGGGTCAAGCGGGTCATTGGTTCTGTGATCTTTACGAAGTTCTCCACGAATCTCTGGTAATATCCGGCAAGTCCTAGGAAACTCCTCACCTTCGAGACATTAGTAGGGGTTGGCCATGTCTCTACTGACGAAATCTTCGCCGGATCTACTAAAATACCATCTCCTGAGATAACGTATCCAAGAAAAGTGACACGATCTAAAAGGAACTCACACTTGCTCAGCTTGGCATAAAGCCTCTCTCTCCTCAGGGTCTCTAACACTAGTCTCAAATGCTTCTCGTGCTCCTTGTGGCTCTTTGAATACACCAAGATGTCTTCGATGAAGACAACCATGAACCGGTCTAAGTACTCATGGAAGACTCTGTTCATCAAGTTCATAAATATAGCAGGTGCATTCGTTAGTCCAAAAGGCATCACTACGAACTCGTAGTGACCATAACGAGTCCTGAATGTTGTCTTTTGAATATCTTCTCTTCGCACCTTCACTTGATGATAACCCGATCTTAAGTCGATCTTTGTGAACACCACCGCTCCTGTCAACTGGTCGAATAAATCATCAATCCACGGCAGGGGGTACTTGTTCTTGATAGTCAAAGCATTATGGGCTCTGTAATCAATGCACATACGTACTGTTCCATCCTTCTTAGGTACAAACAACACTTGTACTCCCAAGGGTGATGCACTAGGACGGATAAATCCCTTGCTCTACAACTCCTCTAATTGTAACTTCATCTCATCTAACTCCTTCTTTGCCAATCGGTATATATTAAAAGATACCGATGCTACTCCGGGCACTAGCTCAATAGTGAACTCTATGTCTCTATCTGGCGGTAAGCCTGGCAATTCTTCAGGAAAAACATCCTCGAATTCTGCAACTATTGGTGGGGTACCATCTCCATAGCCATGTAAGCTCCAGCTATCTGTCCTACTCCTTGCTCGACGGTCCCTCGCATGTACTCGAACTCCGGTTGATCTGGCGGTCTAAAAGTGACGCTACCCTTTCGGCAGTCCAGTACGGCATTATACTGGCTTAACCAGTCCATGCCTAACACAACATCAAAGTATGGCATGGGTAATACCAAGAATCGCGCTCTCATCTCTCAACCATATACCACTACCGAACACGTTCTAATAGTGCTGGTAATCGGCACGATACCTCCTCCGGTGAGAATCTTCCGACTCTTAGGTAAGGAGAAGTAGCTACTATATGCATTGCTATAAATCTACTAGATATGAATGATAGTGTACCTCCAGAATCAAACAATATTATTGTAGGTAATTATGCAACTAAAATGGTACCTGTAATAGCTTTTCCTTTTGTTTCCTCCTCAGTGGCTGTTAATGCAAAGGCCTGTCTGTGCCTCTGCCCTCCGGTCTGCTGTCGGGCTCGATCAAACTGTACCTGCTGTGGGGCCAAGGCCTGTCTGTACATATAATAGTAATCCTCAGATTGAGCCATGTAGTAGTAGGACTAGCCGAGCCATAATAATCGCCCTGTAGTACATAGTATTTATGCTCTGATCCCTCGTAAGGCCACTATGTTAAGATCATATAGAACATATAGTACAATAAAATAATCAGATATTGTAACCCATTAATGAGGATTTAAATAATATCCATGGGGGCCAGCCTGCACTCTCAAGATAAATGTTTGAGGGTGGCTAGTTAAGCGCGATCTCGGGATTCCTTCTATCCCAATGCTCTACAAGTTTTAATTGCCTAGTTAACCCTACGGTTATCTGGAATCACATGGCGTGGTCACATGTTATTTCCCTTATATGTCGTACCATAGTACGGGCACAGTAGATATAAATCCACTTTCTCACTTGGCAGTTCAATTTGGATTCATCCAGTGTGATACAACAATCAACATAAGTCCTAGCCATGCTTGGTTTTGACCAACTATCATGTCCATGCTGGAAAAATCGTATTATATCATATGTCGCATAGCACGTAGGTACATCTTGGTATTAAACATGTAATATAATCACGTAGGAATATATAGTAAGTGTATCAATATGGATACCAATAGCCGGGTCAAGTTACCAATCATTGGCAAAACACATGAGTTCTAGTACATAGCAACACATAAGTTAAGTCAGGCACATAGTGGTCATAGTCACTTGGCGCATGGGTAATATGGCTACTTGGCGCATAGCCTAGTCATGCACATAATCTGATCAAGCACTTAGTCGAGTTTAACATAGGGTCACTTGGCTCACACACACTCACAAAATCTAATAAAACATTAAACCAAGAAAATCAATAAATTATACACATAGGGCCGCATAGGATCGAGGACGCATAGGGATCGAGGCGCATAGGATCAGAGACGCATAAGGGTCAGGGACACATAGGATCAGCTTCCGCATAGGTCAAATTAAAGTATACACCTTGGGACAAGTACAGAATGACGGCAAATAAATTTGTGTCAGAGAAGTAAATGAAGTGATGGATCTAACATGCCATAAAGTGTCTTAGGAAGAACAAGACAAATTTATAAAAAATTATGTAAAGCCATGAAAGTCGTGCTGAGTTATGCGTCCAAAAGAGGAGAGGCGCATAGGGCTCACTGTCGCATAGGTCACTCGGCCGCATGTATGTTTCTTAGACTTAGTAAAATTCTTATTCGTTTAGCAAGTAAAACACGAGGAGTTATATTGTTTAAGAATTTTTCAAGTACTTAGCTCCAGAACGCATGTGTAACAAGTAGTCATGCATCCAATAAGATGGACGCATGCTGGAAGGAATATGCGATAAAGAGGACAGGCCGCATAGAACTCTAGGCCGCATTTATGCCGGCCGCATGAGTACTTCATCTTCTCTAGACAACAAGTTCAGCCATGGCAGAAAAAATCCAAAATTGAAAGTTATTTCCTTCATAAAAAATTTATTTTTACCCCAAATCAAGTGAACCAAAAGACAAAATGCTCTAAATGAAGTGATCCATCACGTGGAACAACTAGTTTTCAAGGGTACCACGTTTTAATAGATCAAAACCACAAAAAATACCTGAAACCCATGAAAACCCTAAACTTAAAATGTAGATCTCCTCACATCCACCCATCAAAACCAAAAACTCCAATATTAAAAGTGCTTAGAATCATAAGGTGCACATAATAGACTAATAAAATACAAGGAAGGAGAAAGAATAAAATCTAAGGGTTTCTCTATAACATGCAAGATGTACTTGCCTAAATGACAGAAAGAAGGAGAAATGAGAGAATAAGGGAAGAGAGAGAAAGAGGTTGGGTTATATAACTAGGGTTTGATGTTTAGACCATGGGTTTAACTCATGAAGAAGCCAACCCAAACAAATAAACCATGAGCCTAATTGAACCAAGAATGGGTCTAGTCTTTACGACATGCAACCTAATAAACAGGCAAGCAAGAAATAATACGTCCCAAATACGTATATTGGGAACGGAGAGTGACAAGAAGAAAGCGGCACAAGGACTGGTATACGGGCGACCAATAGATGGTTTTTTCCGGTAGAGAGAATGAAAAGGACTGAGTTAAAATGCTTATGTTATCAATCACGTGAGTAACATGTGTTATTGAACATAAAGAATAATGTTTATTGACCATTCCAAAAATTAAAAAAATTATTTGACTTTTAGTAAATTAATTTTAGGAACAATTTATCAGTTTTAAATGATTAACAAGTGTTCCAAAATCTCGTAACACCTATATACTGTTCCAAAGCCCAAAATGCTAAATGTTTCAAATTATCCTTTTTGGTGTAGTATTAGCGACGTCAAAGTGTTGTCGCATAATCCATGGTCACTAATGACAAAAACCTCACTATTAGTCACTATAGCGATGTGGTTTAGCGACGTACACACATCACTAATTTTTTTATATTTAGCAATGCATATCGGCATGACTTCGCCATCTTAGCGACGACCGTCTTTATTGCTAAACGTCAGAACTGTAGCGATAAAACTAGCGACTTTTAGCTACAACAATGCTGACATGTCAAAATTTATACGTCAACAAATTAGCGACGTTTTATGACATACTAGATACGTTGACAAAAAGGATAGCGACGTACTGGTACATGTTAGTGATGTATTGCTTTCGTTTAAATGTTGCTAATCTAAAAAAAGTAAAAAAAACAACATGTAGTTTATTATAAAATAGTTTCAAAAATAATCAACCTATATTTTATCGATTCAAACTTTATTTAAATAGACCCAAATCAACCCTTTATTGAATTTTTTGGGTTTGCCGACCCCTTCGGTGGAAAACTCAACACCAATTAATTTCCATGTATTTAATATGAATAATAAAGTAAAATTTTAAGAAAATGACACATTGGCGGTACAAATTGTGTCTAAAAAATAAGATACATAAAGTATAAAATAAATATCCAGAAAGCATCACAACTTTTCGAGTCTCAAGACCGAGATACATTAAGTCTGAAACAATCAACAATCTCAATAAAAGTATGAAATAAATACACAAAGGTAACTATCATAACTAGGACTACTACTGATCTGGAGGCTGAGAGGGAGCACCGCGACATGCTTGGGATATGAGCATGTCATACTCCTCATGTAAAATTGCCACTGATGCCGATGTAGGTGGAGTCGGGACAGGCAGTGTCATCGGTGGAGTCAGTGTTTATGAAGGCGGACTAAGTGGACGTATCTGCTTCAACGCTGCCAGACGAGAGTTGTATGGATCCATGTTAGATAGCAGCCTCGAAGTGCTCTAAGCCACTGAATACTACATTCTTGCCAGTGACTCGCTCAGGGCCACATGCAACCCTTGGATTATCGTTTTGCTGTGCTCTGTCGACTCATCCATACACTACTAAAATACAGAGAATTAGCGACAACTTATAGGTGACGGCCCATATCCATCGCCAGTTAACGATGTCCCAACATCGGCTGGACGACCAACAATAACTATTTATAAATTAAATAATTATTCATCGCCAGATCATCACCAGTTTGCACGATCAACCACAGAAACAACGCAGGTATAAAACGATAGTTATGCAAAGTTGATTCTTTGTTAGGCGACGGATAAGGATGTCGTGGATCTATCGCCTAGTAATATGTCATAGGTTACAGAATAGTTTAAACTTGGCGACGATTCTGCGATGTTGATACTCTACTTAGCGACGGATCTGGATGCCACAGATCTGTTGCCGAGTACTGTGCCCTAGATAAATGAATAGGCGATCGATCAAATTTTTTATTTTGATCGTCCCTCTCTTTTTCCTCCCTCACTTGCCCCTCTCTCTCTCTCTCTCTCTCCTCTATCTCTCTAACTATCTCTTTCTCTGGCATTCTCGTTCTAGTGTTCCCCTTCCTTTCCTCTCTCTTCGGTGTTCCCCTCTTTGACGTTCCCTTTTTAGGTGTTCCCTTCTCCTCTGGCTCGTGCTTCCCTCTTCTACATCTCGTGCAACCCACTTCGACGTTCCCCTCTCGCCGATGTTCCCCTCTTCGGCTGCTTCCCTCTCTGATATGCTCTTTGGTTTCTATCCTCTCCTCATGTGCTCCATTGTAAGTGCCCCACACACCCTTCCTCCTCCCCTAAAATTTACTTGCACCGCTGGTGCTGGCAGTAGCAGAATACAGGTTTGAGCTTTGATCCCGAGTCCCTATCACACCAAATTTTAGCATTTCCAGCACCCTTGATCCCGAGCCCTATCACCCCACTCATAGACAACTATACTCTACCTCTAGACCAGATTCACTATGGGGGACATAATTAATGTTATATGTCAGAAACATCTCTTCATTATGTCAGAAACATTGCCTTATTGGACGAATTATCGACTGTAAGCAAAAAATTGGACAAAGTATCGGATTGTAACTTAGTTTGGCCAAAAATTGACTATACGTGCTCGTTTGTCAAAAAATCAAACCCATAGATAACATCGATATCATAATCCATGCATTCATTTGGCTGCGAGGTAGAGTCCATTTAGCCGAATATAACATTGACTGTCCCCCGGCTCCTACCCCTAGGCAATGATGATACCACTACCCATCACTATATTTCATAGTGTGAGATGATGTCCTAGCATTTACATTATGTAGGTTCATCTTAATTTTGTTATATCTTTAAGATACTCATTTGATGAGAACATATACTATACGGATGAACAAAACTTAGATAATCTACACTAATGTACACTAGAATGAATTTTGGGTATCCTTCTTTATTTATGTCCATTCTTACAATTAACAATGATGATGTATGGATCCAGTACACTTTTTAGTGTACACTTCTACCTGCATAATTTTACTAAACGACTACCTATTTAATATGTCATTAACAAAAATATAATTTTTTAAGAATGAGAGTAGTATATCGTCGTGCTTGAGAAAATGATAATATTGTCGTACAAGTTATTTTTGGAAGACAAAATTAATTCAATATTTTTTATGTTGATAAATATAGTTTTTTTTCTTAATTCTGTACAACTTTTGTTGTGTATTAGTAATCTAAGGATATGTGAGTCCTTTGATACATCGTGTATGAAAGGAACCATAAATCCTTAAGTTATTGATATGCCACCGAAGTTCTACAAAATTAAGAGAAAAAACTACATTTACCACCACAAATACTATTGAGTTGGTTTCATCTTTCTAGAATAACAACTCGTATGATAATATTACTATTTTTTTGTGCCTCGACGATCTACGTATCTCCTTCTTCGAAGAGCAAATTTTTGCTAACTTTTTGTTAAATATGTATCTTTTTGCTAAAATTATGCTTGTAGAAGTTTGTTTATTATTCTGAGCCGTCCATTTAATGGGGTTTGAAAATAGTACTGATAAGTACTTTGAACGTAAAAATGTAACCTAAAGTACTTGAGTTGATACTATACGAAAAGACATCTAATGTCGATGTTGCCCTACTTTTTGCTCGTTTAGAATACGCAAAGTACTAATTATAATGCTTTCAGAATGTCCATTTAATGTCGTATGTATATCTAATTATAAGAAAACCTGGATCCGTGATGATTTTTGGGAGAAGATGCAGAAGAAGCTCGAGACTCCTGAGTTTAAGAAGATGTTTGAGCAAGAGAAGAAGGCACGATCTTGTGTGGGTCTACATACTGGTGGATCGATCTCCACCGCTATGCACTATTGACACCTGGTAAGATAACTCAAAGTATTTAAATAATTTCACTATATATTTCAAAAATATTAATGTCACGACCCGCACCCGGTATAGGGGCACGAGAGCGTGGGTACGTCCAGCCTACACCGCAGCATCGGCGGTAGAATGATGTCTAGGTCACAGTAATACTATATAGCTAAACACCTGCCAATGATATCCATCTCCATAAGGAGGTCAATATACATCTCACGATAATCTCACAAGGTAACTCAATCACAACAACTATAAGGCACGATAAAAGATAAAAGGGAATGACATAGTTAAACACCATGTCTCAACATAAAGATAACTCACAGTCTAGCTGTCCAACACAAGTCTCCAATTAAACTTAACATAAGTCTAAACATAAACTGAAACAACCTCCATAAGTCTCAAGCATAAATAAATACTATCTAGATAGCTGTAGGCAATGCCTCATCTAGATGCATGGTCTCCTCTAGGATCTCTGGTACATAGTCTGCATCTATACCTGGTCCGTAGTGTGTGGTACAGAAATCCTCAAGATTCTCTGAAAAAAATATCCAGTCAGGATTGGAACGAAAATACACCTCTAACAGCAGTTCCACATATATTGACAAAAACTATAATACAGTGTAAAAAAATACAAGACAGATATGAACAACTGGCAATAAGAAATACTGGAATAAAGAAAATGCTGAAATAAGAAATACTGGAACATCATCATCAATATGCATCTAACAATGAATAGAACTACAAGTACACGCAAGAACAATGAACTGGTATGTAAGTGTGTACAAGAACAATAACTAGAATATGTAGGATGCTAGATCAATATACTAGAGATGCATGTCAAGAATCATCTAACTAAGTGTGTGAAACATCAGTATATCATGTGATCGGCTTGGGACTATATGACTCATTACATTGATTAGCGATCATCCCCAACAAGTCAGGCTAACCAGATGTAATAGCGATGAGGCATATAAAGGTAAGGCTGCACCGACGTGAGATGTGGGTGAGCTAATGCTGCATGTAAGTTGGATATGATCACATAAACTACTAATATTTCCCCGTTTCCCCAGCTAGCATGATGGATTCCAATCACGACTCCTCGTGACAGGTCTCAATGATGCTAACTTGTGTAAACAACAGTGTCAGAGTCATGTACGCTATACAACAAGAATTATAGAGATAATCAATATAATGGAAACTGTCAGAGAATGTACTCGTCTGTGGTCCTTAGCTGGCAATACCACTGTCTGGGTTCCAAGGTGTCGTCTGAATGATCCAACAGTCCTATAGACATATCATATAATACAATACTTCATCAGACAATAATCTAGCTCATAATCAACATAATGATTAAGGATTATACTAGGGGGTCACGTCTGTAGTTGCTGTGCATAACAGACAGTCAATGGTACGGTCCTGCCAGTACGTCAGTATACATATGGCAGTCTACTATCATGCTACATGGTCACAGGTAGATGTAACTACGGGGTATCCGTGGTCACAATCAAGACATCTCGAGCATATGATACATAGGACTTAATATGAACTAATCTGTCATCATACTAATTAATTACACTTATAATAGATATGTATATATGTATTAAACTAATTGAGCATTATACGGTTCATAGGCATATACATTAATATTCATTAACTATGATTAAATACACGTATTTATATACTAGGGGATACCTATACACTACTTATACGTATGCATATAGATATTAGCTGAGAACATATTATATATATACCAATATACCAATACGTATGCAAATATGTATATATATACGTCCTTATAGTTATATATATTATTACAGGAAATGACGGGAACGTGGACAGGAGCGAACCTGCACGCGACACGATGACGATGACGATGATGTCAACGAACAGGGGGTGGCCGGTCGATTGCAGCGGTGTTCGGGGTCGACTGAAGTGGTGTTGACGAGCGGCGGGGGTACTCGGTGTCGACAGCAGCGGGTCGTCGAGTGGGTCTGAGCGGTTCCGGCGAACGCAGTCGGGTCGTCGAGCGAGTCTGAGCGGCTCCGGCGAACGCAGTCGGGTCATCGAGCGGCTCCAGGTGAACGCATTCGGGCTTGGTTCAGCACGGCGAGTTCGACGCGGCTCCGTGCAGTCGGGACTCGGTTCAGCGTTTAGGCGGGGCAGCGTGCTCCGTGCAGTCGGGCTCGGCGGTGAATAGTTAAGTCGGGGGGGTTGAGATTGTCGGCTGGTGTATTAGGTTTTGGTTGAGAAAGAAAAAGGGTAACAATACTATGTATATATATGTAATCATAGTAGACTTTGGGTTGACCTAGAATTAGGTCTGGTCAAAGCCTTCTTGGGATTAGGCTTTCTCATGGGTATTACAATGGTTGGAATTTCAAATAATAAAGAAATTGCTAGAATGCATTGGTTCGATGGTCTGAGGCCATGGTTCAGGGAAATTGATGTTGTATTACACACTTCCAAGAATTTATGGAATTTACACCTAAAGGAGAATTTGGGTTTATTTACGTATCGTCCAATGGGATGGATACCTCAATGTACTCTTGCACCAAGGTGTCTAAGCAATAAAAAGTTGTACAAGTTCGACTTATGAATCAATTTAAAAGTGAATGCAAGTGGTGTTCTAAAATTCAAAACGACGGTAAGGTGCAACAAAATAAAATCACAAAAATTAAGAATAATCAATTATCATGCAGTCATTTACTCGTTAATTACGAAAAGACGAAAATACCCCTAATCCAAAAAGTGGGGGTGACAATTAATTATCAAGCTAATAAGTTTTATTAATATTTCCTATATAGGCGGAGAAGCTGGCGAAGGAGGGGGAGATCCCTCTAGTATCAGCTTCACCAATATTTTTAAGTATACGTACAAGAGAAGGAAGGACAGCAGCTACATGGACGAGAAGGCCAACTGTCACGCCATAGTCCCAAAATACGGAGGACTAGGAATACATAAGCATGCCAGATGTATGTATATGACAACTCCAATATATGGAAACCATAACACATACATACGCTGTATTATGAACAATAATTCATAAGTGGTATATATTTGTCACAAGTAGCAAGTCCTGATCCGTTCTCCTATGAATAGTCATGATCGTCTACACTTGGAAAGGGACCAGGTCCTCAGAGTTACGTAACAAGATACATAGAAGCATGCCAATAAAATACTAAAAATAAACATCCAAGGGTCGCCTAACCATCTATGTGAATGCACTTTGAGAACAACTTTCCAACACGTGGGCTATCTGTCACTACCACATTCCGAAAACAGGGGTATTTTCGACTTTTTATAATATTTAATATTATTGTAGTTACAATTAAATAATTGCATGATAGTATATTTAATTTAAATAATTATGTGTGATGTGTACTTTAATATATGATTATATGCAGTATTTATTTGTTTTGAGCTAGCAGACTTGACCTAGAAGCCAGCAGACGAACACCTGTCAGAATTATAGAATTTTGTATTTAATGATTTATTTAGAATTTAATTCTTGGAGTTTGTAATTAATTACCGTATTTTAATTAATTATTGCGCCCTGTCTTTGCTTCGATATTTGGAGCGCTATCCTGACTTTTGTCTTCCAACAAATTTCACAATCTTGCCCTAGACATGCCCGCCTTCCATTCTGCTATTTTTGCAACCCATAATTATGCTCTCTGTACATTATTTCTGGCCGCACAAAAATCATCGCGGACGTTTATTTTATAAATCCCTATTTTGTATCGTTGTGCGTTCCAATCGAAAATTGGAGGCAATCTTGACCTATTTTTCGTGCGGCCCAAATTAGGGTAATATTCTGTTCTGAGTCTTCTTCATTATTGGTATTGATGACCTGACCTGATTTTGGCCCCATGTACTCCTAATTAATTTTAGAACACAACTTGCATTTATTTCTAATTAAATTGAGGATACTATTTTAACTGATTTTGAAAATCCCAATTTAATTTCAGTGCCCTGCCAATTGAGCCCATACCGATCATACAGCGCCCCCTGACCCTACAAAATACCGGACACCGAATCGCTCGCCAAATTTTCGTCATTTCATGCGTCTGTGTAAATACCCAAATTTAAGGGGGCTAATTTACAAATTTATATTTTTGGTGCCAACACCCATTTGTTTAAACCAATGTAGAGGCCCAATATTGACTAGTCAACACCCTCACCCACATGAAGGAATTCTCTATGACCAATCTGGACCACTCATTCTATGGGTGCATCCTCACCTTTGATTTACCCACACCCTCATCCTATTTAATGTCCTATCTACATCAACCCTAATCCCTAGAAACCTAGGTTTCCCCAACCAAGCCTCTTCCCTCTATCCTACGTATGTAAACTTCTTTTTCTTCTTCTCTTTCCTTCCTTCTTCTCCTTCTTCCTTTCTCTTCTTCTTTTCTTCTTCTTCCTTCTTCTCCTTCTCTTTCCTTTTAAACTTTAAAATAGAAAGGGGGGGGAAAACTTTCAGCCACCACCACTGTTACCATTCCCAAACCCGACTCCCTGTTCCCGGCGGCCTTCTCCGGCGGCCAAGCATCTCCGCTGGCTGCAGCACCCCGCTGCTCAGCCCGTCAGCCATCCCCCGACCGGCGGCTCTCCCCTCAACTCCTCCCAGCCTCTGCGTCCCCCCTCTGCGTTTACTTCAGCCGGCCATCCGAGCCGACTTCCCTCCGCTGAACTCCTCCCGCTGGCCAACTCCTCCGGCCCAGCCTTCGAGCACCGAGCCCCTCACCTCTGCAAGCTTCCTCCCCCGCCGGACAGCTCCCCACGGCGGCCCGCTGCTTCCAACATCACCACCACCACCGGCATCTGCAGTCCGACCCCGGCCTGCTGCTGCCGCCGCTGCACATCCCCGCTGCTCCTCCTCGAAGCTCCTTCCTCTGCTGCCTCGACTTCGAGCACACAGCCACCCATCTCCATCAATCCATCACCAACAGTAGCCCTCCGGTCGAGCTCCGGCCGTACTCCGGCTAACCCAACACAGTAAGTTTTTCTCCTTCTCCCTCTTCCTTCCTCATATATATATGTATATATATATACACGTATATACGTAGGAGTATAATTAGTATATGTATATGTATATTGTTTAAATTAATTAATATTTGAACACCTAATGTATAGCATATATAATGTATGTATATTAGTATAATTAATGTGTATACGTATATGTATATATTTAAATTAATGTTTAATAGTAAATGTATTTGTATGTAAATTAATGTGTAGACATATACGCATATACGTATGAGCATATATTAATATATATATATGTATAGCATGTATCTAATTAATGTTTTAAATACATGAATAAGTATAGCATTTATTTAATTAATAATTAAACTCATAATGTGTAGTATATATATAATGTATTAGTATGATTAATGTAACGTATTGATAAATTAATTAATGTGTATAATTAATGATGATATGTATATATGTATGTACATGTATATTACGTATTTAAATTTATGTTTAATAAAGATTTGTATTTGAAATGCTTGCGTGTGTGTACGTGTGTACGTATGTATACATAGGTGTATGTTGGTGATATATATATATTGTCACGACCCGCACCCGGAAGTTCGGGCACGAGTACGTGGGTACGTCCAGCCTACGCCGCAGAGTCGGCGGTAGTACGCTGTCTAGGTCAATCCATCTAACTAGTCTAACTCATTCACAATTAACATAGGCAAGATAATAATGAGAATAGAAACTTAAAATTTGCAACTGAAATGAATGTGACAACAATTCAAATGTTTAGTACAGGAATTCCAAAATAAAATCGGGGACAAACCCGATTAAATAAGATAAGAACAGAAAAAGGATAGCTACTACTAGCTACTCAGCAGCAGGGGTCTCCTGGGTAGGTTCTGGCTCCTCATAGGTATCATCTGTACCCTCATAAGGACCATAATAAGTAGGGGCAAGATCCTCATCATCGCCTAAATCAACAGATCCAGTCAGGAAAGGAGCAAAGTACACAGTGCACAACAATGTTAAACTAAATATTTATGACAATTAAACATTGAATATCATGTTAAAGAAATTGCATAAAAGAATGTTAATATTTCAGAGTCAAAACTATAAACAGGAATATGAGAAAACAGAAGTAAACGAGCAGGAAAAGAAACTACACAGTCAGCAAGAATATAACATGACCTGAAGTTATCTGTATGAAACTTGTGTTTGTTTTTAGAATACTTAGTTGGCATGCAGGGGTTTATAAGGCTAATCCGGCCGTCATGAACGGCTATTAGTCACGAATAATCGAGATCCGGCTGATGGACAGTCGTGTACCAACAGCTATTATTCACGGCAAGGGGAAGGGTAAACTACATGCCTTTCAGTATTCTCCCACCCGACATGAAAAACAAGACATGAATTCCAATACTCAAGACATGAAATATAGTATTCTAACACTACATGTAATCAGCAAGAGTACTAGTAGAGCAGGGAATTTAATTATCACAATATAAAGATTAACTTGAAGTGCAGGTACTTGCTTGTTGTTTGGATCTGATTAATTAGGTTCTTGGGAGAAATGTCCAGAGGTGAGTCCAAAAGCTGAAACAGACATTACCATCACTCTCAGAAGATGTCAAATAGCTAGAAACGCCTGTCCTTGGGTCCAATTTGGAGACAAGGGCAAAAACGGCAGTTTCGGGTCAAAACGGGGTCCGCCGTTGGGCCCGCTTTGCACCGAAAAACGTGTCAGAGTCAAAAGTCTCCAAATTCACCAAACTTAGTGTCAACAGGTCAGGAACGCTAATACGAACCCAACGGAACTTCCAGATTTGGATTCCGATGAGCCGAACACAAAATCGCCCGTCGAGCGGGGCTTGTGGGGCCCACGACACGCGATTTCGTCAACGTTCTCAGAATCGAACCAAACTTGACCCACAGGACCAGCGTATCGCTACGAGTCCGATGGCGCAAGTTTCGTCTCGATCTGACGAGTGTGCACGAAGTTAGGGTGAATTGCCGAAAAGGCGGATACGGGGCGATGTCCGCGGATACGCGTTGATTCCGGTGTGCACGCACACCCGAATCAGCTTCCACGAAGACTCACACGTCCGTATCGATGATGCGCACGTATCTGTGAAGACCGCACGCGACCAAGTCGTCCCGTTTGGCGGGACGTACTCGGTTCCGGGGTGAAACAGGGTCTGGTTTTTTCTGTTTTTGGATCGCGGTGTGCGATCACCACAGGACGCGGTGTCCCGAACAGTTTGTCCGGACACCGAGAGGGTCATACAGGCTTCACAACGCAATTTGCGGAATTAAAAACGGAGCTACGAGGCGAAAGTTACGCGTACCTGAAGGGGACCCGAAAACAGGGTCGAAATCGTGTCCGAGTCGTGTCGGACACTGTGTCCTGTGTCCGACACAGGAACAGAGATTTAGGGTTAGGGTTTCGAGCTGATGGCGGCACGCAGCGGAGGAAGGCGGCTGGACGGCCGGCGAGGGCGGGGGGTTGTTCGCCGGAGCGAGGCCGACTGACGGCGGGTCGGCGGCGGCTCGGGGCGGCCGGCAGCGGCGGCTGCGGCTGCTGCTGCTGTTGCTGGGTTGCTGTCGGCGTCGGGGACGACGGAGCGGGGCGCCGGAGGGGAGGCGACGGTGGGGCGAGGTCGGCGAGGGAACAGCTGCCGGTCGGCGGAGCTCTGGGAGGCGGCAGCGGCGTCTAGGGTTACGGCGAGGGAGTGGGGGAGACGGCCGGGGTCGGGGGGGTTTAAATAGGGCGGCAGGCGGTTGCAGGGGGGGCCGAGGAAGGCGGAGCGGGGCGACGTGGCACGGGGAGCGCGGCGGGCGGGGCGCGGGACGCGCGGCGCTGCGCGCGGCGGTCGGCGTGGGACGCGGGACGTGGGGGGGGGACGGGGTCGTGCGGGCGGGTCGGGCTGCGGCGGGTCGGGTTCGGCTGAACCCGACCCGACCCGAAAGGGGGCTGGGCTGGGCTAGCGGGCCGGGCCGCGGCCCAATGGGCCTGGGCGGCCCGCAGAAAATAAAATAAAAATAAAATAATAAATAAATAAATAAATAAATAGATAATTAATTTAAATAATTAATAAATTTATTTTCAGGCATTTAAAAATATGTCTGAGGCCCAGAAAAATCCAGAAAAATTTCCCTAAGTCCAATTTTTTATTTTACACCCAAAAATATTATTTTTATGATATTTTAATATTATTTATTGCTAATTAAAAATCATTTATTAATTGAAAAGCTTGATTTTAATTACAAAAAATTCCCAAAAAATTCCAAAAAATTGGAAAAAATCCAAGATTTAATAATTTGAAAATTTAGAGGGTTTACAACCTACCCAACTTACAAAAATTTTGTCCTCGAAATTTAAGAATAACAAGGCACAAAAAGAAAAGGCCGAGAAATAAAATACACCTCAGGGTTCAAAAAGATAGGGGTATCGCTCTCTAATCTCGTCTTCTCGCTCCCAGGTGGATTCGCCGGGAGAATGGTGCTTCCAAGCTACGCGAACCAGGGAGATAACCTGGTTCCGTAGGACTTTCTCCGAGCGATCCAGTATCTCCACGGGTTGCTCCTGCTAAGTCAGACTTGGGCCTACTTCGAGCTCTGAGTGATCCAAAATGTGGCTGGGGTCTGACACGTACTTCCTCAGCTGTGACACGTGGAAGACGTTATGTACTCCATCCAGAGAGGGTGGCAATGCCAGTCGGTATGCCACTTCTCCGATTTTCTCCTGAATGCCAAAAGGTCCAATAAATCTTGGGCTGAGTTTTCCACTCCTTTCGAACCTAATGGTGCCACGTGTCGGGGAAATCTTTAAGAATACCAGCTCTCCAACCTTTAACAAAGTCATAATCAAGTCTTAGTTCCATAGGCAAAATATTTAAATTGACTTGAATTTCATAAATTTAATTACCTCAAATTCCAAGGGCCTTCGGTGGCTATTTGCCCAATGTCGTTGCCTGTCTTGAGCCACTCGAAGTCTGTCCCTTATTTGCTTTACCTTCTCAGCTGAATCGATCACCATCTCTGGTCCCAGCAAGGCTCTTTCTCCAACGTCGTCCCATGATAGCGGGGTACGACATCTTCGTCCATACAGAGCTTAAGAGAACTCCACCAGATGTAGGTAGTCTTCCCAGGATCCTCTAAAATCCAGAACACATGTACGGAGCATATCTTCAAGTGTCTGGATTGTACGTTCCGATTGTCCATCGGTTTGGGGATGATAAGTTGTGCTGAATTTGAGTTGAGTCCCCAAACTGGCTTGTAAGCTCTTCCAGAAGTGAGAGGTGAATCTTGAATCTCTGTCGGAGACAATACTTACTGGAACTCCATACAGCCTAACAATATGTCTGATATATAACTCTGCCAGCTTCTCTGTAGATAGCCCTACTTTAAAAGGTAGAAAATGTGCAGACTTGGTCAGTCTATCTACTATCACCCAGATTGCATCCTTTCCACTAGGTGTCCTTGGAAGTCCGGAAACAAAATCCATTGTGATATGTTCCCACTTCCACTCCGGAATGGGTAGGGGTTGAAGCAATCCTCCAGGTCTTTGTCTCTCTGCCTTGACTTGCTGGCACACTAAACAACGAGATACGAACCTGGCTACTTCTCTTTTCATGCCATGCCACCAAACATGCGTCCTCAGGTCCTTGTACATCTTGTTGGCTCCTGGATGTATAGAGTACTGCGATCTGTGCGCCTCTTGCATAATTTCTTCTCTTATGTCTCCTTGAGGTACACATAATCTATCGCCATGCCTCAGTGATCCATCTTCGTGAATTCTGAATTCTTCTACTAATCCAGCTTGCACTTGACCTCGAAGGCTTCGCAGGCCTTCGTCTTGAAACTGAGTCTCCTTGATCTTGTCCATTAAGGTAGACTGAATCTGCAAGTTCATCATTTGGCCTTCTTTTCCTGGGATAATTACTTCAATACCTAAACTTTCCAAGTCCTCCAGCAGGTGTCTATCCATAGTCAGGTACATCGCCATAGGATACCTGCTTAGAGCATCAGCAACTACATTTGCCTTCCCAGGGTGATATTGAAGAGTGATATCAAAGTCTTTCATTAGTTCCAGCCACCTTCTTTGCCTCATGTTTAGCTCTTTCTGGGTGAAGATATATTTTAGACTTTTATGGTCTGTAAATATTTCCACCTTTTCTCCATAAAGATAATGTTTCCATAGTTTAAGAGCAAAAATGACAGCTGCCAATTCTAAATCATGAGTTGGATAATTCTTTTCATGTGGTCGAAGCTGTCTAGAGGCATATGCTATTACCTTCTTATTCTGCTCCAATACACAACCTAGACCTTTTCCAGAAGCATCACTATAAATAGCGAAACCTCCGGTTCCAGAAGGTAAGGTCAGAATAGGGGCAGTAGTCAGTCTTTTCTTCAATTCCTCAAAGGCACGCTGACATTCATCAGTCCAAGTGAACTCTTCATCCTTTCTTGTTAATTTTGTCATGGGCTCCGCAATTCTAGCAAAGTCCTTCACAAACTTCCGATAGTAGCCAGCTAGTCCCAGGAAACTTCTAATCTCGGCTACAGAGTCTGGAGTGGGCCAGGATTCTACTACAGCTATCTTCTTAGGATCTACTGCTATTCTATCCCCAGTCACAACATGTCCCAAGAATTCTACTTTGTCTAGGAAGAAATCACATTTAGACAATTTTCCATAAAGCTTTTCCTTCCTCAAAGTCTCCAATGCTAACCTCAAATGTTCTTCATGTTCTTCGGGGGTCTTGGAGTAGATCAAAATATCATCAATGAAGACCACTATAAATTTGTCTAGATATGGCTGGAAAACTCTGTTCATTAGGTTCATAAAAACTGCTGGAGCATTCGTCAACCCGAACGGCATTACTAAGAATTCGTAATGTCCGTTCCGGGTATTGAAAGTAGTTTTAGGGATGTCTTCTTTTCTCACCCTTACTTGGTGGTAACCAGACCTCAAATCAATCTTTGAAAACACCCGAGCTCCACTCAACTGATCAAATAAGTCATCTATCCTGGGCAGGGGATACTTATTCTTAATTGTTAAGACATTTAAGGCCCTATAGTCAATACACATTCTGGATGTTCCGTCCTTCTTGGGCACAAATAGTACTGGAGCTCCCCAAGGTGAGACACTAGACCTAATGAAACCTTTGTCTTCTAGCTCTTTGATTTGTTCATTTAGTTCTATTATCTCATTCTTGTTGATTCTGTAGGGATTTTGGGACACTGGTGCTGCTCCTGGCACTAAGTCAATAGAGAATTCAACTTCTCGGTCTGGGGGTAGGCCTGGGAGATCCTCAGGGAAGACATCAAGGTATTCAGAGATGATAGGTGGCAATTCTTCTGTTACTAGGGCTCCACAAATTATGTTATTACCCATTTCTCTAGAACCTCTAGCAAATTCAAATGCTGGCTTGTCAGGGGGCCTGAAGATTACACTACCTCTGTGACAGTCTATGGTAGCATGATGTTGACTTAACCAATCCATACCCAGTATAATGTCAAAACTGGGCACTGGCATTACAAGTAGTCTAGCATACAGTTCTTTTCCACATAATGTAATAGGACAATTGTTACAGGCATCACTAACCGGGATGATTCCTCCACCGGTAATGATCTTATAACAATTCCTAAGGGGTTTAGTGGTTAAACTATGCTTCATAAGGAAATCTACTGACATGAATGAATGAGAAGCTCCAGAGTCGAATAAAATAATAGCTGGTATTGAATTTATAAGCACAGAACCTGTGATCACGTCTGCTGTGGCTTCTGCTTCTTCCAGAGTCATTGCATAAGCACGGCCTTGCTGCGGTGCACCCCTCTGTTGCTGCTGTTGGTGCTGAGCAAAGCGTTGTTGTTGAGTTGGAAGCGGGGGTCCCCTCTGTTGTGCTGCTGGGGGCCTGGCCTGGACTGGAGCCTTTGGTGCAGCTGGGCGTCCTTGGGCAGCAGGACAGTCCCTCAATTGATGTGCTGGGGAGCCACAATAGAGACAGGCACCTAGCCTCTTTCTACAGTCTTGCCAAGTGTGGCCTGGTTTTTGGCAATAGTTGCATGGGGGAGCTCGCTGGTTCTGACCTTGAGCCTGGGGTGCTGGAGCTCGAGGGAGAGGACGCTGAGTTTGCTGCGGGGCCCTCTGCTGTTGTTGTTGAAAAGGGCGTTTGTTGGGTTCCGCATTTCCGGTATCTCTTTCTCGTTTTAGTTTGTGTCCCATATCTCTCTCGACGCCTTGTGCCACGCTCAGAATTTCCTCATAGGTGCGAGCTCGGCTGGTGGTGACAGCAAGGCGGATATCCGGAGATAGCCCCTTCTTGAATCTACGGGCTCTGTCCTCCGGGGTACGAACCATGTACTCCGCAAAGTGGCTTAACCTGCTAAATTCAGCAGTATATTCATCAACAGTCATGTTACCTTGTTCCAGTCTCTCGAATTGGCTTTCGAGAGCTTCCCGAGCCACTTCGGGATAAAATTTCTCCTTGAATAGCCTCTTGAAGTCTTCCCATGTGATGTCGGGAGCAGATAGTTGGGGTTCATCTCTGAACCAGGTTCGAGCAATGTCGAACAGTTGCAGGCTTGCGGACTCCACTTTGAGGTCATCAGGGACCCGGGCAGTCTTCAGGAGTCTCTCGACATTCTTTATCCACTCATCAGCGTAGAGAATGCCCTCAGTTCCGTAGAATTCCAGAGGCCTAAGGTTCTTGAAGTCTTTAGCACTCCCTGGCCTCTTGAGTGACGACTCCTAGGGTTTAAGAGCTTCTGAGAGGCTGGTCCGCAGAAGTGCCGTCTGTTCTTTCTGGGATTCCACTAATCCCTGGAACACTCCTATTAGCTGTGCCCCATCTAAGGTAACTGCCGGAACAGATGGGGGCGGCGGGAGTGCAAGAGTCTCGGGCACATTCGGCTCACCTGGTTCTGATGTGCCTCCTACTGTGTTCCTGGTCTGGACCATTCTGAAAGATTAAGGGATAGGAAGATCAGAATAGAATACTTGGAAATCAAAGGCGATAGGAAAAATTGAGCAGCAATGATATCAAGAAATGAAATAAGGACGCTATACTGTGAATGAGCTTTTCCTAGAATCCTCAATTTTATTCCATACCCTGTCCTAGGGTATTACCCTATTTTAGGATAGAGACCTGCATGGGCCACCATAAAAATGTGTCACGACCCGCACCCGGAAGTTCGGGCACGAGTACGTGGGTACGTCCAGCCTACGCCGCAGAGTCGGCGGTAGTACGCTGTCTAGGTCAATCCATCTAACTAGTCTAACTCATTCACAATTAACATAGGCAAGATAATAATGAGAATAGAAACTTAAAATTTGCAACTGAAATGAATGTGACAACAATTCAAATGTTTAGTACAGGAATTCCAAAATAAAATCGGGGACAAACCCGATTAAATAAGATAAGAACAGAAAAAGGATAGCTACTACTAGCTACTCAGCAGCAGGGGTCTCCTGGGTAGGTTCTGGCTCCTCATAGGTATCATCTGTACCCTCATAAGGACCATAATAAGTAGGGGCAAGATCCTCATCATCGCCTAAATCAACAGATCCAGTCAGGAAAGGAGCAAAGTACACAGTGCACAACAATGTTAAACTAAATATTTATGACAATTAAACATTGAATATCATGTTAAGGAAATTGCATAAAAGAATGTTAATATTTCAGAGTCAAAACTATAAACAGGAATATGAAAAAATAGAAGTAAACGAGCAGGAAAAGAAACTACACAGTCAGCAAGAATATAACATGACCTGAAGTTATCTGAATGAAACTTGTGTTTATTTTTAGAATACTTAGTTGGCATGCAGGGATTTATAAGGCTAATCCGGCCGTCATGAACGGCTATTAGTCACGAATAATCGAGATCCGGCTGATGGACAGTCGTGTACCAACAGCTATTATTCACGGCAAGGGGAAGGGTAAACTACATGCCTTTCAGTATTCTCCCACCCGACATGAAAAACAAGACATGAATTCCAATACTCAAGACATGAAATATAGTATTCTAACACTACATGTAATCAGCAAGAGTACTAGTAGAGCAGGAAATTTAATTATCACAATATAAAGATTAACTTGAAGTGCAGGTACTTGCTTGTTGTTTGGATCTGATTAATTAGGTTCTTGGGAGAAATGTCCAGAGGTGAGTCCAAAAGCTGAAACAGACATTACCATCACTCTCAGAAGATGTCAAATAGCTAGAAATGCCTGTCCTTGGGTCCAATTTGGAGACAAGGGCAAAAACGGCAGTTTCGGGTCAAAACGGGGTCCGCCGTTGGGCCCGCTTTGCACCGAAAAACGTGTCCGGGTCAAAAGTCTCCAAATTCACCAAACTTAGTGTCAACAGGTCAGGAACGCTGATACGAACCCAACGGAACTTCCAGATTTGGATTCCGATGAGCCGAACACAAAATCGCCCGTCGAGCGGGGCTTGTGGGGCCCACGACACGCGATTTCGTCAACGTTCTCAGAATCGAACCAAACTTGACCCACAGGACCAGCGTATCGCTACGAGTCCGATGGCGCAAGTTTCGTCTCGATCTGACGAGTGTGCACGAAGTTAGGGTGAATTGCCGAAAAGGCGGATACGGGGCGATGTCCGCGGATACGCGTTGATTCCGGTGTGCACGCACACCCGAATCAGCTTCCACGAAGACTCACACGTCCGTATCGATGATGCGCACGTATCTGTGAAGATCGCACGCGACCAAGTCGTCCCGTTTGGCGGGACGTACTCGGTTCCGGGGTGAAACAGGGTCTGGTTTTTCCTGTTTTTGGATCGCAGTGTGCGATCACCACAGGACGCGGTGTCCCGAACAGTTTATCCGGACACCGAGAGGGTCATACAGGCTTCACAACGCAATTTGCGGAATTGAAAACGGAGCTACGAGGCGAAAGTTACGCGTACCTGAAGGGGACCCGAAAACAGGGTCGAAATCGTGTCCGAGTCGTGTCGGACACTGTGTCCTGTGTCCGACACAGGAACAGAGATTTAGGGTTAGGGTTTCGAGCTGATGGCGGCACGCGGCGGAGGAAGGCGGCTGGACGGCCGGCGAGGGCGGGGGGTTGTTCGCCGGAGCGAGGCCGACTGACGGCGGGTCGGCGGCGGCTCGGGGCGGCCGGCAGCGGCGGCTGCGGCTGCTGCTGCTGTTGCTGGGTTGCTGTCGGCGTCGGGGACGGCGGAGCGGGGGGCGGAGGGGAGGCAACGGTGGGGCGAGGTCGGCGAGGGAACAGCGGCCGGTCGGCGGAGCTCTGGGAGGCGGCGGCGGCGTCTAGGGTTACGGCGAGGGAGTGGGGGAGACGGCCGGGGTCGGGGGGGTTTAAATAGGGCGGCAGGCGGTTGCAGGGGGGGCCGAGGAAGGCGGAGCGGGGCGACGTGGCGCGGGGAGCGCGGCGGGCGGGGCGCGGGACGCGCGGCGCTGCGCGCGGCGGCCGGCGTGGGACGCGGGACGTGGGGGGGGACGGGGTCGTACGGGCGGGTCGGGCTGCGGCGGGTCGGGTTCGGCTGAACCCGACCCGACCCGAAAGGGGGCTGGGCTGGGCTAGCGGGCCGGGCCGCGGCCCAATGGGCCTGGGCGGCCCGCAGAAAATAAAATAAAAATAAAATAATAAATAAATAAATAAATAGATAATTAATTTAAATAATTAATAAATTTGTTTTCAGGCATTTAAAAATATGTCTGAGGCCCAGAAAAATCCAGAAAAATTTCCCTAAGTCCAATTTTTCATTTTACACCCAAAAATATTATTTTTATGATATTTTAATATTATTTATTGCTAATTAAAAATCATTTATTAATTGAAAAGCTTGATTTTAATTACAGAAAATTCCCAGAAAATTCCAGAAAATTGGAAAAAATCCAAGATTTAATAATTTGAAAATTTATGGGGTTTACATATATATATATCGTATATTCTCTATTTTGGTATATACTTGTATTCATTATATTAGTATTAATTAAAACGTATAATTTTGGTAATATGTATATACCTATATATAAATGAATGTAATTTTTGGGTGCAAATATACATATATTTATTTGGTATAATTTCATATAGTATATATGTATTAAATGTATTTTTGGGTATATGTACAAACATATATAAATATGTATTTTAGCATAAATATGTATGGGTATATAAATATATAAACCTATTTCGGTATAAATATGCATATATGTATATATATATTTTCGTATTGGTATATGTGTATACATGTATTTTATATATATATATATACATGTATTTTATATATATATATACTTAGCATATTTTCAATGTATGTTTAATTGGTATATATATATATGGTATAAATTCAATTTGGTATATACATATTTGTATTGCAAATATATATATGGTAGGTATTAATGATTAAAAATAGGTAATGTGTTTTAATATGTATCCCTACTAGGTGACCCTAGCTGACTAGTGCCCTGCCTGGCATGGCCCTGAGGCCAGTGTTTTTAGACTGTGTTAGCGTAGCATCTGATGCAAAAGTTATATTGTGTTGTGTTTATAGGACTGTTGGTTTACCCAGGGGATACTCTGGAACAGGACATCCATAAATACCAACTAAGGACCCAAGGCAAGTACATTCTCTGATAATTTCCAATTTTTTGATAAATTCTATAAGTTCAACAATCATGAAATGTTACATCTGAATCCTTGACACTGTGCTACACGGACTAGTATAGCTTGGATCTGCAGTCATGAGATGTTACCTTGATTATCGTATTGACATTGTACACGACATGTATATTAGACATCATATATGATAGACTTGACTTGCTCGTGTATCGTGACGTGTCATGGTTGGATCCACAGTACTAGTTGGGGGCGGGGAAGTAGTTAGTAAGAAATGTGATCATAACCTCTTATTGTAGTGTAGAACATTGTAAGTGTTAATCATGCTCTTCACCCATGATTAGCCAGGCCCTGTAGCAATCGTACAAGTTTCCAAGCCGATCATATTTCAAAACTACTATTTCAAAACACTTAGAATAGATTACAGTTCCCTATTTTAAATCATATACTACATCACCGTATATGATACTGTTCCTTGTTCTTTTTATTTCCATACATGCACTGACTGTATCATATTGCCTATTGCCTGTCTCTTTATATTGCCTGTATCTCTTTAATTGCCATTGCATTTATTTCACTGTCTTCTCAGTAGCTAGCATGACATGTCTATTGTATTATAGACCTTATCAATTAATGGAACTGTTATTTGAGAGTGTTGCTTTGCTCCTTCCTGACTGGAAATATTTTTCCAGACTATGCCTTAGAGGACCGCTGTCCGACACTTTATGGACCATATGGTGAGTAGCTGCAGGCTTGATAGTTTAGTTGTGATTCCGGAAGGTCTAGCCGAAAATTACTATTTTTGTTAGTTCTTTAAGTAGACTATTTGGTACCGAATTTGTCTCCGACATTTTAAATGAGACTTGGATTTGTTGAGTAGATTATTACTTTGTGACTTGTGTTGTTTATTGGATATCTTATCGTGCTGTCGTCCTGTGATTGAGTATGTATTCATTTCATTGTGTTATCCGTACCTCCTTAGGGAGATTGGATGCTTGTGTGAGATTGGCTGGATAGAATCAAGACCTAGACAGCGTTCTACCGCCGATGCTGCGGCGTAGGCTGGACGTACCCACGCACTCGTGCCCCTAAACCGGGTGCGGGTCGTGACACGTTTTTAGTGGTGGCCCATGCAGGTCAGACTTTGCGATTTGTGCGATGTCGTAGTAGTGTAGCATCCTTGTTATACTACTGCGTGCCTGCGATAGGATCTAGGACCTAGGATACTAGGACGAGAGCGAATACTCAATCACAATTTCTTGAGAGATTCCTGGGACGACCCCTTGAGAATCTTATTACAATTTCTAATTTTAATTCCTTTCCCCTTGCTTTCGTCTGTTTTCGCTTGTTGATATTGAGCTTGATTCTTGTCGACCAGTTGTTAAATTTAAATTCTTGGTATCGTTGCTGAGTTAATTTCATATCGAGATAAATTTTACGGGCTAAAATTTACGGTATCATCTGATGACATATATTGATGAGGACAGTGAGAAAGGTAAAACGTCTACTTTGGTTATGGAACCTAGAGTTTATCGCAGCCATATTAGCTGTCGTGACGAGAACGTAGGAACCTAACTTGGATGTACATACTTTAGTTATGAGATTTAGAAATTCTCGCAGCCATACCGGTTGGCGTGGCGAGGATTCTAGATGACATGATTATAGAGTTGCATACCTTAGTTACGGAACCTGTCGTTTATCGCATCTATGCTTACTGGCGTGGCGAGGATTCTGTGTGTCATGATTTCTGACAGACGTGTATGATTATCAGGTTGTATCTTAAATTGGTTCTTAAAGTATCATCTCGAGACTTATCTATTTTCTGTTATTCCAGGACTTTGTTCCATCGCTTCTTTTCTTTACTAGCAGTAAAGATACCTTCCGTCCTTGATCCAATTCCTTTTTTTTTTTAGGATTCCTTGTTAGTATGATAATTAGTGACTTACAATTTTGGTTGTATCTTGTATTAGTTTGACTGAGTGTGACTTGTGAGTTTGTAAGTGTTTCTTAGTTGGACATGGGAGCATTAGGCATTAATCTAGAGTTAAACCATAGCGTAGTGCCTTGTAGCAATAGTTCTATGATAGGTGTGTTATAGTTAGTATTGGCACTATAGATAGAGGAGAAAGAGTATCAGTGATGTTGGTCATTTGGAAGCAATAGTGCAAATAATTCGGGCAGTACAATTTTCGTACACAGTTGAGGTTGTAAATAATTAGTGTATTAGTGTGCACCTTGAGTATTAGGGACTGTGAGTATGTATATGTATACTTGTGGATTCAATTTTATCGTTTAAGGAGTGGAATGAATTGCAATTTTTAAGAATTTTAAGGAGTTGAGGTTTTCATGTTATTAAAATGCTTGAGGATTCAATTTGATTTAATGAGCCTAGACAAAGCTGTAAGGATTTTTGGAAGTGATTAAATTTTGTTTCAGCTTCTGAACAACTGACCTTGAGGAAAGTGTATGCATTTTTTCTTTGAAATTTATTCGAGGAGTTATTTTGAGGAATTTTTATTTGAGAATAAAATCTTATAGTGAGAGAGATATATTAGTATATAAGTAGATGAGATGCATGTGTAAGGATCTGTTGGCTTGAGCATGATTGAGATCTCACTGCCAACTGACTTGGGTGTCAATCTAGGGTTGTATTAGAGAGAGCAGTACTTAGTATAGTGTGTTGCAATTGATATGCACTTGAGTGATAAGAATAACTAGTATCAACTATTGCAGTAGGTAAGGAAGCTAACAGTGAGTATGCTTGTAGTAGAGTGTGGTACCTAAAGAGATAGAGGTATCAAACTTTACATGCATCATTTGACCTATGATTATGTTAGAGATAGAAGATACTGCAAGTAATATGTTAGCAGGTTCTTTCTTTTCTTTCCTCATGTTCTTTTTGTCTTCTGATTGATTGATACCTTAGTACCGTAGCTTGTATGCATAAATTCTTGTTATAATGTAATTAGTAGTACCCCTGATACAGAGACTGCAATACCATGACAAAAGACACCATGATCATACATATTTCCCTTAGGTTGCATGTTGTATGTTTGTAGGTAGAATTCTCTTAGACTTTGATTGTTGAGGATTTAACTGTAGTAAAGATTAACGAAGAGGTTATGACTTGACAAAGAGAGACAAGGTGCCTTAAATTTTGAGAAAAAATATTAAATTAAATAAAGAGTTGGGAATTTAATATGGCGTAATTGAAGTTTTGTTAAATCATTGATTTTTAAGAAGATTATGAAATGATTGAATTTATCATTGAATTTGAGGAATTTAAGAAGGCCATCGATATATTTATTGGACTGCAAGTTATGAACTTATATCTTGAATATTGTATTGGAGGTTTCATAAGTATTACATCGTTGCATATTATGTGGAAAAAAAAATCGAGGAATAAGAACACAAATGGATTAGTGTTGGATTCAAATTTTGGGATGAGATTCAATTTTAGAAATATGCATGATTGGATTTCAATTAGAGGATTGAATATTAAATTCTTGTATTTTGTTATTAACTTAAAATTTTGGAGAATATTGTGATAAGAATGGGATTTGATTTATATTTGAAGATTTTTAGGGATATGATATTTATAGAATTTTTGAAAAAATTTATTGTGAAATAACAATATGGAGTAGTTCATGATTATATGATTTGATAAATTTAATTTTGATGGTAGTAAATAAATAAATAAAATAATCGAGGATTTAAAAATTCGAGGATAAACATTGATTTAAATAAAGGGTCAAGAATTTAACATGATGGAATTTATGATGTATTAATTCCAGGAAGGATGTGATATGATTGAGGTTATCATTAGAATTTGAGGAAATTTAGAGAGATTATCACTATAATTATTTGATTGCAAGTTATGAAAATTTTTAAAATGTTATATTTGGATGTCGCATTTGGAGAATCCTTAAGTATCGTATTGTCGAGTATTTTGAGGAAGGGGAAATCGAGAAATAAAAATTTTGATGGACTAATGTTTGAATTCAAAACTTGTGGGACGAGATTACAATTATATATGTGCATTGATTAAATCAAATTTGAGGAGTGGATATTAAATTTCGAGTATTGAATTATTAACTAAAACTTTCAAGGAAATTTTTGATAAAAAATAGACTTTGATTTCATTTCGAGGATTTTTCAGGAATGAAATAATATCAGAATTTTTGACAAATTGTGAAAAGACCTTGTGGACTATTAATTGATTCGTGGTTGATGAATTTAAATTGAGGGAAATAATAATGTGTATGAATAAACGCTACTTTGAGGATTTTAAATTTCGAGGACAAAATTCTTTTAAGGTGGGTAGACTTGTCACTACCACATTCCGAAAACAGGGGTATTTTCGACTTTTTTTATAATATTTAATATTATTGTAGTTACAATTAAATAATTGCATTATAGTATATTTAATTTAAATAATTATGTGTGATGTGTACTTTAATATATGATTATATGCAGTGTTTATTTGTTTTGAGCTAGCAGACTTGACCTAGAAGCCAGCAGACGAACACCTGTCGGAATTATGGAATTTTGTATTTAATGATTTATTTAGAATTTAATTATTGGAGTTTGTAATTAATTACCGTATTTTAATTAATTATTGCGCCCTGTCTTTGCTTCGATATTTGGAGCGCTATCCTGACTTTTGTCTTCCAACAAATTTCACAATCTTGCCCTAGACATGCCCGCCTTCCATTCTGCTATTTTTGCAACCCATAATTATGCTCTCTGTACATTATTTCTGGCCGCACAAAAATTGTCGCGGACGTTTATTTTATAAATCCCTATTTTATATCGTTGTGCGTTCCAATCGAAAATTGGAGGCAATCTTGACCTATTTTTTGTGCGGCCAAAATTAGGGTAATATTCTATTCTGAGTCTTCTTCATTATTGGTATTGATGACCTGACCTGATTTTGGCCCCATGTACTCCTAATTAATTTTAGAACACAACTTGTATTTATTTCTAATTAAATTGAGGATACTATTTTAACTGATTTTGAAAATCCCAATTTAATTCCAGTGTCCTGCCAATTGAGCCCATACCGATCATACAGCGCCCCCTGACCCTACAAAATATCGGACACCGAATCGCCTGCCAAATTTTTGTCATTTCATGCGTCTGTACAAATACCCAAATTTAAGGGGGCTAATTTGCAAATTTGTATTTTTTGTGCCAACACCCATTTGTTTAAACCAATGTAGAGGCCCAACATTGACTAGTCAACACCCTCACCCACATGAAGGAATTCTCTATGACCAATCTGGACCACTCATTCTATGGGTGCATCCTCACCTTTGATTTACCCACACCCTCATCCTATTTAATGTCCTATCTACATCAACCCTAATCCCTAGAAACCTAGGTTTCCCCAACCAAGCCTCCTCCCTCTCTCCTACGTATGTAAACTTCTTTTTCTTCTTCTCTTTCCTTCCTTCTTCTCCTTCTTCCTTTCTCTTCTTCTTTTCTTCTTCTTCCTTCTTCTCCTTCTCTTTCCTTTTAAACTTTGAAATAGAAAGGGGGGGAAAACTTTCAGCCACCACCACTGTTACCATTCCCAAACCCGACTCCCTGTTCCCGGCGGCCTTCTCCGGCGGCCAAGCATCTTCGCTGGCTGCAGCACCCCGCTGCTCAGCCCGTCAGCCATCCCCCGACCGGCACAGACATCCGAATCAACTTTTGCAAAAACTCACACATCAGGATATACCATACGTGCCTTTTGGTGCAATTGATACGCGATGAGGCTGTCCCGTTTGGTGGAGCGCACTCCGTATCACAAAATTTTAGTTTTAAAATATCATATTTTTGGTCGTTTTGGAGGCCGAATAATTTAACAAATAAAATAAATTAATAAAAACTAAAAGAAGAAAAAAATTCTCGTTATATTGAGAAGAAAACTCTTCAATTAGATTTTGAAAATATTAAACAGGTTGTTGGTAAATTGGGCGTGAACAGGGAGGTTTGGGTTAAAATTCTGGACTATTTTTGGTCAGTTTTTCGGCCATTTTTCCGTCGATTTTTTGACCAATCTAGGGCATGAAAAATCGTTGCTTGAAGAAAATCCTAGAGGGTTAGGTTGTGAATGTACACGGACCAACCGCTTACAAAAAGAATCAAAGATGAGGGAGATACAATACTGTGAAGGTAGTGACGCTGCTGTACGTATACGCCCGCGGCCGACGGTCCGCGGTGCGGTCGCCCTGCGGCTGCGGCGGCGCGGGGCAGCGGCCGGGGGGGTGGGGGGTCGACGGCGCTGAGGAGCGAGGGTCGCCGACGGTCGGTCAGCGCGGGGCTAGGGTTAGGGTTATATATATATATATATATATATATATATATATATATATATATATATATATATAGAGAGAGAGAGAGAGAGAGGGAGGGAGAGAAAGGAAGAGGGGTCTGCGAGGGCGGGGGGGTTGCTTTGAAGGGGGTTGATTAATAATATGAAATACGGAGTGGGTTGGTTTAGGTTTTGATTTACTTATTATTTTCATTTCTTTTCTTTTATTTCTATTATTATTATTACTATTATTATTATAGTATTATTATTATTATTAACTATATATTTTATATATATATATATTCACATATATAAATGAGATATAAAAAAAATTCAAAAATAATATTTGCACACGAATTAAATTCTGAGAATTTTACTTCGTAAGATTTAATAAAATACTACACCCAAAATATTTTATAAAATATTTTATAATTAATAAGATATTTATCTAGTTATATAAATTAAATAATTGTATTATCCAATTAACTTAGTAAATAATTAAATGGATATCCAACAAAATAGGTAATAGTAAATAATATGCAATTTTACAAAAAGAAAATTTACCTAATTTGGCACGAGAAATTATGGGATGCTAATTGTAGGAAGTTGGGATAAAAAAGTAACCACAAATAAATTATATATATTAATTATCTAAATATTTAATACATAATCTATGGTCGTTACACTAATGTCATACTAATGCCAAGGGATCGAATTTTGTACCAAGAAAAGATCCTACAGGTAGTGTCTCCTTTGTAGGCTACTTCTTATGATGGACGATACAGATTTTGGGGCTATCCTATATCATTAATGTCTAAACCACGTTGAAGTATCCTAATAAAATCATTGAATTTTAATTGATTTAAAAAAAATCTAAAACAAATACAAGAAATACAAAATACACACAAGATACCTTTTTTGGGGTGAGAAAGTTTACAATCTACCCAAATTAAAAGAATTTTGTCCTCGAAATTAAAAATAAGACATGATTTTCTAAATCCTTCACATTCGTATATAAGGCAAGTATATCGCAATCTCTTCCAAAAATTTAAATAACAAAATCTATTCAAATACATTGCAATCACTTCAAAATTAAAATAACCACTGTTTAAATCTAAATTTAACCTATCGTAATCTATTATCGATTTTCAAATCATCAACATCCAAATTTAAGTCAAATCTATATGACATCTTCAAGATTTAAATAACCTACATCAAATTTTATATCACGATCTCCAACTATCATAATCTCCTATAGCTTTTAAATAATAAACAATTATAATAAAATCTTATTCCTATTTTTAACTTATGAATTTTGTACTCTTCAAATTTTAAATTCAATTTACATCCTTAACATTTCAAACAGATGATCCAACAATCAACATTCAACTTTTAATTCAAATCATCAAATTATAAAATTTTAAACTCAATCCATTAATGTTCATGTTTAGAGTTCTATTATTTATTATTTTTTTCCTCAAATTTTTAAATCGTTAATTCAATCTCCAATATTCAAAATTTAAATCATGTGCTCAATTTATAAATATTTGGTCCGCAATATCAAAATTTTAAAATTTATTAAATCCCCATCATCTTAATCATTCTTCTAACAATTTCTCAAAATTAAATGACTTAAATCTCTCAATCTAATCTTACTTGATCACTATCTAAAAATTTACCTCAAGTTGACAATGCAACTCCTTTCCAACTTAGAATTTATCGATCTATCACATAAGACTATACCTTTAAGAAAGACTTCCTCAAAATATTTAATCGTGTTGTTCAATCCTCAAAAATTTTAACACCAAACATATCTCATGTGATGTGCCCTTAATTACAAAAGATAGTCGCAAAGTAATGTGATCGACCTATAGGATATATCTAGTACTCTCCGTGTATTAAACTTATACCAAGCACGAGCGTTCGTCTTTCCGAAATAGGGGAAGATGAAAAACAACCATGAAGAATTCATGGAGGAGGTGATAGAATACAAGTACGGAGTTCAAGGCGATTAAAGAATTCAAAAAGAGAGTTGTCAGGGCAGTTGTGGATTAAAATCTTATTGGTACATTTCTATTCATATGCTCATATCAGAACCGTTATGTACCTGATATGATATGCTCTGACCTGTCTAGAGGGCAAGTATATTCGTCTAACAACTGAGTCAACTATATCTTAATCCACATAAAGTAGTTATGCGAAGAGCGAACCAAGCGCACTAAGGTTGATCAGACCATAATACACTGATTCTAATTAGACAATTGTATCAGTGTGTGCACCCAATAATACATATGTAATAAATAAGCTCGATAAAAGAATAAGCTTGCAAAACTAGGCTATAATAGCAGCATAAGTCGAGATACTCCAAAAAATATAAGTACGCTGGATTATGATGAGTGAAAGGTAAAAATAATTCAAATTCACCAAGAAGATAAGACTGTCAGGTGTTGTGCCTCTACAGTTGTCATACTAACTTCTTGTCTAAGTCTCTAGTCGACCAAATGGGGGTATGGGCCTCTAAATTCTATAGTCTGGATAAACACTATCTTCTTATGCAAGTCTATAGTTGGTGTCATTCAATTATACTTCATTAATGGGCCAAACGGACTATACGATACTAGGTTGTGAGGCATACTACCCAACTTATGAGAATTAACTAATATTGTAACTGCCTTGTGGGGATAAAGTAGAAACCCTTGTTAGGGTATACGCAAAAAAGATCTTGGTACTTATTAGGGTAGCCTATTGCATTATATAGATAATGGTCATCTTAAGTCTTAATCATAGTGCTTATAGAACAAAGTGTTAATATTAAGAATGAAAAAGTTACTAGCTCTCAAGTGAGAGAGGATATAACTTTATTGAGATATGTAGAACAGATTACTTGATTTGAAACTAAAGGATAATCATAAAATTATAATCTAAATGAATAACTCAACTATCAAGTTCTAACTACTAAGCACATAATTTTAAAATTCAAGATTAACAACTATAATCCTAGCAAACTATATATCCTAACATAAAAGGAATCACTTGGCCTACAATCAGAAGGGTTAGGTGGCACGAATTGAAAGATGAAGGAAAATTTTAGTCGTCGCACAAATAGCGAGTGTTAAGGTTTTGGAGGAACAAGATATAAAATTAAATAGAGAGACTTGATAATATTATGGTTTCCTAAGGAAAGGTGGCATGCTAATCTCTGTGTTCGAGGTATATGATCAAGAAAAATGTTCTATTCATTCCTTTTAGTTTTCTAAGGTACTGTTCTGCTAATATCAAGACAAGAATCTAATTTATAGTCCTCTTATTTATCTCACTATGAAAGTTTGGTTTAGTCCTAATATTCAACCTTGGATTTCTATTGGTTCCTCAATACTAGGGTCAAACAATATGGTCAAATTTTTAACTAACCCTAGTAGTATCTGTCACGCCCCGGACCCGCCGGGCCGCCGCTCCGCCTTAGCCCTGCCCCGTGTGGCCGGAATTATCGAACCGGACACGAATCACCGTGCCTCGGTGCGTCGGACGCGAATCACCGCGCCCGTCCCGCGGGTGCGAGGAAGGGGAAGGAGTGGCCTAGCCCGATCGAGCCCTTCGGGGGATGTGATGCCGCACGGGCCTGGGGTTGCGCCCGTACAAGGCCAATCGTTTAAGTTCAGAGTTGGCTATCATCGCATCAATCGAGTAAGCAGCGGAAAGGGACTTGTTGCAATGCAATGCATTTAGCCAACTGAGTGTTCGGGACAATCGAGGCAACTTGGGTTTCCTTTAGCAAAGGCACACGCTCGTTCCATACATTATGCCCCTTTATACGATAGCATTCTCGGGGCAACAATCGAAACCAGGATTCCGGGTCTTAGGGACTGTGGCACGCCTATCGCTCCCTCGGACGATCCAGTACCTGCAAGCAAGTAAACTGTTGGTGGGTCAGCACTTTATACAAGTACTGGTGAGATAAATCAACTGAACAGAAACAAGCATTCACTCAAACGAGCACTAAGTAATCATGTTGTAAAACATTACATTACTAGTGATCTTTCTAGTTTTACCTAGGTTCGTTTCATGCAGTTCTAGCAGAGTCGATTTACTTGTTTGAAAACAGAGTTTCATATTGAATATGCAAGCAAGCAAACCGTTCATGTTCCAGGGTGTGCGCAGCGTGTCTCGTGCGACTCGAGGGTCAGATGCAAAGCTAGACACACAATGCACATTCTTAGGGGCAGTCACTATCCAAGCCAACACAATGACTTAGCTATATACAGGGCGGTCCCCGAGTATCTCAGGATCGGCAGCTGGTGGAACAGCATACCAATGACTCTTTATCTGATGCTAGAGGCAGCTGTGGCTCATGGTTGCTTTCCACTATCTCTGTAACAGTCGTGACACATGCAGCTCAGCTTTCCACCAATAGCCATTGTCCGACCGCGTGCGAATGCATGGAACACTATCAAATAAACTCTAGTATGCAGACTAGACGAACCATCAGAATACACTCGTTGTTGCGGGGCAATCCGACTTATCACTTGAACACGTTCAGGCACAGTATGGTTCTCTCGAAGCATAGACGATAGTGAACATGTTCATGCACTCTAAGCAAGCGTTTCAGGATTCTCGATTAGCAGACATTGTTTCAAAGACAAGCTAGGTGAGTTCGTTCATTAACATGCAAGGCAGGTTCTATCATTCTCTTATGAAAATATTGCAAGCTAAAAACTCAAGTTATTTATTAAGGCGTGCAAGAATCAGAGAACGAAGTTCTACCCACTCACCTTGATACATAACGCCGGCGCGGAGCGGGGTGTTACATACTTACCAACCAACAAAAAGCTTCGTCCTCGAAACTTCAAGGATAAACTTCCCGATATTCCGAGTAGCGATAGTGCCGTCCCTCGCCGTACTCAATCAAAACAATCAAGCAATTCAAGTTCAGAAAACATTTGCACTTTGAGAATATCTATGGACTTATTGTATGGAACGCTCTTTGCAATACCATATCGATAATATCTCAGAGTCATAGCAACGGTTTGGGCCAGAAGATCGATTCCGCTCTGATACCATTCTGTCACGCCCCGGACCCGCCGGGCCGCCGCTCCGCCTTAGCCCCGCCCCGTGTGGCCGGAATTATCGAACCGGACACGAATCACCGTGCCTCAGCGCGCCGGACGCGAATCACCTCGCCCGTCCCGCGGGTGCGAGGAAGGGGAAGGAGTGGCCTAGCCCGATCGAGCCCTTCGGGGGACGTGATGCCGCACGGGCCTGGGGTTGCGCCCGTGCAAGGCCAATCGTTTAAGTTCAGAGTTGGCTATCATCGCATCAATCGAGTAAGCAGCGGAAAGGGACTTGTTGCAATGCAATGCATTTAGCCAACTGAGTGTTCGGGACAATCGAGGCAACTTGGGTTTTCTTTAGCAAAGGCACACGCTCGTTCCATACATTATGCCCCTTTATACGATAGCATTCTCGGGGCAACAATCGAAACCAGGATTCCGGGTCTTAGGGACTGTGGCACGCCTATCGCTCCCTCGGACGATCCAGTACCTGCAAGCAAGTAAACTGTTGGTGGGTCAGCACTTTATACAAGTACTGGTGAGATAAATCAACTGAACAGAAACAAGCATTCACTCAAACGAGCACTAAGTAATCATGTTGTAAGACATTACATTACTAGTGATCTTTCTAGTTTTACCTAGGTTCGTTTCATGCAGTTCTAGCAGAGTCGATTTACTTGTTTGGAAACATGTTTGGAAACAAAGTTTCATATTGAATATGCAAGCAAGCAAACCGTTCATGTTCCAGGGTGTGCGCAGCGTGTCTCGTGCGACTCGAGGGTCAGATGCAAAGCTAGACACACAATGCACATTCTTAGGGGCAGTCACTTTCCAAGCCAACACAATGACTTAGCTATATGCAGGGCGGTCCCCGAGTATCTCAGGATCGGCAGCTGGTGGAACAGCATACCAATGACTCTTTATCTGATGCTAGAGGCAGTTGTGGCACATGGTTGCTTTCCACTATCTCTGTAGCAGCCGTGACACATGTAGCTCAGCTTTCCACCAATAGCCATTGTCCGACCGCGTGCGAATGCATGGAACACTATCAAATAAACTCTAGTATGCAGACGAGACGAACCATCAGAATACACTCGTTGTTGCAGGGCAATCTGACTTATCACTTGAACACATTCAGGCACAGTATGGTTCTCTCGAAGTATAGACGATAGTGAACATGTTCATGCACTCTAACCAAGCGTTTCAGGATTCTCGATTAGCAGACATTGTTTCAAAGACAAGCTAGGTGAGTTCGTTCATTAACATGCAAGGCAGGTTCTATCATTCTCTTATGAAAACATTGCAAGCAAAAACTCAAGTTATTTATTAAGGCGTGCAAGAATCAGAGAACGAAGTTCTGCCCACTCACCTTGATACATAACACCGGCGCGGAGCGGGGCGTTACAGTATCTATACTACTCTCAAGTCCTTCATAAATATATCAAGGGATAATGGTCAATTAATATACAGGTAAGGGATGCTAGGGTTTATTAGGTATGCTAAACTTAGTGATGTGTCAATATTTTAGTTATATTCTTATTAGGAATGTTACCCTAATTATCATCCTAACAACAAGGATTCCTATATTCTAGCAGAAGGCTATACTCAAAGAATTATTAGGGAAGTACATGAATCAAGCAGGATGCAATCATTTAAATAGAATGGATTGGAAGGAAGGTGAGTCATAGTCAAATGTGGATGAGATCTAAAACTCTAATCCTAGGTGCAGGCCCGCTCGGTAAAGTTACGTAACCGAAAAGGCTAACTCGACCTGCATGGGCCACCACAAAAATATGTCACGCCCCAGTCCCAAAATATGTAGGACTAGGAATACGTAAGCATGCCAGCCTTATGAATATGACAACTCCAATATATGGAAACCATAACACATACGTACGTTGTATTATGAACAATAATTCACAAGTGGTATATAGTTATCACAAGTCACAGGGCATAACTAAATATCATCCATAGAATTAAATAACCAATCAACTATATAACTGAATCAAGTATAAAATGCTTGATAAGAACAAGTAGTTAGGTGGAGACAAATCCACTACCAAGTAGAATATAAAAGAAACAAAATAAGTACATCTAATGAACAATGAGGCTCGAAGAGAAGACCTACTCGAAAGAGAACAAAGTAGCAAGTCCTGATCCATACTCCTGCGAATAGTCATGATCGTCTATACCTGGAAAAGGACCAGGTCCTCAGAGGGATGTACAAAGATACATAGAAGCATGCCAATAAAATACTGAAAATAAGCATCCAAGGGTCGCCTAACCATCTATGTGAATGCACTTTGAGAACAACTTTCCAACATATGGGCTATCTGGCTAAAATAGGATTGGCATAATTCTCTCAGAGAATCAGGGGCCTAAAAAGCCTGACGTCTTTTGAACGTCAGAGGCCGCCAATAGATAATTAAGGGGTCATCATACCACGCATCTCCGGCGGAGCGTGCGTGTTACACAAGAAAAGTACAAAGGAGCCCAAACGCTTTACTTGTTGTTCTCCCTACCCTATGCTCTATTCATGCTATATCCATGACATGATGGTACCTCTAATAACTGCTAAGTCTCCTAGCATACAAATTTATTAGCAGTTATTCACTATCGCACGTCCCATACGTATATGTGGCCAGCCCGTCACGCAAGTTCGCGTTCTATATGAGACTCGCACTCGTGTAACAGATGTGTCAAGGCCAATGAAACCTAATGATGCCTCCAAATTATGTGGTGGTCGTATAAAACTTGGTCGACGTGCATAATATATAATAAGGACAAAATATGATGCCACCTTTGTTGCACCCAAGTTATTCTTGGATGTGCAGTTTATATAGCAGTTAAAATATATGAACTAAATAACAGAAATAAAATGCATGCATCATATGGAATAAAAATCACAGTACAATGGCAAGGTATACTTGCTTGGCAAGAAAGCTGCGTAATATAAGCGTCCAGGTGTCAAGTACAGAAGTTCAGAAACTAAGGCCTTCGAATGAACGTCTTCAGATGCTGAAATAAACATTACCAATATTTCCAGAATAAGCGAGATTGCTAAAAAAATACTACCCTTTCATCCAATTTGGACACAGGGGCAAAACGGTAATTTTGGGTCAAAGCGGGTCCTCATGTGTGCCACTTTGCACTAAAAAGTGTGCCAGAGGTAAAGGCTCTAAATGGGATAAATTATAGGTCAAAAAAATTCTAAACGTCGATACGAACTCAAGGGTATGTCCAATTTTGAATTCTGGTGAGCCGATCACAAATTCGGCTTTCAAGTCAAACCGTGGGGCCCGCGAATAGGCGGCTCGGTCAACTATCTCGGAATTGCGTAAAACTTGGGTCACAGGACCAACGTGATACCACGAATTCGATGGCATAAGTTTTATCGCATTCTGACGAGCGTACACAAAATGGGGTAGTATTTTACAAAAGTTGCGATATAGAGACTTTTTACTGATACGGGTTGATTCCGACGCACACACGTCCGAATCAACTTCCACAAAAGTCCACACGTCAGGATATACCATACGTGCCTTTTCGTACAATTGGTACACGACGAGGCGGTCCCGTTTGGTGGGGCCACTCTGTATCACAAAATTTTAGTTTTAAAATATCAAATTTTTGGTCGTTTTGGAGGCTGAATAATTCAACAAATAAAATAAATTAATAAAAACTAAAAAAACAGAAAAATTCTAGATTATATTAAGAAGAAAATTCTTCAATTAGATTTTAAAAATATTAAACAGGTTGATGGCAAATTGGACGTGAACATGGAGATATGGGTCAAAATTCTGGACTATTTTTGGTCAGTTTTTTGGCCGTTTTTCGGTCAATTTTTTGACCAATCCTGGGCACGAAAAATCATCCCGCTTGAAGGGAATCCTAGAGGGTTAGGTTGTGAACGTACACGGACAAATTGCTCATAAAAAGAATCAAAGATGATGGAGATACAATACCGTGAAGGGAGTGACGTTGCTGCACGTACACGCGCGCGGGCCGCGGTCAGCGGTGCGATCGCCGGCGGCCGGGGGGGTGGGTTGGGTGTCGACGGCGCTGAGGGGTGGTGGTCGCCGGCGGTCGGTCGGCGCGGGGCTAGGGTTAGGATTAGGGTTATGTATACGTCTATATATATATATACAGAGAGAGACAGAGAGGGAGAGAAAGGAAGAGGGGTCTGCGGGGGGGGGTGTTCTTTGAAGGGGGGTGATTAGTAATAGAAAATAGGGAGTGGGTTGGTTTAGTTTTTGCTTTACTTGTTCTTTTCTTTTCTTTTTATTTCTATTATTATTATTATTATTATTATTAAATATATATTTAATTATATATATATTCACATATATAAATGAGGTTATAAAAAAATTCAAAAATAATATTTGCACAAAAATTAAATTTTAGAGAATATTACTTCGTAAGCTTTAATAAAATACCACACCCAAAATATTCTATAAAATATTTTGTAATTAATAATTAGATATTTATCTATTTATATAAATCAAATAATTATATTATTCAATTAACATAGTAAATAATTAAATGGATATCCAACAAAATAGGTAATAGTAAATAATATACAATTTTACAAAAATAGAATTTACCTAATTTGGCACGAAGAATTATGGGATGCTAATTATAGGAAGTTGGGATAGAAAAATAATCATAAATAAATTATATATATTAATTATATAAATATTTAACAAATAATCTATGGTCGTTACACTAATGTCATACTAATGCCAAGAGATTTTATTTCTGTGTCACAAAAAGATCCTACAGGTAATGTCTCCTGTGTAGGCTACTTCTTATGATGGACGATACAGATTTTGGGGTTATCCTATATCATTAATGTCCAAAACACGGTGAAGTGTCCTAATAAAATTATTAGATTTTAATTGATTTAAAAAAATCTAAAACAAATACAAGAAATACAAAATACACACAAGATACCTATTTTTGGGTGAGGGGGTTTACACCAACAAGACTATTTTAAGTATTTAAATTTATATTATAAGTTAGAATAATATTAAATATTATAATTTATATTATAAGTTAGAATAATATTAAGTATTAAAATTTAAATAACAAGTTAGAATAATATTAGGATATTAAGCATGTGTCATTAGATATGTCGCGTTCCAGTCTCTGCAGACTGAGAGAGCCACTCGGGCCCCTCAGGATGGCGGTTGGCATGAGTGTCGTTGAGTCTTCGCCCGCAAGCATGTCCTCTACTGTAATGTCCCACTCCGCACGGTGCATTACATTTAGTCAGTTTGAAATAAGATATTTGGGTTGGTTGCATAACATAAGTCAGAATAGGAACGAGGTAATGGGTTGCTTGAATTACGATAAGACGGATTCTGGAACAAGTATTGATTCGGGTTTTGATTTTACTTACAAGCTTAACGTAGAACTTTTTGAGGTTCGGTTTATCGCCTCGATGTGGGCAAAAGCACAGAATCAAGTTTAGTACAACAAAATCAGTAGGCTAGTTCAGAATGAGGCAAAAATAGCGGGATTTAAGCAATGGTGTAGTCTTCCTTGAATCAGATCTAGTCAGATAATTGAGAAGCACGACCAGCTAGCATGTTTATACTAGTTAAGTAAATCGTGCTCCGCATCAGACAATGGATATTTGAGGATAAGCTGTATCACCTCAGGTGGAGCGATAGGCTGTGTCAATTCGGTAGAACTGCTAAGAAGATAAGTAAAGGTGAGCGAGCACTGACCCTTCTCCTCTACTCCTTCATGTTTAATAAAATATATTATTTTATGCTAGCGGTATCATAGATCAAACGTACGTAGTTCAGAGAAACATAAGTCAGAATTATATTGAACACTAAGATAGGATATTAAAATAAAGTATTTTGAGGTGTGCATCAAGCGCACAAGTATCAAACGGGAGATGGAAACGTGCATCCGTACACAAAAATATCATAAGAATGCATCGTCAAACGAAGAGTGCAGTTGAGTTCGAAATCGTACAGCTGTGGCGGATAGAAAATGGTGCCATAAAATGATCGATCAGGGATAGGGCACCATGGAAAACTTTGTCGAGAAGCAGTATGGTGACTCAGTACCGTGAGGCCTTCGGGTCTAAGCAAAATACGATATCGGAAAGGTCATTGAGCCTCGGCATATTTAGTGTGCGTACTGGGTACTAATAAGAATATTTAGGGTGTCTACTAGGAATATCGGAAAGGGCATTGCATAAGTGGTATCAGAGAATCAGGTTAACTTCCTTAGACAATCATTCATACCATCACAAATTCAAAGATGCTTTCGGGTATCGAACGACACTTGACTCTACTCGATGCTAAACTGGATGTTCCATACAATAAGTTTATATAAACTTAAACTCTTGTACGTGTTTAGGACTTTTAATCTTTATCGATCATAACACCGAGTAATATCGCTCGGCGTTGTTGCATAGCATGCGGCAAGCCGATTTGAGCGATATTTGTTGCATTAGTGGAGCAAGTCGATCTTGAACGATATCATATACATGGTTACATCGAAACGATAACAAACTGGTTGAATGGTTTAAGTATCAACATGGAATATCAGGAGAGAAATATTATACGAAATACAATGGACGTGATCAACAGAAATAGTAATTGATGGTGTATGTTGGCTGGGATTATGTCAGACTTTAAGTAAGCGAACGTCAGGTTCGTATTCGATAATATCACTGCAGGATAGAAAAATAGAAGTTGGATCGAGGCAGAGGAAGTGCGATACAAAGAGTGGATCTATTTCTGAGTGGTATATGCCATACCACGAGGAGATGCGTGCAGCAGAGCATACGCATAGACAGTGATAGTTTGCCCGCAACAGATAGGGTAATGCTGAGACTCGTTTGGGAAATTGCAAGACAGTGTGTGACTCGAGTATTCTTCGACGCATTTTGTTCGAACGACGAAGAATAGACTCTCGAATCGAATAAAACTTATGTCAGACGAAAAGTCAAAAAATGTAAGACAAAAAGTTTGTCGAGAAATACGAGAGATATTGATATCGGCTAGGTGCGCACACGTGCGTGAGGGATCAATGCAATTCCCGAAGTAACAAACATAGTATGTGGATTTGCAAACCAAGGAAACTGTTGGTCAAGCAGAGGGACTCGTTGGGAATGAAAGATTTGGAAATAGTTTGTGTCACATAAAACTTCGAGGACTTGATCGTTGTTGCTTGTGACTTATAATCGGTAACTAGGTTACGCGATCGAGGCATAAACAAAGGTGGATAATAGCGAGATGGTGCTACGAACGTAGGCAAGTTTCATACGAAACATAGACGGATGTGGCGTATTGGAATTAATAAAGTTGGAACAAACTTATCACAGGGAACTATGCGCAACTCATCAGGACTGTGTGACACGAACGAAACGCGTAAAAATTAACATAGCGATGGGAAGGATAGAAATGGGAGCAAGGGTCATAAGGGAAAAACTTTTGAGGAAACTCGACTTGACATTAAAATAAATTACAGTATCACTAAAGCAAAATGGATTGCGCAGAAAACTTAAGTGGGCTAAAGGATATAAAATAGAGTAATGTCTATGATTCAGAAAGTTGCGGGTAACGATACGCAAAATCGTATTGATCGGTCGAGAATTTATTTGATAGAGTCACGACATAATGATAGAATTAGCAGGATTGGCGGTTCGATTAAGAATGGTTTTATCGAGTATAGAGTATCTTGGATATCGATCAAAGGATAGACAGACTCAAACCCTTAGATGACTAGATATTTTCTTGTTAGCGAATAGGTTGGAAAGTAGTATATATATTTCATAATTTGAAACATTCTCTCATATTTGGATAGAATTCCATAGAGCTTGATGGAATCGGTTTGGATTCAGAATAAGTTATAGTATGGTTCTTAGTAACTGTCCATCTTTGATGATCCACAATTATCTAGCGAAGCTTCGTGGCAGATGACCTTAGAGACTTTACTGTTGAATAAAAGTAATCGTTAGAGACCCATAAGATGACCTGATTAATAATGCATAATTGATTGTGTTGAATATAAATATTGATTGGTGCATGTTGAAGATAAGTCTAGGCAATAAAATATAAATTTCAGAATTCGATGGAATAGCTTTCGGCTAAAAGTAACTTAGCGGGATTTTGATTGTTGGTGATTTCATACTCGATAGAGTATATAACATTAGATGCATCGGATAAAACATTGGTTTCAAATGGAGTGATTACATTGAGCATCGTTAATTTTATAGCGAGGACCAAAGGATAGTTAGCGTTGGTTATCAATTCGATCAATACTAGGATATATATGTCGGGACAATGCGATTGCATATAAAGATAATTTAGAAAATGAGATAGATTGGAATGTTCAATTTAAGTCAGTCCCTTGCATCGGAAAGACTTAGCACGTTGTATGGGTAATTCACCTAGCGGGGGTGAACCAAGACGTTGATGCGTCCCAGTTAGAAAAAGAGGATCGTGAGAAATAGATAACGTGAGCGATAGCATGATTGAGGTAGAGAATATTTGTATATGTTGGACTTAATTCCATATAAAGAAAGACTTCAAAAATAGTTGGACAAGAGGTGGCTAACAGGTGGACGAGAGTGCGTTACGAAAAACTCATTGCAATCGGATGCATAAAGGACTTGATGTAATGCATACTTGAGACTATTGATTTAAAAGATTTGAGGAATGAGAAAGTATTGTGGAGCCTAATTGCGTTCAGATTATGCAACGAATCGATGCAATGCGCAAGTTAGAATTGTCAGTTTGAAACATATAAAGATGGTAGGTGATTATGAATCAAGTTGGACAAAGAGAATTGTGTCAAAAAATCTGGTGTTCAAAAATAGTGCACATGCGAATGGGTTACGCGAATGGATGCTAAGGCCAGATTCAGTCGGGAGTATGAAACAGTTGGTATTTTCTGAAATGAAGTCGCACCTGCAACTTGTTCGACTTTACTATCACTAAGCTTGGCTGAAATGCATATATTTTGGGGATGCCTAAAATATATGTACGAATCCAAACAAAAGAATATGCTGAACTCAAATTCAGCTATAGGAAAGCGATATGAAGTTAAGAAATTTTTACGAGTGTTGCACACGAATAATAGATAGAAAAGTTTGAGACAACGTTTGGAACAAAGTATCAGTATTAAAAAAAAGGAACGAGCTTGGGTTTTGGTTCGAGGACGAACCTTATTTTGAGTGATATATTATGTAATATCCTACTCCGCACGGTGAATTGTGCTGAGTCGGTTTATAAGTTATTTGGTTTGGTTGCCTAACATAAGTCAGAATGGAAACAAGGCAATGAGTTGCTTAAATTACGATAAGACGGATTCCAGAACAAGTATTGATTCAAATTTTGGTTTCATTTATAGGCTTTACTTAGAACTTTCTGAGGTTCGATTTATAGCCTCTATGCGGACAGAAGCACTAAGTCAAGTATCGTGCAACAAAATTAGTGGGCTAGTTCAGAGGATGCAAAAATAGCAGGACTTAAGCGATGGTGCATTCTTTCTTGAATTCGATCGGGTCAGATGATTGAGAAGCACGACCTGCTCCCATGGTTATACCAGTTAAGTAAATCGTGCTTCACATCAGACAACAGATATTTGGGGATAAGCAGTATCGACTCAGGTGGAGCGATAGGTTGTGTCAACTCGGTAGAAATGCTAAGCAAATAAGTAAAGGTGAGCGGGCCCTGACCCTTCTCCTCTACTCCTTTATGCTTAATAAAATATATTATTTTGTATTAGTGATATCATAGATCCAACATACGTACTTCGGATCAAAATTATATTGAACACTAAGAAAGGACATTGAAACAAAGTATATCATTATGTGCATCAGGCATGTGAGTATCGAACAGAAGATTGAAACGTGCATCCATGTACAAGAATATCATAAAAAACGATCGTCAAACAAAGCGTGCAGATGCGGTTCAAAATTATTCAACTGTGGCAAATAAAAAATAGTGTCACGAAACTATCGATCAGGGATAGAGCATCATGGAACACTTTCTCGAGAAGCGGCACGGTGATTCAGTACCTCGAGGCCTTCGGGTCTAAGTGAAATGCGATATCGAAAAGGGCATTGTGCCTCGGGATATTTAGGGTGCCTACTCGGTACTAATCAGAATATTTATGGTGCCTACTGGGTACTAATCGGAATATACCTGAAACATCGATTGGGGAAAGGTGCCTCAGAATATTTGGTGACTACGGGTAACCACAGAACAATGATTTGGAGGAAGAAAGAAATAAGGTGCGGGGATTTGGTGGGGCGAGTTAGACTTTTTCCTTCATCGTACTTACAAAGAAAGAGGCGTTAGAAATATAGTGGGGGCGAGTAGGACTTGGTCCACGCCATAATTACAAGTTGGAAATATTGCATAAGTTCATAAACAATACTGCTTAATTATGCTCTGTGCTATGCATTTGTATTATAGATAATAATTCATGTATTTACTTGGTCATGGACAACTTGTGCACACGGAGAAACCGTTTTCCAGGATCAGCATTTTGGTCGCACCGAACCCGAGTCTACCTGGGGGAAAATAAGATAAGACGTGCGATAAAATACAACATTGCGGACCTCCAGAGGACTCGTAACTCGACTGGGAGGACAACTGCAATAACCCATAATAGTCCTTCATGGTGGCAACAATATCACCAATGACCTTCATATAGATAAAGAGTATGCACATTGTCATATGCAATGGTGGGCGCGCTAATAAGCGTCTACTTTGCCTCCGACAAGTGCAGTAGAAATCGGGCTGTGGTAAGAGTCACGGATAAAATAAAGCAATTCAATGTGTTTCAAGCGTTACAGACGCGATAAGAATATAACATGCTTTGTTACCAAACAAGATTGGAGAATAACATGATTGTACGCTTAAGGAATTCATATACAAATATGCTTTCATATCTGAAATATTTACATACGAAACCTGTTTTACTGCTTTCGATGCATGCCTCAATGAACTGAAATTCATTTAAGTTCTAAAAAGAAATATCACTATAATCTGTATGCTTGCCATGATAACTTGGTGTCGGTTTATGTAAAATCTCTCACCCAAAAATAGGTATTTTGTGTGTATTCTATATTTATTCTGTTTATTTAGATTATTTTAAAATTAATTTAAATCAAATTGTTGTATTTGGACACTTCACCGTAGTTTGAACATTAATGACATAGGATGACCCAAAAATCTATATCGCTCTTCATAGGAAGTAGCCTACACTGGAGACACTACACGTAGGATCTTCACGTGACTCAAAATTCCATCAATTAGCATTAGTATGGCATTAGTGTAACAACCATAGTTTCTTGTGTGTAATATTTAGAAATTTATATATATATATATATATATATAATTCAATTTTTATTATTTTCTAATCCACATTCTTCAATAAGAAACCCATAATTCCTCCATGCTAATTTAGACCACTTTCCTATTTTTTGTAGGATTTATTTATTTATATATTTATTTATTATTCTCTTATTACTTTAGAATTCTAATCAAATTTTGGTTATTAATATCTATTAGTTTTAGTGATTTACGTTTGATTGCCTACCAACTAATTTAGAAACAACTTAAACTAATCTCATTCCTATGCTCCCTCAAACCCGCAGCCCCCTTACCCATGCGCACCCCACTCTAAAAAAAAACCCCGTCGATCATCTCCCTCTCTCTCTCTCTCTCTCTCTCTCTCTCTCTCTCTCTCTCTCTCTCTCTCTATATATATATATATATATATATATATATATATATATATGTTTTCCCCATAACCCTAAACCTAACCTAATCTCCTCTCCTCCCCCATCACCAAGCCGCCGACCCCATCCTCCCTAGAAGCCCCCTCACGTGAACAAGCCCGAGGCCATCCCCTTCATTCATGAACCGTATTTCATCTTCCTCCTCCACCTTCTACTATGTTCTTTTTTTAAACCTTCTCTCCTCCAACCTCTCTAATGTATATGAATACATGAATAAATATTTTTATATATATCTAAATACATGATTTTATATACGTTTATAACCCATTGCCATGTTCTTTATTGTAGGGTTTTATTTTAGAGTTTTTCATGTAGAGTTTTGAACCCCATGTATGCATGTTTGCACCCATAGGTAGAAACCTTGGTTTAACCATGTTAATAAAAGAGAAATATGATGATTAAAATTATTGTATCCCTATTTATACTATTTATTTTAGAATATTAGTTTGATAAATATTTTGTTATTAAATTGCATGTATAAATGTGTAGGGTGACCTAGTTTAATATTTTATCCAAAATTCTGCATCGAATCCTTCTAAAATTTTGTAAATAATTAAATTATGTGGTTATTAACCTATATTAAATTCAATTTTAAATTAATTTTTCAATAATATTACTTTTGATTTAAATAAATTTTATGCATAAAAAGACTCATAGTTGACCAAGTTTGCATGTAAACTTATTGTAACTTGTTCTTTGGCCATATATGAATATTCTCCATATTATTTTGTGATTAAAACTTATTTTTTCAGAATTAAATATGATTTAGGATTTTTAAGCAAAGCATAATAGTATAGTTATAATGGCAAAATTTTGCCAATACTATTGCTAGAAGACTATTATGTGTCCAACAGAAAGACCAATAAGTGACTCGATAAATATGCATGTAGGAACACATTAAATAATTATTTTCTAGTATTTTAGATTCATTTCCAAAATTTAACATTTTGTATGAAATCATCTTCTGAGTACTTCCATGTCGGAGGAAACCCTATTTAGCACCCATAATTGCATGACTAGTTACCAACCTTCGTAGAAACCCCTTATGAGTTGAAAACCATTACTTTGATTATTTTTGTAATTAATTTCAGAATTAATAGTTTATAAATAATGTTTAAAAAATGATTTTTGTAATGTTTGATGGCTCATAATAATTTGGTGTGTAGTTACTTGCATGTGCAACCAACATAGGATTAATAACTAGATGATTACTTAACTTAACTAGATAATAAGAGTCTAATTAGAGTAATAATTAATTGGTAGGTGTTCATGACGTTACTGTGGAGAGCTCCAAACCAGATTTGTAGTGCTTGTAGCATCGCTTGGAAGGCAAGTACACCTTGCTTGATTTTATTGTTCAGTATACATATGCCAAGTTTTATTTTCTAGTTGTGTGCACACGTCTTAGAGTAGCAGAAATACCTGGTATATCGTGAAGGTACGTGGTATCTTCTGACCTGACACATGTTCTATACCATTACTGAGTGAGTCAGTACATAGACTAGAGCGTCAACTGATCATAGATACGTTATTTTGCGTCTTCTATTGGTAGTTAGTATTGGTCTTGTTGTCTAAAGTTATGGATGTTGTTGCATTATGTGTACACCGCGTATACGGTTCGGATACATTGGGAGGGAAGAATCTACTAGTGAGCGTATGGGATTTTTGTTTCTTACTGTCACGCCCCAGTCTCAAAATACAAGGAACCAGGCCACGTGGCAATAGCCAGCTGTCACGTCTCCGAGGATATCCCAATTTAATGGATCCTAACGAAGAGTGCTACGCTGTCCTAAAATACTAACATGTCCAATATCAGTCAATCAACAGGTAAACTAATCGCATCCACAATATAAACAGCGAGAAGTACTAAATAAACTGCTGAAAGATAAACACCAGTCTCAAGATATCATAGTACAACCAATAATGTCAGGTGCGAACAAACCCACTACTATGACGAAATAAAGTACTGGAATGATAGATAAAAGATAATGACCAGGGCATCGGCTGACTAGATAATAATGCACCCAATCTAGGCGGAAGGCCTACCAACTGATCACGGAAACTCTGACGGCTGCACCTCTAACTCCTCAGCCGTAGCGAACCACGTCTCCTGTCCTGGTCCGTATACTATGGGGTAGTAAGCCTCGTCCAAATCTGGAAAGGTACCATGTCCTCAGAGGGACGTAACAAGATACATAGAAATATGCCATATATAAATAATAAATACAATAAATACAATAAAGGATGCGCTAACCATCTAAGTGAATGCAATGTGAGAACAACTGTGAGTATATGGAAAGGTGTAGGATAGATATATGCTGACGTAATTCACCAGTCGTGGCAACCGGCTAATATATGCCACACATGCCCCCTATAACATGGGCGCAGGAATACAACAACGTCCAACATTCTATAGAGTGTGGTATCTGCAATATCACCAGGTAACGTCCAACACTCTATAGAACGTGGTATCAGTAATATATATATACGTCTGTATCACTCCGTCGAGTGCGGTATCAGTGTAAAGGAATGGGGTATCCCATATGCCTACTGGTCGTCCTCCCCGCCCAATGTAGATATACAAGTCAAATAATCGACGTGCATACCCGTATCTAAATGCCAGTCTTTACACTGAAATAATCCTGAATTACTTACTAACCGTGATGTATGTCACACGCGCCCATAGCTAGTCGAGCACGCAGACCCACATCCCAATATGCATTGATCATTGTAAAACGTGTAAGCGTGTCAGGTCTCGGAAGATAACAGGGTATCATCCAATGGGGTGAGTCTGCTAATGACTAAGTCAATGTATACTAATCATCGACGTATCCGTCGAATGCACCCGAGACAAATCTCGGACGCGCACAGTTGTATAAAGTAAACCAACAAGCATACAATACAATATTTGCATAATTTAAATTAGACAGTAAATACGGCAAGGTATCTTGCTTGAGTCTTCAAGAGGTGAATGCCAAAAGTCTGCTCCTGTAGCGTCTCCTGGCTAATCCAAAGACCCTAGACATACAATATAACACAACAATACAGACATCAGACTCTACGTATTAACTACATACGATTAAGACGCTATACTTGAATACTATTGCGAGTTCACTGTTGCTTAAATACAGCGTCACGTGTGCACGTAGCTAGGGTGTACATGTGTTCTGTCTTCGGTTAACATGTGTCTCGAGGCAATAATTTATCTAGTTACGGGTTGTCCATGATTTGGGTTCTGTGCGAACACATGTCTCTATTTTCCTTGTTCGACATACTAGGATTTATATCCAGGTGTTTCTAGTGAATTACCTGTCCCTGGTAACTAGTCATTAATTTAGAATAATTATTTATTAATTAATATCTAATTAAAAATCACTTCCATGCATAAAATACTAACTAGGTTTAAAAGCTATTAATACATTTTTATATCGACACGGCGACACGAAGGAGAAGTAATAGGACACAAGAGAGAAGGGTTCCACGAACGAGTACTTGATCGACCAAGCGAGGACGCTCGCTGGTCGACTGTCTTCTCCGGCGCGGGGTGAACTCCGGTCGTCGTGTGGACGGATCCGTCTGTCGGTGTTAAATCGACTGTGATGGCTGCATCCGTAGTTACAGCAGCATGTCTCGGCGGTAATAGGCTGAGACGACGTCGGGGGTGATGGTCCAGTCGTGGGGTGGTCGGGGTCGACATCTCGGGGGTGGTTGTCGGCGCTGGAGGGTGGTGGGGAGTAGTCGGGATCGGCCTTTCGGTATTTAATGGGGGCTGTGATGGTCGGGGATGGTGATGGTGCGGGTGGAGGCGGTCGGTATAGGTGGTTGGCCGCCGGCGGTGGTGAAGTGGGGGTCCGGCGAGTCGGGTCGAGGTGTCTGGCGGCGTAAGGCGGGCCTGGGTGCGGTGGTTTTGGAAGTCGGGTGGCGGCAGCGGGCTCGGTTGTCGGGTTTGAATGGAATGGTGATGGTGGCTGGATGGGTGGAGTTCCAGCGGAGAGGCGGCGGTCTGAGGGGTGGTCCGGCGAGTCAAGGGTGGTTCAGTCCGGCAGGGATGGGTCTCGGCAAGGGTAGGGATTCGGCTAGGGTTGAGAAAAGAGGGTGAAGGTGTTAGGGTTTCAATAGTAGTAGGGAGAGGTATTTATATAGGAGGGGTTTATGGCCTGGCCTTGGGCATGTCTGGGCTCCTTGGGGTGGGGTCTAGTCCTCATGATAAGTATACAGGGCTTGGTTATGACTTGTTTTGGGGTGATCTGGGCCTCAATTTAATTTAGGTTACAAGCAATTGCATCAAGCATTTAGGAGAAGGTTTGGTTTAATGAAATAATATTTAGGCGTTTTTAATGACAGTTGTGCAACTGGATTTAAGCACCATAGTGGGAATCTAATAGTTGCACAAAGTGCAGGTGGGTAGTCTGGCATGTCTAGGAGATGAGTACTTAAAGGATTTGGGGGTACTATCTAGTATAGTGCTCCAAACGTCAAGGCAACCGTAAGGCGTATTAAGTTACAATATTGCTGCACATTAAATCTAATTACATCCAATTTAATCCTAGTCTCCTAATTTAAATCCGAATAGCTCTGATTTGGTCGAGGGAGTTTACAACCTACCCTCCTTAGAGCTTTTCGTCCTCGAAATTAAAACATACGCATGGTACGAACTACTGACTGAAATTAAAATGCTAATGAGTACCTATTCCCTCGAAGAGATGGGGATAGCGCTGTCTAATGTCCTCCTCGCGTTCCAAAGTTGACTCACCTGGTGCATGATGTCTCCACGCGACGCGAACTAAGGGAATAGTCTGCCCTCGCAGTACTTTCTCACTCCTGTCCAGAATCTCAATAGGCTCCTCTTGGTATAATAAGCTCGGGCCAACTGTGATCTCTGAGTGGTCAAATACAAGACTCGGATCAGGTATGTACCTTCTCAGCTGAGATACATGGAAGACGTTATGGACTCCTTCCAAAGTCTGTGGCAAGGCTAACCTGTAAGCAACCTCTCCGACGCGTTCTAATTCGTCGAATGGTCCGATGTACCTCGGACTCAGCTTCCCTCTGCCTCCGAATCTGATAGTCCCTCGAGTAGGCGAGATCTTTAGAAATATGTGATCTCCAACCTGAAACTCTAAGGGTCGACGATGCGCATTCGCCCAATGCTTCTGTCTGTATTGTGCTGCTCGTAGGTGTCCTTGGATCTTATTGAACTTCTCTACTGTACGAACAACCAACTCTGGTCCGAGAATCTGTCGCTCGCCTATGTTACTCCAGCATACTGGGGAACGACACTTCCTTCCATACAACGCTTCATAGGGAGCCATTTGGATGCTCGCTTGATAGCTGTTGTTGTAGGAAAACTCGACCAGATGCAAATGGTCCTCCCATGATCCTCCGAAGTCAAGCATGCACGCTCGTAACATATCTTCTAACGTCTGAATGGTGCGCTTCGACTGGCCATCTGTTTGTGAGTGATACACTGTGCTAAACTTCAGGCGAGTACCGAGACTCTCTTGCATACTCCGCCAAAAGTAAGATGTAAACCTCGTATCCCTGTCAGACAAGATGCTAACTGGCACTCCATGTAGGAGCACAATCTCCCTCATGTACATATCTTCTAAGGCCTCCGTCGATTGCCTAACTCTGAAGGGTAAAAAGTGTGCGGACTTGGTGAGTCTATCCATAATTACCCATATTGCATTGCGACTACTAGGACTCCTCGGAAATCCCGTAACAAAGTCCATCGTGATATGCTCCCATTTTCACTCCGGTATAGGGAGCGGTTGAAGCAATCCTGCAGATCTCTGATGCTCAGCCTTGACTTGCGGATATACCAGGCTACAAAGCGTGCTATCTCTCTTCATTCCGTGCCACCAGTAGTACTGTCTCAAGTCCCTGTACATCTTTGTGCCTCTTGGATGAATAGAATAGGTTGAACTGTGTGCCTCTGTCATCAACTCCTGACGAAGTTCTCCATTTGGAACATAGAGATGATCTCTGCATCTCAGAGTTCCGTCTTCATGTAAACGCAGTCCTGTCTGTATTCCAGCCTCTGTCCTTTGTCTAAGCCTCTGAAATCTGGCATCAGTTGGCAAGGCAGCCTTGATTCTCTCCACTAATGTCGACTGCAACTGAAAACTCGACAACTGTCTGTCTACGCCGGGCATGACGACTTCTATACCCATGTGCTCTAGCTCTCTCAATAGATGTTGCTGGGTAGTCAAGAAGAATGCCATGGGTCTTCTGCTCAACGCGTCAGCTACTACGTTGGCCTTTCCCGGGTGGTACTGTAGCTCAATCTCAAAGTCTGTCATCACCTCAAGCCAACGTCACTACCTCTGATTAAGGTCCTTCTGGGTGTAGACGTACTTTAGGCTCTTATGGTCAGTAAATATCTCCACTCTCTCCCCATATAAGTAGTGCCTCCAAAGCTTCAAGGCAAAGATCACTGCTGCAAGCTCCAAGTTGTGAGTGGGATTGTTCTTCTCATGGGTCCTCAATTGTTTAGAAGCATAGGCTACAACCTTTTCATGCTGCATCAGGACACATCCTAATCCTTTTCCGGACGCATCGCTATATATCACGAAACCTCCGGGTCCAGAAGGTATGGTCAAGATGGGTGCTGTAGTCAAACGCTTCTTCAGCTCATCGAATGCCTTCTGACACTCCTCTGTCCAGGTGAACTCCTGCTCCTTACGGGTCAAGCGGGTCATTGGCTCTGCAATCTTCGCAAAGTTTTCTACGAACCTCCGGTAATATCTGGCAAGTCCTAGGAAATTCCTCACTTCGGAGACATTAGTAGGGGTTGGCCATGTCTCTACTGATGAAATCTTCGCCGGATCCACTGAAATGCCCTCTCCTGAGATAACATGTCCAAGGAAAGCGACACGATCTAGAAGAAACTCATATTTGCTCAGCTTGGCATAAAGCCTCTATCTTCTCAACATCTCTAACACTAGTCTCAAGTGTTCCTCGTGCTCCTCGTGGCTCTTCGAATACACTAAGATGTCGTCAATGAAGACTACCACGAACGGGTCTAAGTATTGGTGGAATACTCTGTTCATCAAGTTCATAAATACAGCTGGCGTATTCGTCAGCCCAAATGGCATTACTAAGAACTCGTAGTGACCATAACGAGTCCTAAATGCAGTCTTCTGAATGTCTTCTCTTCGCACCTTCACTTGATGATAACCCGATCTCAAGTCAATCTTTGTGAACACTACTGCTCCTGTCAGTTGGTCGAATAAATCATCGATTCACGGCAGGGGGTACTTGTTCTTGATAGTCAGAGCATTTAGTGTTATGTAATCAATGCACATGTGTACTGTCCCATCCTTCTTGGGTATGAACAACACTGGTGCTCCCCATGGTGATGCACTAGGATAGATAAATTCTTTGCTCTGTAACTCCTCTAATTGTAGCTTCAGCTCATCTAACTCCTTCTTCGCCAATCGGTATACATTAGAAGATAACGATGCTGCTCCGGGTATTAGCTCGATGGTGAACTCCATGTCTCTATCTAGCGGTAAGCCTGGCAGTTCTTCGGGGAATACATCCACAAATTATGCAACTATTGGCGGGGGTACAATCTCCATAGCCATGCAAGTTCCAGCTATCGGTCATACTCCTTGCTCGACGGTCCCTCGTATGTACTCAAACTCCGGCTGATCTGGCGGTCTAAAGGTGACGCTACCCTTCCGACAGTTCAGTACGGCATTATACTGGCTTAACCAGTCCATGCCTAACCCAACATCAAAGTACAGCATAGGCAATACCAAGAATCGCGCTCTCATCTCTCTACCACAAACAACTACCGAGCACGTTCTGATAGTGCTGGTAACCGGCACGATACCACCTCCGGTAAGAATCTTCCAACTCTTAGGTAAGGGGGAAGTCGCTACTCTATGTATTGCTACAAATCTACTAGATATAAATGATAGCGTAGCACCAGAATCAAACAATGCAATTGCAGGTAATGATGCAACTAAGATGGTACCTGTGATAGCTTCCCCTTATGTTTTCTCCTCAGTAGATGCTAAAGCAAAGGCTTATCCCTGCCTCTGTCCTCCTGTCTGCTGTCGGTTCCAGTTGAACTGTACTTCCTGTGGGGCCAAGGGTAGTCCCCTCTGAAATCCTTCGGGTGCTGGTGGTCGCTGGCCTCCTGGTGGGGTAGTATCCTCGGGATTAGTGCTGCTGGCCTCTGTCCTGTCTGCAGTGCTGTCTCTCTGCGCTGTGGGCAATCCCTGACAAGGTGCTGACTCGATCCACATATCATGTACAGTCCCAACTTCTTCCGGCAATCTTTAATGACGTGTCCCTTCTTGCCACAATGGTGACAAATCGGAAGCTCCTGCTAGGGGTATGGCGCTGCCCTCTGCTGTATCTGTGCTCCGGGACGACGGATCGGTCCTCCTGCTTCGGGCTGTGCTCTGGCTGGTGTAGTCATGCTGGAACGTCTAGCCCCTCTGACGATGGCCTCCTGGATTCTCGCCTCTGCAAGAACCTCTTCATAAGAAATCCTTGCCTATGTAGTGGTATACCTCTGTAGCTCGAAATTGAGATCGTGATGAAATCTCTGAGCTTTCTCGAGATCATTGGGTATCACGACGGCACCAAATCTGCTAAGGCGGCTGAACTCCGTGTTATATGCGTCAACAGTCATATTTCCCTGTTCTAGATATAGGAACTGGGAGTACAGGGCATTTCTGACGGTAGCTGAAAAATACTTCGCATTAAAGTATTCTAGAAACTGTTCCTAAGTCTGGTTCTTGCCTACACTGCGCTCAATGGAATCCCACCAGTGATGGGTGTTGCCTTTCAGTTGGGCCCTCACTGCGGTCATCCAAAGGTCGGGGTGCAGTTGTGAAGCCTCTAATAGCATCTCCTTGTTGGCGACCCAATCGGAGATCTGCTCGGCAGTCTCATTGCCCGAGAAAGTATCTGGCCCCATCTGTCGGAACCATCTAACAGTGCCTTCTGTCTGGGCTGGTGCAGGTGCTGGTACTGGTGCTGCGACAGGTGTCCTCTCTAGTACTGCCATCAAACTCTGTCTCAACGTCTCGGTCTGATGCCATTGTGCTTGCATTATTGCCTGGAAGAACTAAAGCATCTGTGGCTGGCCATCTAGTTGTGGCATCTGGGGTGGATAAGGTGGAGGTGGTGGTAGTGGAATCTCTGGCTGTGCAGTAGGCGTCTCCTCAGATGTCGGCCTCTCCGTCTGCGGCATCGGTGTAGCTCCTGAAGTCTGGCCCTCATAATGTTGCGTGGGGATTGTCTGGGAAGTCTGTCCCTCAGGCTGCGGTGTAGGATCGCCCTGCGACGTCTCGTGCCAATGTATCAGCGGGGTCTATAGCGGGGGTTGCCCTTGGGGTACCTCCTCTCCTTGAGTGGTGTTATCTGGCAACGTGGCACTGGGTGCTCCTCGTCCACTACGCAAATTCATCTTGCTGCAAGAGATAGGACTTCATCAAAAACAGCATGGAATCAAGCAAACATGATGCAGATATATAGAAGAAATACAAGGGAAGTTCAAAGAAGCAATCAAAGTGGATGAGACCTAAAAATTTCTATCCTATTGCAGGCTCGCTGGGCATATTATCATACCACAAGCGATAAAGTCGACCTGCATGGGCCAGCACTAAAACCATGTTACGCCCAGTCCCAAAATACAAGGAACCAGGCCACGTGGCAATAGCCAGCTGTCACGTCTCCGAGGATATCCCAATTTAATGGATCCTAACAAAGAGTGCTACGCTGTCCTAAAATACTAACATGTCCAATATCAGTAAATCAACAGGTAAACTAATCTCATCCACAATATAAACACCAAGAAGTACTAAATAAACTGCTGGAAGATAAATAACAGTCTCAAGATATCATAGTACAACCAATAATGTCAGGTGGGAAAAAACCCACTACTATGACGAAATAAAGTACTGGAATGATAGATAAAAGATAATGACTAGGGCATCGGCTGACTAAATAATGATGCACCCAATCTAGCGGAAGGCCTACTAACTGATCACGGAAACTCTGACAGCTGCACCTCTAACTCCTCAGCTATAGCGAACCTCGTCTCTTGTCCTGGTCCGTATACTGTGGGGTGGTAAGCCTCGTCCAAATCTGGAAAGGTACCAGATCCTCAGAGGGACGTAACAAGATACATAAAAACATACCATATATAAATATTGAATAAAATAAATACAATAAAGGGTGTACTAACCATCTAAGTGAATGCAATATGAGGACAACTATGAGTATATGGGAAGGTGTAGGCTAGACATATGCTGACGTAATTCACCAGTCGTGGCAACAGGCTAGTATATGCCACACATGCCCCCTATAACATGGGTGCAAGAATACAGTAACATCCAACATTCTATAGAGTGTGGTATCTGCAATATCACCAGGTAACGTCCAACACTCTACAGAACATGGTATCAGTAATATATATATACGTCTGTATCACTCCGTCGAGTGCGGTATCAGTATAAAGGAATGGGGTGTCCCATATGCCTACTGGTCGTCCTTCCCGCCCAATGTAGATATACAAGTCAAATAATCGACGCGCAAACCCGTATCTAAATGCCAGTCTCTACACTGAAATAATCCAGAATTACTTACTAACCGTGATGTATGTCATACGCGCTGATAGCTAGTCGAGCACGAGGACCCACATCCCAATATGCATTGCTCATTGTAAAACGTGTAAGCGTGTCGGGTCTCGGAAGATAACAAGGTATCATCCAATGGGGTGAGTCTGCTAATGACTAAGTCAATGTATACTAATCATCGACGTATCCGTCGAATGCACCCGAGACAAATCTCGGACGCGCACAGTTGTATAAAGCAAACCAACAAGCATACAATACAATATTTGCCAACTTTAAATTAGACAGTAAATATGGCAAGGTATCTTGCCTGAGTCTTCAAGTGAATGCCAAAAGCCTGCTCCTGTAGCTCTCTTGGCTGATCCAAAGACCCTAGACATACAATTTAACACAACAATACAGACATCAGACTCTACGTATTAACTACATATGATTAAGACTCTATACTTGAATACTGTCGCGAGTTCACGGTTGCTTGAATACAGCGTCACGTGTGCACGTAGCTAGGGTGTACATGTGTTCTGTCTTCGGTTAACATACGTCTCGAGGCAATAATTTATCTAATTACGGGTTGTCCATGATTTCGGTTCTGTGCGAACACATGTCTCTATTTTCCATGTTCGACATACTAGGATTTATATCCAGGTGTTTATAGTGAATTACATGTCCCTGGTAACTGGTCATTAATTTAGAATAATTATTTATTAATTAATATCTAATTAAAAATCACTTCCATGCATAAAATACTAACTAGGTTTAAAAGCTATTAATACATTTTCATATCGATACGGTGACACGAAGGAGAAATAATAGGACACAAGAGAGAAGGGTTCCACGAACGAGTACCTGATCGACCGAGCGAGGGGGTCCGCTCGCTGGTCGACTGTCTTCTCCGGCGTGGGGTGAACTCCGGTCGTCGTGTGGACAGATCCGTCTGTCGGCGTTCAGTCGATTGGGATGGCTGCAGCCGCGGGTACAGCAGCCTGTCTTTGCGACAATAGGCTGAGACGACGTCGGGGGTGATGGTCCAGTCATAGGGTGGTCGGGGTCGGCCTCTCGGGGGTGGTTGCCAGCGCTGGAGGGTGGTGGGGAGCAGTCGGGATCGGCCTCTCGGGGTTTAATGGGGGCTGTGATGGTCAGGGATGGTGATGGTGCGGGTGGAGGCGGTCGGTGTAGGTGGTTGGCCGCCGGCGGTGGTGAAGTGGGGGTCCGACGAGTCGGGTGGAGGTATCTGGCGGCGTCAGGCGGGCCTGGGTGCGGTGGTTTTGGAAGTCGGGTGGCGGCAGCGGGCTCGGTTGTCGGGTTTGAATGGAATGGTGATGGTGGCTGGATGGATGGAGTTCCGGCGGAGAGGCGGCGGTCTGAGGGGTAGTCCGGCGAGTCAAGGGTGGTTCAGTCCGGCCGGGATGGGTCTCGGCAATGGTAGGGATTCATCTAGGGTTGAGAAAAGAGGGTGAAGGTGTTAGGGTTTCAATAGTAGTAGGGAGAGGTATTTATATAGGAGGGGTTTATGGCCTGGCCTCGGGCCTTGGGCATGTCTGGGCTCCTTGGGGTGGGGTCTAGTCCTCATGATAGGTATGCAGGGCTTGGTTATGACTTGTTTTGGGGTGATCTGGGCCTCAATTTAATTTAGGTTACAAGCAATTGCATCAAGCATTTAGGAGAAGGTTTGGTATAATGAAATAATACTTAGGCGTTTTCAATGACTATTGTGCAACTGGATTTAAGCACCATTGTGGGAATCTAATAGTTGCACAAAGTGCAGGTGGGTAGTCTGGCGTGTCTAGGAGATGAGTACTTAAAGGGCTTGGGGGTACCAACTAGTATAGTGCTCCAAACGTCAAGGCAACCGTAAGGCGTATTAAGTTACAATATTGCTGCGCATTAAATCTAATTACACCCAATTTAATCCTAGTCTCCTAATTTAAATCTGAATAGCTCTGATTTGGTCTAGGGGGTTTACACTTACTATGTATATGGTGTGACTGGCGTACCCCCGAGTACTTTTGGACGCCTGGTGGGATGACTATTCTTCTATTTCTTCCCCTCATGCACTACTAGAGATGTCCAGAGTGCATATCATATAGATGGTTTTGTTATCCTATTTATTGTTTACTGCTTTACTTTTATTTATGTCACTTTCTTGTGTACTTGTTATGTCTCTCTGAAGACCTGGCACCTTTTCCAGATCTAGATGAGTACTTGTACCCGACAGACTATGGAGTTGGAGATTTTGCAAATGAGGACTTTGAGGTAGAGCCACAAGAGTTTCATTGAGTATTCATGGACGGCATTTGCTTAGTGTCTTGGGTGTCTTTGCCTATTTTAGCTGGCACCCGAACTATTTCTTTATTGCTTAGTTGTATTCTTTCAGGATTCTTTTGTACTCATTTTTCGTGTATTTTTTTCCAGTAGATTTTATTTTTTATTTGATTGTGAGACTTATCTATTCATTCAGTTCTTACTCTGTGATATTTGTGGATGAGACTAGATTTTACCTGCCTGGAATACTGTAACTTAAATATATTTTTATAGCGTACTACCACTGGTTAGGTCCATTAAATTAGGTTCCTATACTTGTTCGTACAGCTGGCATGTGTACGCATACCTAGTCTTACGTATTTTGGGACTAGGGTGTGACATATTTTTAGTGGTGGCCCATGTAGGTCGAGTTAGCCATTTCGGTTACATAACTGTACCGAGCGGGCCTGCGCCAAGTATTAAAATTTTAGGCCTCATCCATCATTGACTATAACTCACCTTCCTTCTAATCTATTCTATATAAATGCTTGCATCATGCTTGATTTATGTACTCTTCCTAATCTTTCATTCATATCTAATAAAGAGATAAATTTGCATAATAGACGTGCCGCTACCGGGGGTAACACATCTCCAGAGGTCAATGGCCGATCACCAGGAGAGGCCTCGATGGCTCCTCGACTTGCAGGACCAGACGGACAGACTGATAATCCGGTTAGTGCCTAATGGAGCTCTCCCATCTCCAATATCACCACAGGACAGCCAGACACATATTTTCTAATTCTTTCAGATGATGATGCAGGAACAGAAATAACAGGCTGTTGCGTTGGCTGCCGAACAGAGGCAGCAAGAGGCAGAGAAGAGGCAGAAAGCCGCCAAGATAAGGCAGGGATTCCTGGCAGCACTTGAGAAGATGGCTGCACCAACACCTGCACCAGCCCAGGCACTAGCTCTCGTGCCACAAGCGCGTCTTGGTTTAGTAAAGGATTTTGTGCAAATGAAAACCAAGCCATATAAAGGCAATAAGAGTCCAGAGGAGACCACAACTTGGATAACCAGCACCAAGAAGCCTTAGGAGGCATCACAACTGCCTACAGATTTATGGATGACAAGCGTGAGGACTCGGCTATAAGGGAACGTTCATCACTAGTGGGAATCGATGTAGCACCATGGGGTACACACCATACTTGGGAGCAATTCTTGGAGTACTTTGAGAAGAAATATTTTTTGGCCACTGTGAAGGATGTATTGTAGAACTAGTTCCTCCATCTAGAACAGGGGAACAAGATGGTCGATGAGTATGACTCGGAGTTTAGCCGCCTCAGTAGATATGGCACTATTCTGATACCAAATGACTTGGATAAAGCTAAAAGATTCTATCACGGGCTAACTCAGGATCTTCAACACTATACCAGATCACTGTCCCGGATCTCTTATGCTGAATTATTAACAGAGGCTAGGATTCAGGAGGCCATCAGCAAAGGAAAAGAGAATCAATAGAGAATTCAGTAAGGACCAACAAAGATGCAACAAGGAGGGCATATCAGAATACCAATAAGAAAGCAGTAGAAATAAAGGACGGGGCCCTACCAGCTCAGAGAATCTTTGACTTGCCATTTCTGTGGAAGAAGGGGCACATGCAAAAGGAGTGCAGGAAAAAACTTGAAACTTGCTTGATTTGCGGATCAGGATAGCATCAGGCGCAGGATTATCCGCAACGTAGAGCTATTATTCAATTTAGAGGGTAGAAGCTAGCAGTACCGACACCAAGAGCAACCAACCAAGGAGGAGGAGTAGTACTTTGTCTACCAGCACCGGGAGGCCAGAAGAGAGACCGACCCTTGGCATCGCAGACATTATAGTTCGTGAGAGATAGACAGTAGGCAGGAGCTAAGAGGCAAGGACAAGTGTTTTTACTGACTCAGGAAGAAGAAGAGACTAAAGGAGAGGCTATTACAGGTATTATTCTAGTTGGATCAGTATCTGCCACAGTTTTATTTATTCTTGGGCCACTCTTATATTCATATCATCTAGATTTGTAGTAATGAATAGAATAGCTATTTTACCCTTTCATAAGAGTTGAAGGATTCTTACCGGGAAGGAATAATGCTTGTAACTAGTACATGTAGGACTTGTTCAGTTATTGTTTGTGGCTGAGAGATTTGGGCTCGACTTTTGGTATTTCCAATGCCAAATTTTGACATAGTATTGGGGATGGATTGGCTTAGCCAATACCATATAGTGTTAGATTACCATAAAGGTTGTGCTATCTTTAAGCCGCCAAGCCAGCCAGAGTTTGAGTTCATGAGAGGAACTACAGAGAAGGGAGTAGGCCAGTATGGTGGAGCTTGCATAACAATGGAAGTTGCACCGCTACCGATTATTGAGGAGTTTACATATGTCTTTCCAAATGAATTGTCAGGTCTGCCACCGGACAAAGAAGTCGATTTCACTATTGAGTTAGTGCCGGGAGCATCATCGATATCTTCTAATGTGTATCGGCTGGTAAAGAAGGAGCTAGATGAGCTGAAGGTGTAGTTTCAAGAGTTGCAGGATAAGGGATTTATTAGGCCAAGTACATCACCTTGGGAGCCCCAATATTGTTCGTGCCAAAGAAAGATGGAACAATTCATATATGCATCGACTACATAGCCTTTATTGCATTAACCTTCAATAATAAGTACCCTCTTCCACGGATTGACGACTTGTTCGACCAACTAACAGGAGCACGAGTGTTTTCTAAGATTGATTTAAGATCTGGATACCATCAAGTGAAGGTGAGGTACAAGGATATTAAGAAGAAGGCTTTCAAGACTCATTATGGTCACTACGAGTTCTTGGTAATGCCCTTTGGACTGAAAAATATGTCAGCTGTGTTTATGAACTTAATGAACTGAGTATTCCATCAATACTTGGACCAATTTATGGTCGTATTCATTGATGACATTTTGGTGTACTCAAAGAGCCACGAGGAGCACGTGGAACATTTGAGAAGGTGCTTGTAACATTGAGGCAGTAGAAGTTATATGCTAAGTTGGGCAATTGCGAATTTCTCCTAGATCATGTATCTTTTCTTGGGCATGTTATCTCGGGAGAAGGCATATCAGTGGATCTAGCCAAGATATCATTAGTGGAGACATGGCCAACCCTAACCGATGTCTCAGAGGTGGGGAGTTTTGTAGGACTTGCCGGATATTTTCGGTGGTTCGTGGAGAACTTTGCAAGGATCGCAGAGCCTATGACAAGGTTGACCCACAAGGACCAGAAGTTTGTTTGGACAGAGGAGTTTCAGATAGCGTTTGTTGAGTTGAAGAAGCGCCTGACTATAGCACCGATCTTGACCATACCTACTGGACTGGGAGAATTTATTATTTATATTGATGCTTCCAAAAAGGGATTAGGTTGTGTCTTTATGCCTTTTGGTAAGGTGGTAGCATATGGTTCTCTACAGTTGAGGATCCATGAAAAGAATTACCCTACTCATGACTTGAAGCTTGCAGCAGTAATCTTTGCTGTGAAGCTTTGGAGGTGCTATTTATACGGAGAGACCATGGAGATTTATAAAGATTATAAGAGCTTAAAGTATGTCTATACTCAAAAAAATCTGAACCAGAGACAAAGACGATGGCTCGAGTTGATGTAAGATTTTGACATTGAGCTGTAGTACCATCTAGGAAAGGCTAATACAGTAGCAGATGCGTTGAGTAGGAGACCGATGGTGTACTTCTTGACAACACAGAAGGAATTATTATATAATTTGGAGCAACTGGGCATAGAGGTGGTTATGCCAGGAGAAGTTGTAAAGTTGATGAACCTTCAAGTGCAATCATCATTGGTATCAAGGCAGTTCTGCCGACCAATGCGAGATTTCAGCAACGTCGATAGAGGACTGAGGCTGGATTGCAGACTGGACTTAGGATACATGAAGATGGGACTTTGAGGAGTGGGAATCGGCTCTATGTTACTAATGGAGAGCTTAGGCAGGAACTAATGACGGAGGCTCACGGTTCAGCATACTCTATTCATTCGGGAGGTACGAAGATGTACTGAGACTTGAGGCAACATTATTAATAGCTTGGGATGAAGCAAGAGATAGCACAGTTTGTGGCGAAGTGCTTGGTGTGTCAGCAAGTTAAGGCTGAACATCAGAGATCAGCAGGACTACTTCAACCGCTTTCCATCCCGGAGTAAAATGTGAGCACATCACCATGGACTTTGTTACGGGTTTTCCGAGGGGTCCAGCAGACCGAGATGCAGTTTGGGTGATTGTGCACAGATTGACTAAGGCAGCACACTTTTTACCCATTAGAGTTGGGCAATCTACAAAAGTTTTGGCAGAGATATACAAGAAGGAGATCGTACGCCTACATGTAGTACCAGTCATCATAGTTTTTGACAGAGATTCGAGGTTCACATCCCACTTTTGGAGGAGCATGCAGGAGAGCCTAGAAACTAGATTGAAGTTTAGCACTTCTTATAACCTGCAGACAGACGGATAATCTGAGCGCACCATTCAGACGTTGGAGGACATGTTGAGAGCATGTATGCTTGACTTTAGAGGATCTTGTTAGGATCACTTGCACTTGGTGGAGTTCTATTACAATAATTGCTACCAAGCAAGCATTCAGATGGCTCCTTTTGAAGCATTATACGGAAGGAAGTCTCAATCGCCAGTATGTTGGAGTTATGTGGGCGAGAGTCAAATTCTTGGACCGGATTTGGTGACTCACACTGTGGAGAAGGTCAAGCAGATTCAAGGTCATCTTCAGGCAGCGCAGGATAGACAAAAGCAATGGGCAGATACTCACCGTCGACCCCTAGAGTTTAAGTCGGGAGATCATGTGTTCTTAAGGATCTCCCCTACTAGAGGAACCATCAGATTTGTGGGTAGAGGAAAGCTTAGTCCGAGGTACATCAGAACAGTCGACGTGTTGCAGCGTATTGGCGAGGTTGCTTACAGACTAGCACTACCACAGTCCTTGGAGGCTGTCCAAGACGTGTTCCATGTCCAAAAATTGAGAAGGTATATGGCGGGTCCTAGCCATGTATTGGATCATTTAGAGATCATTGTGTCGATTTTGTCTTATGAGGAGCAACCGGTTGAGATTCTTGACTGCAGGGAGAAGGTGCTAAAGGGGAAGACCATTCGACTAGTATGTATTGCTTGGAAGCATCATTCACCGGGCGAATCGACTTGGGAGCGAGAGGATTCTATCTTAGAGTGTTTTCCTCACTTACGCGAGTCTTCAGGTATGAATTTACATACCGCATTCTTGTTTTTCTAGATCATGCCATATTATTAATTGCAACTACGAAAATTTCTAAGGTGGGTAGGTTGTAAAACTCATCACCCAAAAATAGGTATTTTCGTGTGTATTCTATATTTATTGTGTTTACTTAGATTATTTTAAAATTAATTTAAATTCAATTATTGTATTAGGATACTTCACCGTAGTTTGAACATTAATGACATAGAACGACCACAAAATCTACATCGCCCTACGTAGAAAGTAGCCTACACTGGAGACAATATCCATAGGATCGTCATGTAATAAAAAAATTGATCATTTAACATTAGTATGGTACTAGTGTAACAACCGAAGTTTCTTTTATGTAATATTTAGATATTTTTATATATATAATTTATTTGTGATTATTTTTCCAATCCAACCTTCTTCAATAAGCAACCCATAATTCCTCCATGCTAATTTAGGCTACTTTTCTCTTTTTGTAAGATTTATTTATGTATTTATTTATAATTATCTTATTCCTTTAGAACCCTAATCAAAACTTGTTTATTAATATATATTAGGATTAGAAATTTACCTTAGATTGCTACCAACCAAATTAGGAAACAACTTAAACTAATCATATTCCTACCCTCCCTCAAACCCGGGCCTCCTTTACCCATGCGCATGCCCTGTCTAAAACAAAACCCGTCGATCCTCTCAATATATATATATATATATATATATATATATATATATATATATATATATATATATATTCCTCATAACCCTAACCTAATCTCCTATCCTCCCCCATCACCAAACCGCCGACCCCATCCCCCATGGCAGCCCCCTCACGTGGACAAGCTCGAGGCTATCACCTCCATTCAAGAACCCTAGTTCATCTTCCTCCTCCACCTTCTAGTAAGTTCTTTCTTTAAACCTTCTCTCCTCCAACCTCTCTAATGTATATGAATGCATGAAAATATATATATATATATATATATATATATATATATATATATATATATATATATATATATATATATATTTATTTATTTATTTATTTATTTATTTATTTATTTATTTATTTATATAAATAAATAATTTTATATATGTTTACAACCAATTACCATGTTCTTTATTTTAAGGTTTTATTTTAGAGTTTTTCACATAAACCATGTAGGCATGTATGCACCAATTGGTAGAAATCTTGATTTAAACATGTTAATAAAAGAGAAATATGATGATTAAAATTATTTTATCCATATTTTTACTATTTATTTCAGAATATTAGTTTGATAAAGTTTTTGTTAATAAATTGCAATTACAATGTGTAGGGTGGCCTAGTTTAATATTTTATCCAAAATTCCGCATCGAACCCTTCCAAAACTTTATAAATAATTACATTATGTTTTATTAAACTATATCAAATTTAATTTTTAAATTATATTTCCTGAAATATTACTTTTGATTTAAATAAATTTTATGCATAAAAAGATATTTAGTTGACCTAGTTTGCATGTAAACTTATTGTAACTTGTTCTTTGGCCATATATGAATGTTCTCCCTATTATTTTGTGATTAAAACTTATTTTTTCATAATTAAATAAGATTTAAGATATTTATGCGAAGCTTAATAGTAGGGTTATATTGGCAAAATTTTGCCAATACTATTATTAGAAGACTAGTATTTGTCCAACGGAAAGACCAATAAGTAGACTTGATAAATATGCATGTAGGAACCCATTAAATAATTGCTTTCTATTATTTTAGAATTATTTTTAGAATTTAACATTTATTATGAAATTATCTTTTGAGAACTTGCATATCAGGGGAAACCCCACATATAATTGCATGACTAGTTATGAACCTTCGTAGAATTCCCTTGTGAGTTAAAAACCGTTAATTTTATTATTTTTAAATTTATTCCAGAATTAATAGTTTAATAAATAATATTTAAAAAATGATTTTGGTAATGTTTGATGGCTAGTAAAAATTTGGTGTTTAGTTACTTGCATGTACAACCAACGTAGGATTAATAACAAGATAATAACTTAACTTAACTAGATAATAAGAGTCTAATTGGAGTGATAATTAATTGGTAGGTGTTCGTGACGTTACTATGGTGAGCTCCGGACCAAATTTGTTGTGCTTGTAGCTTGTCTTGGAAGGCAATTACACATTGCTTGATTTTATTATTCAGTATACATATGCGTAGTTTTATTTGCAAGTTGTGCGCACACGTCTTAGAGTAGAAGATTTACCTGGTATATTGTGAAGGTACGTGGTATCTTATGACCTTACATATATTCAAAACAATCACTGAGTGAGTGCATGGACTAACGCGTCGACTGATCATCGATACATCATTTCGCGTCTTGTATTAGTAGTTAGTGTTGGCCTTGCAGTCTATATTTATTGACGTTGTTGCATTATGTCTGCACCGTGTATATTGTTCGCATACATTTGGAGGGGAGAATATACTATTGAGCGTATGTGATTTTTGTTTCTTACTATGTATATTGTGTCACACCCCAGTCCCAAAATACATAGGACTAGAAATACGTAACATGCCAGCTATGCATTCGACCAAACTCTGGTCCAACTCGAATACGTATAAGCTGCATTATAATGGTCTCTATCTAAATAATAAAGTAAATATAAATATCTATGTCTCAATCCACAATGAAAAGAATACACAAGAATGAGCTACATGTACTAAAGTCGGCCGCCCAGTAACACACAAACTCGAATAGACTCGAGAAAAAATATGAGTCTATAAAACTAGGCTACATCAAGAGATGAATAAACAATATGAATAAATAACCATAACTTCGGTAGAAATGATATAAGTACTTGGTACCAATGCCTGCAAGACAAACAACTCCATCAGCAACTCCAAACACTCCGTAATCGTCTATGTTGCAAAAACTGGCAGGAGACTAGGTCCTCAGAGGGGTAACAAGGTATAAAAAAAGTATGCCATAGTATAACAGAAAGAAACAAGTGCAACGTTGGTGTAATCTAGCATAACCACCTAAGTGAGACACAACTTTGAAGACAATATTCGACGCGTGGGCTGTCCAAATATAAAATCGTAGCTCCGAACACAGAGACACACGGGGCGTACCGTAGCTCCGAACACAGAGTCACACGGGTGATACTACGACTCTGGATACATGAATACTACATAAATATGAATATATACATATATACAGCACGTGCAGAGTAGCCCAAACGTCTAGTAACTGTCTTCTCCTCCTAAAGCGGTCAACGAGTGTTCGTTGAACTTGAACCTCTATCTAACAATCTCGTCCTACTGAAGTAACTATCAACAATCATGACCCTAAAGTTATCCCAAATTTTGGTCATGCTGACAGTATCAGGATACAGGAAGTCTAGCACGATGACAGTGTCTGAATGTGTCCTAGGATTCTGATGTAACCAAGTAGGCACATCAAAGTGTCACGAACATCTATCAATCGATTCCACACGTTACCAACGAACGTCTGCACCCGGATATGACCCGGATGCTAAGTAACGATTCTGATCCAAGCGCGCACAGTGCATAGATAAAACAAACAGTAATCTGGAAATTGAGATACAGGATAGCAAGGTACACTTGCCTGGAAGCAAGGCGAAGATTCGAACCCGAACTCGCCAAGGAAGTAGCAGCTCAAGATGGAAACTGGAGCAAATGTCTTCGGATGCCCGTCAGTGGCAAGAACAATAAACTCATCTTTCTTGTCACGCCCCAGTCCCAAAATACGTAGGACTAGGATACGTAACCATGCCAGCCACCCGTATATATGGCAACTCCAATATATGAAAACCATATATACGTGCGTACGCTGTATAATGAACAATAATTCATAAGTGGTAAAACTATCATCAGTCACAGGGTAATATCTAAATCTCATCCACAAAAATCAAATATGACAACCAATAACCATGTAACTAGATCTCAATAAATAGTATCTAAAGAATGACAGTCGGATGGAAACAAATCTACTGCCGAAATAGAATATAAAAGGAACCAGATACACACCATATAAGAACATCTGACAATCATGAGGCTCAAAAAGAAGGCCTCCTCGGAATATAAGTAGCATGTCCGGATCTGCGCTCCCGCGAATACTCATGAACATCTATACCTGGCAAGGGACCAGGTCCTCAGAGGGACATAACAAGATACATAGAAGCATGCCATAATGTAAATACTGAATAAATAAATGGGGTGTGCTAACCATCTAAGTGAATGCAATTTAAGACCTTGTACTACGCATGGGAATGTATAGGCTCGACATATGCTGACGTAATTCACCAATCATCGGGACTGGCTAGTATATGCCACATATGCCCCCGTTTAAGGGCATTGATGCTATCCCCATCTCTTAAGAGCATGGTAACTTGAAATATATTGCAACTCTCCATCTCCGAAGAGCATGGTAACTTGAAATATATTGCAACTCCCCATCTCATAAGAGCATGGTAACCCGCTATATATATCGTAATCCCCATCTCCGAAGAGCATGGTAACTTGAGTATATACAAGGGAGGGTGTCCCATACGCCTACTAGATGTCTTTCCCGCCCAATGTAGATATACAAGTCGTGAAAACGACGTAGACATCACGAACTATAATGCAAGTCTCTATAGAAAAAAAATCAACTAAGCTAAATACCGTTACACGTGTTGCTCATACTGATGGCCAGTCGCGCATGAGACACGCGTCCCTACTTGAACTCACTCTGTGATGTGTAATGATACGTGTCAAGGCCTGGGGAGTCATACCAATAACTCCACAACTTTAGGTGGGTCGACTAGACAATAGGTCAGACACAAGTCCTAACGTCAACGCCTTCGTTGACTGCACCCGAGTTTTCTCGGACGCGCACATTTATATAATTTAAAATAGATAAACATGTAACTAACAATAACTGAATTTAAACAGTACAACAAGGCAAGGTATACTTGCCTGGCAAGAGAGCTGCAAAATATAACGTCTAGATGTCAAATGCCAAAAGTCAGAAACTATGGCCTCAGAATAAATGTCTCTGGATGCTGAAATAAACATCACCAATAGTCTCAGAAAATATCAAATAGCTAGAAACTCCTGTCCTTAAGTCCAATTTGGACACAGGGGCAAAAATGACAGTTTTCGGTCAAAGCGGGGTCCACATGTGGGCCACTTTGCACCGAAAAACGTATCAGGGTCAAAGGTCTCCAAATTTGCCAAACTTAGTGTCAACAAGTCCAGAACGTCGATACGAACCCAACGGAATGTCCAGAACTGGATTCCGATGTGCCGATCACAACATCGCCCGTCAAGTGGAGCCTGTGGGGCCCACGATACGGGATTTTGTCAACGTTCTCAGAATCAACCAAACTTGGATCACAGGACCAGCGTATTGCTACGAGTCCGATGGCGCAAGTTTTGTTTCGATCCGACGTGTGTACACAAAGTTACAGCGTGTTCCAGAACAGGCGGATACGGGACGTTGTCGGCGGATACGCGTTGATTTCGGTGTGCACGCACATCCAAATCAACTTCTGTGAAATCCCGCACGTCAGTATCAACGGCGCGCACGTTTCGGTAAAGACCGCGTGCGACCATGTCGTCCCGTTTGGCGGGGCGTACTCAGTTTCGGGGTGAAACATGGCGTTATTTTTCCTGTTTTTGGATCGCGGTTCGCGATCGCCATAGGACGCGATGCACCGAGCGGGTTGCACGGGCATCGAGAGGGTTACATAACCTACGTGTCATAACTGACGGAATTAAAAACGGAACTACGAGGAGATAGAACGGGTTACCTGAACAGGGCTCCGTGGAAACTGAATTTCCCGTGTCCGGTCACCGTGTTGTGTCCTGGTTGCTGTGTCCGGGCTGTGTCCAGCTGCTGTGTCCAGTCTGAGTCCAGTGGAGACTTGCCGGAGCTTCGCCGTGGCAGCTCAGGGCGGAGCTCGTCGGTCAGCGGGGCGGCCGGGCAGGCCACGGCGAGGCGATTGGAAGTCGACGAGGGCTGGGAGAGGCGAGACTACTGTGCTCCGGTTGCTGTGTCGACACAACGTCGACTCGGCTCTTGTGTCCTTATACTTGTCAACATCGATCCCCCTCGTGTCCGATTCGACTAAACTGCCTCACTGAAGCCAATCGTCGAATACCTGATGGGCAGGAACCGAAGAAACCATTTTGGAGTTTGATCAAGAATTTCTAGCAAGAATTGATAACACCTCAGTGTATCAAGTTGTGACTAAAATATCAAAATCTCTTTCATCAAGAACCGAAAGTAATCCATGAATTTGATCAAGAACCGCTCGAGCAAAATATGGATCGAGTTCGAAACTCAGATCGATCGGTCTTCGTGTTTGAACTGAAGAACTTGGATCGATCTCTGATCTCCATCGACCCAACCGATCAAATTAAATCAAGCAAAGAAAAAGGAAGCACTCTCCGATCGGTTGACAGGAATGACTGCCTCGAACTCTCGGTAGTGGAAGAATGATCACCGCTGGCCTGCCCGCGGAGGAACTCGTCGCTGTTGCTCGCGGAAAGGATCGCCGCGCCGATCGCAGCAGATCGCCGGTGCTCCGTCGTCTGGAGGAATCGCGTCGCCATGTCGTTAGTGGACCCGTCGGAGTCCGCCGCGAGATGAACGCGCCGGTGAGGAAGCTTGTTGGAGCTGCTAGTGTGTCACGACCCGCACCCGGTTTAGGGGCACGAGTGCGTGGGTACGTCCAGCCTACGCCGCAGCATCGGCGGTAGAACGCTGTCTAGGTCAAGTACTATCTAACAATCTCACACTAGTATCCAACTACATAAGGAGACACGGATAACACTATAAAAATGAACAACATACTCAATCACCACTACAGCACGATAAGAATTTGAAGAAATAACAGAATATGACACAAGTCTAAAATAATCATACCTGCAAACAGTAACAACCAATCCCCAAGTGTGTCGAAAACCAGTCTACTAAGGTCACAGTCTGGAAAAATATTTTCCAGTCAGGAAGGAGCAAAGTACATCTCTAAATAGCAGTTCTATATAAATGACATAAACTATGTAGCAGTTCTAGATGGAAATATACCAGATGCATGTATAGGTACGAGAAATGTACAATGAAAGAAATACTGGAAATACTGTAAGTAAATGCAGGAAAAGAAACAATATGTCAATGAGCAAGAAACCTATGACTAAGTGTGTGAGTACTAGCTTTAACATGTGATCGGCTTGGGAACTTGATCAGGCTGGTTACATGTGATTAGCTATGATTCATGGAAGGTCAGGCTAACCGTGGGTTAGCTATGATGCATGGAGAGGTCAGGCTAATCACACGTAACAGCTATGAAGCATGGAGAGGTCAGGCCGCACCCGACGTGAGATGTAGGGTGAGCTATGATGCATGAATAGTTGGGTATGATCACATATCTACACTAAAATACTCCCCAAACCCCCGACTGGTATAGTAGATCAAATCATGGTACGCTATGGCACGGGATTCCCTAGGGAGGTAGCAAATCTCCCCGAAAATCAGTGTCTGTACATGCACAAGATATCAAGGAAACAAGTCTTGTACAAGCTACACCATGAATAAGGAATAACATCTCATGACGAGATCCGTGTATACCAATCCGTATAACCAACGTGTCAAGAACATGGATATTTACACTAGATACAGTGAACATAGGAGATATCATAAATTAGAAACTAATCAGAGAATGTACTCGCCTTGGGTCCTTAGCTGTCAATACCAATGTCCTGTTCCAGAATATCGCATGGAGGAACAAACAGTCCTAAAGACATATAATAACAATACAATATTTGCATCAGAAACTATACTAAACACACAAGCAAATACTAACTCAGGGGCTATGTCCGGCATGGGACTCAGTCAACTAGGGTCATCTAGTTAGACAGACATCTATAACACATTATACCTATTTAACTAACAATATTTATACATGCACCAATTTAAATGTATTTACAATATATATATATATATATATGCCTTTTTAAATACATATTTGATTTATACTAGTTGAACATTATATATGTATACTCATACATATGCTAACAATACATTTTTAAAATATATATATATATTGTCAATGTTATTATTAAAATATATACTAATACTAGTACATCACATTAAATACAAATACAATACATTAATTGTATGTACAAGATATATATATACATTTATACTAATTATACATATTTGAAAATATATTAAGTACATACATATACAAAATATATACATATACTAAACATTATATATTTTTATACCAAAATACCTACATATATATTAAAGGAAATACACATATACATATTCATTTAAATATGTATATATATATAAATCATAATAGATGTATATACATATACATATACACCAAAATACCAAAATGTGTTTTTATTAACCATATACCAATATAAATTTTATATATATATTTATACCAAGGTAATATTTATACTATATACAGGTATATATATACCAATAGAGAAATACACTATGTATTTATATATATATATATATATATACATATGTATGTATGCGTACACATATACACACACACGCGTATACACATACATGTATATATGTATTTACATACATATGTATTTATACACATTAATTAACTTATATACAATTACTTATACATTAGTTATATTAACATATGCATTAGGGAAGGAGGAAAGAGGGGGAGAAGAAACTTACTGTGAAGTCGGGTTGGCCGGAGTACGGCAGGCAGCGGGAGGGAGCCGGACGGGAACAGTGGGGATGGACGTGGTGGTTGGGAGCAGCGGGTCGGAGAGGTGATCGGGAAGGGGCACTCGGGGAAGAACAGCAGCGGCGAGGGGAGGAGCAGGCCAGGGGGTCGGTGCTCGGGGTCTCGGTTGGTCGCCGGAAGAAGAGTGGGGAGTCGCAGCGGCCGCCGGAGGGAGTTGGAGGGTGATGATGGTAGTAGATGATGGTGGTGGTGGTGAATGTAGCCGGAGGTGGTGGTGGTGTATGTGGTTGATGATGGTGGTGGTGGGAGTTGAAGAGTAGCGGGGATGGCCGGGGTTGACAGCAGGCCAGCGGGAGTCGAGGAGAGTAGAGGCGGAGGGAGGAATGGCAGAGGGGAGTCTGCCGAGGTTCAGGCCGAGCGGGATTGACAGCGGTCGCCGGAGGGCTGGGCTCGGGCTGACCGGACTGACAGCGGGCCTCCGGACTGCAGTCGAGTGGAGCTCGGGAAGAACAGCAGAGGGAGAGGGCCGCCGGGTTCAGAGGGGGCCGGGAAGCACAGGGGGTGAACAGGGTTCCCAGTTTCCCCCCCTAACTATTTGAATTTGAATTCAAAAAGTAAAAGAAGAAGAAGAAGGAGAAGAAGAAGAAGAAGAAAGGAAAGAGAAGGAGAAAGAAAAGAGAAGAAGAAAGGAAGAAATTTTTCTTCCTACGGTTGAGGTTGAGGATGGAGGCTTGGTAGGGGAAACCTAGGTTTCTAGGGATTAGGGTTGATGTAGATAGGACATTAAATAGGATGAGGGTGTGGGTAAATCAAAGGTGAGGATGCACCCAATTAAATGGGTGGTCCAGATTAAACATGAAGAAAATTGTTTTCATGTAAAGTAGAGTGGGAAAAAATGCAATTTGGTCCACAAATAATAACCTTTCCATTTGGTCTTGGACAATGGAGTGATGACACCTACAATTGAATAATTGCAACTTAGCCCCTTAAATTCGGGAAATTGCACAAACACATAAAATGACAAAAATTTTGCGGGCGATTCGGTGTCCGGTGTTTTGTAGGGTCAGGGGGCGCTGTAAGTTTGGTGTGGGCTAAAATAGCAGGGCACTGGAATTAAATTGGGATTTTAGAATTGGTTTAAATAGTATCCTCAATTTAATTAGAATAAAATGCAAGTTGTGTTCTATAATTAATTAGGAGTACCTGGGGCCAAAATCAGGTCAGGTCATCAATACCAATAATGAAGAAGACTCAGAACAGAATATTACCCTAATTTGGGCCGCATGAAAAATAGGTCAAGATTGCCTAAAATTTTCGATTGGAACGCACAACAATACAAGAATAGGAATTTAATAAATAACGTCCGCGACGATTTTTGTGCGGCTAGGAATAATGCACAGAGGGCACAATTATGAGCTGCAGAAATAGCAGAATGGAAGGCGGGCATGTCTAGGGCACGATTGTGAAATTTGTTGGAAGACAAAAGTCAGGATAGCGCTCCAAATATCGACGCAAAGGCAATGCGCAATAATTAATTAAAATACGGTAATTAATTACAATCTCCAATAAATAAATTCTAGATAAAATAATTAACCCCAAAATCCCATAATTCGGACAGGTGTTCCTCTACTGACTTCTAGGTCAAGTCTGCTAGTTCAAAACAAATAAACACTGTATATAATATTATATTTAAATTACACATCACACATTTATTTAAATCAAATATACTATCATGCAATTAATTAATTGTAACTACCATAATATTAAATATTGTAAAAAGTCGAAAATACCCCTGTTTTCGGAACGTGGTAGTGACAAGTCTACCCACCTTAAAAGAATTTTGTCCTCGAAATTTAAAATCCTCATAGTAGCGTTTAATCATACACATTATCATTTCCCTCAAAGTTTAAATTCATCATCCATGAAATTAGGTAATAATCCACAATGTCTTTTCACAATTTTTAAAAATTTTGTATTATTTGTATTCCTGAAAAAATCCTCGAAATAGAATCAAAGTCCATTTTTTATCAAAAATTTCCTGAAAGTTTTTAGTTAATAATTCAAAACTCGGAATTTAATATCCACTCCTCTAACTTGGTTTTAATCAATGCACATATATAAAAATGTAATCTCGTTCAAAAAGTTTGAATTTAAACATTAGTCCATCAAAAATTTTATTTCTCGATTTTTTCTTCCCTCAAAATACTTAACAATGCGATACTTAAGGATTCTCCAAATGCAACATCCAAGTATAACATTTTTTTTTAAAATTCATAACTTGCAATCAAATAATTATAATGATAATCTCCTTAATTTCCTCAAATTCTAATGGTAACCCCAATCATATCATATCCCTCCTGGAATTAATAAATCACCAATTTTGCCATATTAATTTCTTAACCCTTTATTTAAATCGATGTTTATCCTTGAGTTTTAATCATCTTGTCAATCATCTTTTCTCTCCTGTCAAGTCATAACCCTTTCATAAATCTTCGTCATGGTCAAACCCCAATAATCTTGGTCTAAAATCTTTCCTATAATCATACAACATGCAACCCAAGGGAAATATGTACAGTCATAGTGTCTTTTGTCATGGTATTGCAGTCTCTGAATCAGGGGTACTACTAACTATATTATAACAAGAATCATGCATACAAGCTACGGTACTAAGGTATCAGTCAATCAATCAAATAGGTAGGAACAGAATGAAGGAAAGAACAGAACCTGCTAACCCATTACCTGTAGTATCTCCTACCTCTAACATATACTTAACTCTAGCATATTCACTAACTAATTCCTATTCCTGTACACTGGTACCCATATCAACTAGTCATTTATCCACAAGATCCATGAATATATCCATGTGCACACACATGTCTATTAACACCTAAATCTGATGCCAAGAATCTCTAATATAACCATGATTCAATAATACATCTAAGTTGATACCTCTATCTCCTTAGTAGCATACCCTCTGTCAGTTCCCGTTCCTACTACAATTGTCCATACTATTTCTCATCGCTCCAGTGCACACCAAGTGTAACACCATACTAAGTGCTAACCCTTTCTACAAATCTAGATGGACACCCAAGTCAGTCTGCGGTGCCATCTCAATCCTGCTCAAGTTATCAGATCCTTACACATGTATATCATCTAATCATATATTAATATTCATATCTCTCATCTACCCTAAAATTAATCCTCAAAATAATCGTCAAGGTTTAACTTCTCGATCAACTTAAAAATGAATTGTATATACCTCCTCAAAATTAGATACTCAACATCGAAACAAAATTTAATCACTTCTAAAATCTTTGTAGCCTTAACCATGTTTATTGAATTCATATTTGAAATCCTCAAAAACTTAATGACAAAATCTCAACTCCTCTATTATTCTAAAAATACAATCTTATTTCCACCTTTTAATTTATAACTCCACAATGTACATATTAGTGCTCACGGTCTCTGATACTCAAGGTGCACTCAATGCATCTAGTGTCTATAATTGTGTACTAAAATTGTACTGCCTGAATCACTTGTACTCTTACCTCCAATGATGAAAGTCATCATCAATTGTGTTTTCTTTCATGATTTCAATTTATGTCAACTGGTATATCATCTAATTATCATCACACCGAGTGCTTACTGTTACTAGCACCATTTTCAATAATCCTTGATATAGAATCATCGGCACTCTTGGTATTATATTACTAGCTTCATTAATGAATCATCTCATCAAGCTCATTAGAACTCATGTTTATCTGTACCTTCTATAATACTCATGTTTCTTTACTCTCATGGACATGTGTATGGTTCTTCATCTCGATTGATGTATAGGTATTTTCCTTTAACCCTTTACAACCTGTTAAACTGATCTGTGATACGCCTCACCATTTTCATTACCAATTCCGATATTTCTCTATCCATGACACCTCATTAACTCTTTATGCGTATATATTTCCTTACCTTTAACACTTCCGATATCAATCATCAAATTGAACATCATGCTCCATAAATCCTTAACACAATTCCTGGATACTTAATTGTTCACGTAGATCATCCAATTGCATAATCATGATTATCCAGGACGGGTATGTTGGCTCTGATACTAACTCTTGAACTATCACTGATACTCTATACTCTCCTTCTACTCACAGTCTCTAATGACCTTATCCTAGAACCATTGTTACAAGGTACTATGCTATGGGTTAATTCTAGATCAAAGCCTACTGCTCACATGTCCAACTAGGAAACACTTACAAACTCACAAGCAACACTCAGTCAATACTAATACTCAAGGCACAGACATAATTACAAGTCACTAATTATCATACTTAACAAGGAACCCTCAAGGAATAGAAGCTCAAAAGGAATTGGATTGAGGACAGAAGGTATCTTTACTACTAGTAAAGAAAAGAAGCGATGGAACAAAGTCCTGGAATAACAGAAATAGATAAGTCTTGAGATGATATTTTAAGAACCAATTTAAGATACAACCTGATAATCATACACGTCTATCCGAAATTATGACACTCAGAATCCTCGCCACGCCAGTAAGCATAGACGCGATAAACGACAGGTTCCGTAACTAAGGTATGCAACTCCATAATCACGTCATCTAGAATCTTCGCCACGCCAACCGGTATGGCTGCGAGAGACCCTAAGTTTCATAACTACAGTATGTACATCCAAGTCAGGTTCCTACGTTCTCGTAACGATAGCTAATATGGCTGCGATAAACTCTAGGTTCCATAACCAAAGTAGACGTTTTACCTTTCTCACTGTCCTCATCAATATATGTCATCAGATGATACCGTAAATGTTAGCCCGTAAAATTTATCTCGATATGAAATTAACTCAACAACGATGCCAAGAATTAAATTTAACAACTGGTCAACAAGAATCAAACTCAATATCAACGAGTGAGGACGGACGGAAACAAGGGCGAAGGAATTAAATTGGAAATTATAATAAGATTCTCATGGGGTCATCCCAGGAATCTCTCAAGGAATTGTGATTGAGTATCGCTCTCGTCCTAGTATACTATGTCCTATATCCTATGGCAGGCACGCAGTAGTGTAACAAAGATGCCACACTACCACGACATCGCTCAACTTGCGAAGTCTGACCTGCATGGGCCACCACTAAAAACGTGTCACGACCCGCACCCGGTTTAGGGGCACGAGTGCGTGGGTACGTCCAGCCTACGCCGCAGCATCGGCTGTAGAACGCTGTCTAGGTCAAGTACTATCTAACAATCTCACACTAGTATCCAACTCCATAAGGAGACACGGATAACACTATAAAAATGAACAACATACTCAATCACCACTACAGCACGATAAGAATTTGAAGAAATAACAGAATACGACACAAGTCTAAAATAATCATACCTGCAAACAGTAACAACCAATCCCCAAGTGTGTCGGAAACCAGTCTACTAAGGTCACAGTCTGGAAAAATATTTTCCAGTCAGGAAGGAGCAAAGTACATCTCTAAATAGCAGTTCTATATAAATGACATAAACTATGTAGCAGTTCTAGATAGAAATATACCAGATGCATGTATAGGTACGAGAAATGTACAATGAAAGAAATACTGAAAATACTGTAAGTAAATGCAGGAAAAGAAACAATATGTCAATGAGCAAGAAACCTATGACTAAGTGTGTGAGTACTAGCTTTAACATGTGATCGGCTTGGGAACTTGATCAGGCTGGTTACATGTGATTAGCTATGATTCATGGAAGGTCAGGCTAACCGTGGGTTAGCTATGATGCATGGAGAGGTCAGGCTAATCACACGTAACAGCTATGAAGCATGGAGAGGTCAGGCCGCACCCGACGTGAGATGTGGGGTGAGCTATGATGCATGGATAGTTGGGTATGATCACATATCTACACTAAAATACTCCCCAAACCCCCGACTGGTATAGTAGATCAAATCATGGAACGCTATGGCACGGGATTCCCTAGGGAGGTAACAAATCTCTCCGAAAATCAGTGTCTGTACATGCACAAGATATCAAGGAAACAAGTCTTGTACAAGCTACACCATGAATAAGGAATAACATCTCATGACGAGATCCGTGTATACCAATCCGTATAACCAACGTGTCAAGAACATGGATATTTACACTAGATACAGTGAACATAGGAGATATCATAAATTAGAAACTAATCAGAGAATGTACTCGCCTTGGGTCCTTAGCTGTCAATACCAATATCCTGTTCCAGAATATCGCATGGAGGAACAAACAGTCCTAAAGACATATAATAACAATACAATATTTGCATCAGAAACTATACTAAACACACAAGCAAATACTAACTCAGGGGCTATGTCCGGCATGGGACTCAGTCAACTAGGGTCATCTAGTTAGACAGACATCTATAACACATTATACCTATTTAACTAACAATATTTATACATGCACCAATTTAAATGTATTTACAATATATATATATATATATGCCTTTTTAAATACATATTTGATTTATACTAGTTGAACATTATATATGTATACTCATACATATGCTAACAATACATTTTTAAAATATATATATATATTGTCAATGTTATTATTAAAATATATACTAATACTAGTACATCACATTAAATACAAATACAATACATTAATTGTATGTACAAGATATATATATACATTTATACTAATTATACATATTTGAAAATATATTAAGTACATACATATACAAAATATATACATATACTAAACATTATATATTTTTATACCAAAATACCTACATATACATTAAAGGAAATACACATATACATATTCATTTAAATATGTATATATATATAAATCATAATAGATGTATATACATATACATATACACCAAAATACCAAAATGTGTTTTTATTAACCATATACCAATATAAATTTTATATATATATTTATACCAAGGTAATATTTATACTATATGCAGGTATATATATACCAATAGAGAAATACACTATGTATTTATATATATATATATATATACATATGTATGTATGCGTACACATATACACACACACGCGTATACACATACATGTATATATGTATTTACATACATATGTATTTATACACATTAATTAACTTATATACAATTACTTATACATTAGTTATATTAACATATGCATTAGGGAAGGAGGAAAGAGGGGGAGAAGAAACTTACTGTGAAGTCGGGTTGGCCGGAGTACGGCAGGCAGCGGGAGGGAGCCGGACGGGAACAGTGGGGATGGTCGTGGTGGTTGGGAGCAGCGGGTCGGAGAGGTGATCGGGAAGGGGCACTCGGGGAAGAACAGCAGCGGCGAGGGGAGGAGCAGGCCAGGGGGTCGGTGCTCGGGGTCTCGGTTGGTCGCCGGAAGAAGAGTGGGGAGTCGCAGCGGCCGCCGGAGGGAGTTGGAGGGTGATGATGGTAGTAGATGATGGTGGTGGTGGTGAATGTAGCCGGAGGTGGTGGTGGTGTATGTGGTTGATGATGGTGGTGGTGGGAGTTGAAGAGTAGCGGGGATGGCCGGAGTTGACAGCAGGCCAGCGGGAGTCGAGGAGAGTAGAGGCGGAGGGAGGAATGGCAGAGGGGAGTCTGCCGAGGTTCAGTCGGAGCGGGATTGACAGCGGTTGCCGGAGGGCTGGGCTCGGGCTGACTGGACTGACAGCGGGCCGCTGGACTGCCGTCGGGTGGAGCTCGGGGAGAACAGCAGAGGGAGAGGGCCGCCGGGTTCAGAGGGGGCCGGGAAGCACAGGGGGTGAACAGGGTTCCCAGTTTCCCCCCCTAACTATTTGAATTTGAATTCAAAAAGTAAAAGAAGAAGAAGAAGAAGAAGAAGAAGGAGAAGAAGAAGAAGAAAGGAAAGAGAAGGAGAAAGAAAAGAGAAGAAGAAAGGAAGAAATTTTTCTTCCTACGGTTGAGGTTGAGGATGGAGGCTTGGTTGGGGAAACCTAGGTTTCTAGGGATTAGGGTTGATGTAGATAGGACATTAAATAGGATGAGGGTGTGGGTAAATCAAAGGTGAGGATACACCCAATTAAATGGGTGGTCCAGATTAAACATGAAGGAAATTGTTTTCATGTAAAGTAGAGTGGGAAAAAATGCTATTTGGTCCACAAATAAATAACCTTTCCATTTGGTCTTGGACAATGGAGTGATGACACCTACAATTGAATAATTGCAACTTAGCCCCTTAAATTCGAGAAATTGCACAAACACATAAAATGACGAAAATTTTGCGAGCGATTCGGTGTCCGGTGTTTTGTAGGGTCAGGGGGCGCTGTAAGTTTGGTGTGGGCTAAAATAGCAGGGCACTGGAATTAAATTGGGATTTTAGAATTGGTTTAAATAGTATCCTCAATTTAATTAGAATAAAATGCAAGTTGTGTTCTATAATTAATTAGGAGTACCTGGGGCCAAAATCAGGTCAGGTCACCAATACCAATAATGAAGAAGACTCAGAACAGAATATTACCCTAATTTGGGCCGCATGAAAAATAGGTCAAGATTGCCTAAAATTTTTGATTGGAACGCACAACGATACAAGAATAGGAATTTAATAAATAACGTCCGCGACGATTTTTGTGCGGCTAGGAATAATGCACAGAGGGCACAATTATGAGCTACAGAAATAGCAGAATAGAAGGCGGGCATGTCTAGGGCACGATTGTGAAATTTGTTGGAAGACAAAAGTCAGGATAGCGCTCCAAATATCGAAGCAAAGGCAATGCGCAATAATTTATTAAAATACGGTAATTAATTACAATCTCCAATAAATAAATTCTAGATAAAATAATTAACCCCAAAATCCCATAATTCGGACAGGTGTTCCTCTACTGACTTCTAGGTCAAGTCTGCTAGTTCAAAACAAATGAACACTGTATATAATATTATATTTAAATTACACATCACACATTTATTTAAATCAAATATACTATCATGCAATTAATTAATTGTAACTACCATAATATTAAATATTGTAAAAAGTCGAAAATATTCCTGTTTTCGGAACGTGGTAGTGACATAGTGCTCCATATCCTCGAAGGACTGTCGGAGCTCGCGTCGGTCGGAGCTCGCGTCGGTCGGAGCTCGATGGAATGTGATCGGCTCTAAGCTCCCGCCATGCCGACGAGCTCTCGAGCGCGGGAAGGAGAAGTGGAGATGGATCTGTGTTTCTGTGGTGAATGGGTTCTATACATAGGGGGAGAGAGAGAGAGAGAGAGAGAGTCGGTAGAACAGGGGGGTATTGTATACCACTTTCTTTCCTTTCTTCCTTTCCTTTCCTTTCCTTTCCTTTTTACTGCTGTTGTTTTCTTTCTTACTCTTCTTTACTTTCTTTCTTAGTTTGCTTCTTACTAACTTAAACTTCAAACCATTCACTTTTGCTACTGCTGTTGTTTTATAAAGTGAATGGTTTTGGTTTTGTTTAAACGGGTCTTTGGCTTTATGGATTTGGGTTTGGGTTTGGGTTTTTTTGTTTTTATTTTCTTTTTCTTTTATAGAAATTAAATAGATATTTTAAGTAAAATATCTAAAGATATTTTATAGGATATTTTTGAGATATTTTCGGGTGGGTCCCGCTTCCAAATGGACGGTGCAGGTTCACCAGCCAATGAGGGGGTGACACCTCGCATGGTAATTTGCAAAAAAGTCCCTGTAATTCCATAAATTGCACAGAGGTCCCTATTTTGGGAAATTGTGCAATTACGAAATTGCCTGGGAAAAACACCTGATTCCTGAAAATTCTAAATTGCACAGAACTGAGGAAAATTGCTATGTGAGGGCCCTGGGGGGGTGGGGGTGAGTCTGGGCAGGGACTGGGCCTGGTTTTCTTGGGTGATACGGGCCATCGTATTTATTAATTAATAAATACTGCGCACGGTGTTCTCTAATTATTTAGAGGCAGGTAGGGTCATAATTTTAACACGGTGTCAATATACTAAATGTAGTATACTTAGTGTAGAATATTTACGTATTTTTGTCTGGACAAAACAGGTGCATGTTGGGCCTCAAATCCCTATTGGAACAGGGATGGGTACAGATCTAGGAATTTAAATACGTACGTTTGTAACGATATTTGTGCGTCTAAAACGAGGCTCAAAACAGAGTATCTGGAAGTTGCACAAAGTGCAGGATAGTAGACTGGCATGCTTAGGAGAGGTATGTGAACTTTGTTCGGGGATAACAGTCAAGGTAAAGCTCCAAATAATTAGGTGATGGACAGGTGCACAAGTCAATAGGATATGTAAGCAAAATAAATTAAAATATTGCAATAAATCCTAAATTGTTAAAAATAATCCTAAAATGCTGGAATCTGGTCGAGGGGGTTTACATTTCTCTAACTAACGATGATAGGAGATGTCAGGAGTAGAGATTAAACCAAAATCCTTCAGACATAAATCACCAAAAGCTCTAGCCATAGCCAAACTAGGTGAATCATTGTTAGGCAACCACAGTCGTGCTACCTCCGGTTCACTCTGCAAAGTAAAAACTTTTCCTCTGCATTGCTTGATTCTGGCAGCTTCCCTAGGAAGATTGGGCTTCAAGTCCTCAGTCAACTACAAAGCAACCAAATTGTTATTTTTATCTCGTGCACCCATTATTGCTCTCGAGTCTCCAACATTTGTAATTACAAGATCCTATCCCTACTTTATTATAGTAACGACAGTAGTCCCACTGCAGAAACAATCAATTGTTGTGTGAAGACGGAGGAAGTAACTGGCTCTGCTCCGGGAGTCAACTCTATAGTGAACTCTATCTCGCTGTCAGGCCTGTAAGATCCTCTGGAAACACGTCCTCAAACTTTGATATAAAGTGAGGGTACACCAGTTCACCTTCTGTAATATATGCCTCTAAGATAGATGGGCACCATGCTCTCGAACTCCTCGAAGAAACTCAAACTCATGGTGATCTGGTGGTCTAAATATAATGCAACCACGTCGGCAATCTAGCGTCGTGTGGTATTGGCTCGACCAATCCATGCCTAGGACAATGTCATAGTCTAGACTTAACCTCATAATAAATTCTCCCGTTCTATTTACAACACTAATCCTCAAAAAAATCTCTTCCTTCCCTAATGTATAATTACTCTTCTCCTCAAATTTCTCCCTAAAATTGTATTCCTCAAATTTTTTCTTTCCGATATTTATTGCTCCGAGTCACATAGTGCAATTATAATAATGGTATCACCCAAGCACATGTTAGAATTCTTGGTATCAGATAATCATCTTCCAGGTGAGAGCCTAAAATTTTATCTTCTCTAGTTCATAATATCGTTCCTGGTATCGCTATATGCTATAACTAATTCCTAGCATCTGGCTATTCATTTCCATAATTTATTCTAGAGGGTTAGGATCAACGATCTTTCTAGCTCCCAGTACTTCCCAAATCACTGCTATCTCACGTACTGGTAGGGTTTTATTAGTTCTAGAAATGTACTATTAGGTCCAATTCTCTTGCTTATAATCCACACTAGTTCTAGAATCTAAAAGATCCTATCAATCTACCCTACTAAGGGTAACAATCTTCTTAGAGAATATTACATAAATAATGTCTTATGTCGTCTGAACTACGATATTCTTCTGGAAGAAACCATCAAGAACAAGCTTTTGTCTTTCCAAAATAAAAGGAGATGAGAAACAAGGATAATGATATTGATGAAAAAGGAATGAATACAATTTGGAAGTCCAAGGGCGATAATCAAATACAAAGGGAGTTTTAAAAATTGATTATGTATTGAGATCATATTCAATAATAAATCCTAAATTGCAGGCTCGTTTGGTACAGTAACGTAACTGAATCGATATGCTCTTGGACCTGTATGTGCCAACACAAAAATATGTCACGCCCTAGTCCCAAAATACGTAGGACTAAAAATACGTAACATGCCAGCTACGCATTTGACCAAACTCTGGTCCGACTCGAATACGTATAAGCTACATTATAATGGTCACTATCTAAATAATAAAGTAAATATAAATATCTATGTCTCAATCCACAATAAACAAAATACACAAGAATGAGCTACATGTGCTATAGTCGGCCGCACAGTAACACACAAACTCGAATAAACTCGAGAAAAAATATGAGTCTATAAAACTAGGCTACATTAGCAGATAAATAAACAATATGAATAAATAACCATAAATTAGGTAGAAATGATATAAGTACCTGGTACCAATGCCTACAAGACAAGCAACTCCATCAGCAACTCCAAAGACTCCGTAATCGTCTATGCTGCAAAAACTAGCAGTAGACCAGGTCCTCAGAGGAACGTAATAAGGTACAAAAATAGTATGCCATAGTATAACAGAAAGAAACAAGTGCAACGCCGGTGTAATCTAGCATAACTACCAAAGTGAGACACAACTTTGAAGACAATATTTGACGCGTGAGCTGTCCAAATATAAAATCGTAGCTCCGAACATAGAGACACACGGGGCGTACCGTAGCTCCGAGCACAGAGACACACGGGTGATACTACGACTCGGGATACAGGAACACTACATAAATAGGAACATATACATATATACAGCGCGTGCAAAGTAGCCCAAATGTCTAGTAACTATCTTCCACTTACAAAGCGGTCAACGAGTGTTCGTTCAACCTGAACCTCTATCTAATAGTCTCGTCATACTGAAGTAACTATCAACAATCATGACCCTAAAGGCATCCCAAATTCCGGTCATGCTGACAGTATCAGAATACAGGAAGTCTGGCAACGATGATGGTGTCTGAATGTATCCTAGGGTTCCGATGTAACCAAGTAGGTACATCAAGGTGTCGCGAACATCTATCAATCGATACCAGACGTTACCAACGAACGTCTGCACCCGCATATGACCCGGACTCTAAGTAATGATTCTGATCCAAGCGCGCACAATGCATAGATAAAATAAACAGTAATCTTGAAACTGAGATACAGGATAGCAAGGTATACTTGCCTAGAAGCCAGATGAAGATTCGAACCCGAACTTGCCAAGGAAGTAGCAACTCAAAATGAAAACTGGAGCAGATGTCTTCGGATGCCCGTCAGTGGCAAGAACAATAAACGCATCTTTCTCTGACAGACAATGATAGGAGATGTCAGGAGCAGAGATTAAACCAAAATCCTTCAGGCAAAAATCACCCAAAGCTCTAGCCATAGCCAAACCAGGTGAATCATTGTTAGGAAACCACAGCCGTGCTACCTCAGGTTCACTCTACAAAGCAAAAACTCTTCCCCTGTATTGCTTGATTCTGGCAGCTTCCCTAGGAAGATTGGGCTTCAAGTCCTCAGTCAACTGCAAAGCAACCAAATTGTTATTTTTATCTCGTCCACCCAGTATTGCTCTCGAGTCTCCAATATTTGTAATTACAAGATCCTGTCCCTGCTTTTTTACAGTAATTACAATAGTCCCATTGCAGAAACTATCAATTGTTGTGTGAAGCTTCAGTTCCTTATCCATCAACCAGAAGGCCTTCAAAAGAGATTGCCCAAAGGGAACATACATCTCAGGTATCTTCTCATTCTCATTGACATTTATGTACTCACCACAATCATGACCAATGCTTTCTTCAGAATAAAGGCTCCCATGCACAGAGCCATTAAGGCAAGGACTATTTTGTCCACTAAGAGTACTTCTCCATTGGGTGCACAACTTGAGAGGAAGAGCATCTCTGACTTTTTTTTGGAAACCATATGCTCATACGGACCATGACCATCAAATACTCCACAAAAGATGGTGTCTCTTCTTGAAGTAAAATTCTCCCAGGCCAGTGTTGCATCCTGGTTAGGCCCCTTCTTCCCTTGCTGCGTGTAGAGGAAGGCCACATCGCTCGCACCGTTCAGGAACATCCGCCCAGGCAACCAGTGCACCTCCTCCTCGCAGATCTCCCTTCAGGTAATAGAGCGACGACCGATGAGTGTAGCACTATCTTCACTCCTCTTCTTCTTTCCATTTCTGAATTTTTTTTCCAGTCAGTACAACAGACCTTCAAAGAAGAAGAGGAAGAGAAAGAGGTCACGGTGGGGATTTATTTTGGTGAGTTGGGAGTTGCAGTATCGGGAGAAGGGGAAGAAGTGAAGAAGAAGAAGAAGAAGTGAAGGAGGAGAATAAGAGCTCGGCTGAAGGAAGAGGGAGGAGAGAGAGGGGGGTTTCCTAGGCTTCTCTAGGGATTAGGGATGGCTGCTTTGGGAATGGTATGAGGAGGAGTTATTATAGGAGAATGTGTGGTGGTGATGAAAGAGCATTTTGAATCAAGGGCGTTGATTCATCATGAAGAAATTATACAAAACAAATGGGGAGAGAGATGGTGAGTTGACCGGTCCATGAGAGGGTGGGGGGTTCTTCATTGGCCTTAACCAATAGAGTGGTGACATCTAGCACCCTATTTGCAAATAAGTCTCTTAACTTTTGGATATTTGCACATGAAGAAAAAGTGGTGGGGATTTGGTGTGGGAAGTGGTGTTTTGTGTTATATAGGGTGAGAGGGTGTTGTGTGTTTTGCATGAGCTTCATGAAAGGGTTATTGGGTTAAATTGGGGTTAGGTTAGGATTTGTTTAAGTTGGTGTCCCCAATTTAATTAAATAAAGTTTCATGTGCTCTTAAATTAAATGGGGGTACATGGGGTCTCAATTAGGAGTGACACAAAGATCACGAACGGTGTAGACTTGGTGTCAGTCTTGGCCCCTTTAATTGGTTCGGCAAAACGGGTTGAGTTTGTATCCCCAAATTGATGGCAACGACATCGGTACGCGACATAGGATTAAAGAATTTATTTTGGGACTGAGAAGTTGTGCAATTAAATTAGAGCACAGGGGAGTGTGTTTGTGAGTACCGGAAAAGTCCAGCGCCTAGGTTGGCTTGTCATGTCTAGAGTGCAATAATTTGTTGGAAATTAAGGGCTATTGTTGGGCTCCAAATATTGTAGCAATGGTAGAGTGCATCTAGGGTTTAAATTAAAGAACCAGTCAACGTAACCTAATTTTTAAACCTCAAACACCCTGATGATAAACCAAAATTTCTAACCCTATCCAGTCTACCTTAAAAAAGATTTTGAGGGGATTTACATACTTCCCAACTTAGAAGAATTTCCTCCCCGAAATTAAAAGTAAAGCACGAATGAGAGTTACGAGAATTTAAAAAGTTAACAGGTAATCGAATGCAGTACGTAAATTCGTACCTCGGTCCTCAAAAAGATGCGAGAAATATTGCTGAATTGAATTTTTGCGCTCCCAGGTAGACTCGCTTGGTGAATGATGCTTTCATGCAACCCTGACCAGTCGAATAGTCTCTTCCCTCAAAATCTTCTCACTTCGATCGAGTATCCCCACTGGCTGCTCTGCATATGATAAACTGGGCCCGTTTGTATTCTCTGAATGATCGAGCACGTGACTAGGGTCTGCCACGTAACTCCTCAACTGTAATATATGAAATATGTTATGTACTCCTTCTAATGATGGAGGCATTGCAAGATGATAAGCCACTTCGCCAACTCGCTCCAAGATATCAAAAGATCTGATGTACCTTGGACCCAGCTTGCCTCTGCCCCCAAATTTGATAGTACCATGAGTGGGTAATATCTTCAAAAATACATGGTCACCTTTCTTGAACTCCAAAGGTCTGCGGTACGCATCTGCCCAATGCTTCTGTCTGTCTTGTGCTGCTCACAGGTGGCCCTGAATCTGCTTCACTTTTTCCACTGTCTGTGTCACCAACTCTGGACCAAGTATCTGACGCTCTCCCGTGTCACTCTAACATACCGGTGAACTACACTCCCCACCGTACAGTGCCTCATAAGGTGCCATATGTATGCTGGCTTGGTAGCTGTTGTTGTAGAAGAATTTCACCAAGTGTAGATGGTCCTCCCAAGATCCTCCAAAGTCGATCATGCATGCTCTCAACATATCCTTTAGTATCTGAATCATGCGCTCTGACTGACCATCAGTCAGTGGATGATATGCAGTGCTGAACTTGAGGCGAGTTCCTAGACTCTCCTGCATACTCCGCCAAAAATATGACGTGAATCTGGAATCACGATCCGATACAATGCTGACATGCACAACATGTAGTCGTACTATCATTTTTATATACATGTCAGCTAATATCTACGTGGACTACCCACTCTGATGGGCAAGAAATGTGCAAACTTGGTGAGTCGGTCCACGATAACCCAGATTGCATCATTTCCACTAGGGGTCATCGGGAATCCCATGACGAAGTCCACGGTAATGTGCTCCCACTTCTACTCGGGAATGGGAAGCGGCTGCAATAGTCCCACAGTCCTCTGATGTTCGGCCTTGACTTGTTGACAGACCAAACAACTCGCCACGAATCTCGCAATCTCCCTCTTCATCCTATGCCACCAGAAGTGTTATCTCAAATCTCAGTACATCTTTATACCCCCGGAATGAATAGAATAAATTAAGCTATGAGCCTCGGTCATCAACTTCTGGCGTAGCTCACCACTCAGAACGTATAGGCGATCTCCACACCGCAATGTTCCATCTTCATGAATCTAGAGTCCCGTCTGTATGTCGGCCTCTGTCCTCTCTCGCAGTCGTCGGAATCTCGCATCTGTAGGCAGGGCTGCCTTGATCCTCTCAACCAATGTAGACTGAACCTCTAGACTGGCCATCTGTCCATCCCTGCCTGGCAATACAACCTCTATTCCGAGCTCCTGAAGATCCTCTAACAAATGCCACTGGGTCGTCAAAATGTATGCCATGAGCTTCTTGCTTAAGGCATCTGCTACTACATTCGCCTTGCCAGGGTGGTACTGCAACTCTATATCATAGTCTGCCATAAACTTTAGCCATCGCTTTTGTCTCATGTTGAGCTCCTTCTAAGTGTAGACATACTTCAGACTTTTGTGATCTATGTAAATCTCAACCCACTCTCTATAAAGGTAGTTCAGTCATAACTTTAGTGCAAATATCACTGCAGCTAGCTCTAGATCATGCGTCGGATAGTTCTTCTCATGAAACCTCAACTGTCTCAATACGTAGGCTATCACCTTACCATGCTGCATCAATGCACATCCTAATCCGCTCCCAGACGCATCGCTATATACCACAAATCCTCCCGATCCTGAAGGAAGTGTCAAAATTGGTGCTGACGTCAGACGCTTCTTCAGCTCATCGAAAGCCGTCTGACACTCCTCAGTCCAGATAAAATCCTCGCCTTTACGCATCAGCCACGTCATAGGCACAGTGATCCTTAAGAAGTTTTTCATGAACCTCCGATAATATCCGACAATTCAGAGAAAACTCCTAATCTCCGTAAATGATGTAGGGGTAGACCACGTCTCCACTGCAGCGATCTTCTCCGAGTCAACTGATAGTCCATCTTCAGTGATTATGTGTCCCAGGAATGGTACTCTATCCAAGCAGAATTCATATTTGCTGAGCTTGGCATACAGCCTCTCCTGCCGCAGCGTCTCCAACACGATCCTGAGATGCCCCTCGTGCTCCTCCTGGCTCTTGGGATATACCAAGTTGTCGTCGATAAATACGACCACAAACTTATCCAAGTACTGGTGGAAAATCTTATTCATCAGGCTGATAAAACTGCTGGTGTTGGTTAAACCAAACGGCATGACTAAAAACTCATAGTTCCCGTACTTCCTCCGAAAAGCTGTCTTCGAAATGTCCTCCCTTCATACCTTGACCTGATGATAGCCGAATCTGAGATTGATCTTCGAAAATACACATGCGTCACTTAGCTGATCAAATAAATCATTAATACGCGGTAAAGGGTGCTTGTTCTTTATCGTTACAGTATTTAATGCCATATAATCGATACACAAACGTACCGTCCCGTCCTTCTTTGGCACAAATAAGATGGGTGCTCCCCATGGAGAAATACTAGCCCGAATGAAACCCTTGTCTAAGAGATCATCTACTTGGACATTCAACTCAACCAACTACTTCGGTGCTAGTCTGTAGAAGGGGGAAGTAACTGGCTCGGCTTCGGGAGTCAACATTATAGTGAACTCTATCTCACTCTCAGGTGGTAGGCCTGGAAGATCCTCTGGAAACACGTCCTCAAACTCTGATATAAAGTGAGGGTACACTGGTTCACCTTCTGCAATATGTGCCTCTAAGGTAGATGGGCACCATGCTCTCGGGCTCCCCGAAGAAACTCAAACTCAGGGTGATCTGGTGGCTTAAATATAATGCAACCACGTCGGCAATCTAGCGTCGCGTGGTATTGGCTCGACCAATCCATGCCTAGGAAAATGTCATAGTCTAGACTTAACCTCATAATAAATTCTTATATTATATTTACAACACTAATCCTCAAAAAAAAATTCTTTCTTCCCTAATGTATAATTACTATTCTCCTCAAATTTCTCCCTAAAATTCTATTCCTCAAATTTCTTCTTTCCGTTATTTATTGCTCCGAGTCACATAGTGTAATTATAATAATGGTATCACCCAAGCACATGCTAGAATTTCTGGTATCAAATAATCATCTTCTAGGTGAGAGCCTAAAATTTTATCTTCTCTAGTTTATAATATCGTTCCTGGTATAGCTATATGCTACAACTAATTTCTAGCATCTGGCTATTCATTTCCATAATTTATTATAGAGGGTTAGGATCAACGATCTTTCTAGCTCCCAGTACTTCCCAAATCATTGTTATCTCACGTACGGGTAGGGTTTTATCAGTTCTAGGAACGTACTATTATGTCCAATTCTCTTTCTAACAATCCACACTAGTTCTAGAATCTAAAATATCCTATCAATCTACCCTACTAAGGGTAACAATCTTCTCAGAGAATATTACACAAATCATATCTTCTCTCGTATGGACTACGATATTCTTTTGGAAGGAACCATCAAGCACAAGCATTCTTCTTTCCGAAATAAAAGAATATGAGAAATAATGATAACAATATTGATAAAAAAAGGAAAGAATACAATTTGGAAGTCCAAAGGCGATAATCAAATACAAAGGGAGTTTTAAAAATTGATTATGGATTGAGATCATATTCAACAATAAATCCTAAATTGCAGGCTCGTTTGATACAGTAACGTAACCGAATCGATATGCCCTTAGACCTGCATGGCCCACCACCAAAACATGTCACGCCCGAGTCCCAAAATACGTAGGACTAGAAATACATAACATGTCAACTACGCATTCGACCAAACTCTGGTCCGACTTGAATACGTTTAAGCTCCATTATAATGGTCACTATCTAAATAATCAAGTAAATATAAATATCTATGTCTCAATCCACAATGAACAGAATATATAAGAATGAGCTACATGTACTAAAGTCGGCCGTCCAGTAACACACAAACTCGAATAGACTCGAGAAGAAATACGAGTCTATAAAACTAGGCTACATCAGCAGATGAATAAACAATATGAATAAATAACCATAACTCCGATAAAAATGATATAAATACCTGGTACCAATGCCTACAAGACAAGCAACTCCATCAACAACTCCATAGGCTCCGTAATCGTCTATGCTGTAAAAACTGGCAGGAGACCAGGTCCTCAGAGGGACGTAACAAGGTACAAAAATAGTATGTCATAGTATAATAGAAAGAAATAAGTGCAACACCGGTGTAATCTAGCATAACCACCTAACTGAGACACAACTTTGAAGACAATGTTCGACGCATGGGCTGTCCCATTATAAAACCATAGTTCTGAACACATAAAAACACAGGGCGTACCGTAGCTCCGAGCACAGAGTCATACGGGTGATACTACGACTCCGGATACAGAAATACTACATAAATAGGAACATATACATATATACAGTACGTGCAGAGTAGACCAAACGTCTAGTAACTGTCTTCCCCTCCCAAAACGGTCAACTAGTGTTCTTTGAACCTGAACCTCTATCTAACAGTCTCGTCATACTGAAGTAACTATCAACAATCACAACCCTAAAGTCATCCCAGATTCTGGTCATGCTGACAGTATCAGGATACAGAATGTCTAGCACGATGATGGTGTCTGAATGTGTCCTAGGGTTCCGATATAACCAAGTAGGTACATCAAGGTGTCGCAAACATCTATCAATCGATACCAGACGTTACCAACGAACGTCTACACCTGGAAATGACCCGGACGATAAGTAACGATTCTGATCCAAGCGCACACAATGCATAGATAAAATAAACAGTAATTTAGAAACTGAGATACAGGAAGGTAAGATACACTTGCCTGGAAGCCAGGCGAAGATTTGATCCCGAACTCGCCAAGGAAGTAGAAGCTCAAGATGGAAACTGGAGCAGATATCTTCAGATGCCCGTTAGTGGCATGAACAAAAAACTCATCTTTATCTGAAAGACGATGATAGGAGATGTCAGGAGCAGAGATTAAACCAAAATCCTTCACGCATAAATCACCAAAAGCTCTAGCCATAGCCAAACCAGGTGAATCATTGTTAGGCAACCATAGCCGTGCTACCTCAGGTTCACTCTGCAAAGCAAAAACTCTACCTCTGCATTGCTTGATTCTGGCACCTTCACTAGGAAGATTGGGCTTCAAGTCCTCAGTCAACTGTAAAGCAACCAAATTGTTATTTTTATCTCGTGCATCCAGTATTGCTCTCGAGTCTCCAACATTTGTAATTACAAGATCATGTCCCTGCTTTATTATAGTAATGACAATAGTCCCACTACAGAAATAATTAATTGATGTGTGAAGCTTCAGTCCCTTATCCATCAACCAGAAGGCCTTCAAAAGAGATTGTCCAAGGGGAACATACATCTCAGGTATCTTCTCATTCTCATTGACATTTATGTACTCACCCCAATCATGACCAATGCTTTCTTCAGAATAAAGGCTCCCATGCACAGAGCCATTAAGGCAAGGACTATTTTGACCACTAAGAGTACTTCTCTATTGGGTGCACAACTTGAGAGGAAGAGCATCTCTGACTTTTTTTTGGAAACCATATATCCATACGGACCATGACCATCAAATACTCCACAAAAGATGGTGTCTCTTCTTGAAGCAAAATTCTACCAGACCAGCATTGCGTCCTGGTTAGGCCCCTTCTTCCCTTACTGCGTATAGAGACAGGCCACGTCAGTCGCGCCGTTCAGGAACATCCGCCCGAGCAACCTGTGCACCTCCTCCTCGCGGATCTCCCTTCCGGTAACGGAGGATGAGGAGGACCGGATCGCCGAGCGACGACCGGTGAGTGTAGAACCATCTTCACTCCTCTTCTTCTTCTTCCTATTTTTGAGTTTTTTTCTAGTCAGTGCAGCAGATCTTCAGAGAAAAAGAGGAAGAGGTCACGGTGGGAATTTATTTTGGTGAGTTGGGAGTAGCAGTATCGGGAGAAGGGGAAAATTGAAGAAGAAGAAGAAGAAGAAGTGAAGGAGGAGAAGAAGAGCTCGGTTGAAGGAAGAGGGAGGAGAGAGAGAGGGAGGATTCCTAGGCTTCTTTAGGGATTAGGGCCGGCTGCTTTGGGAATGGTGTAAGGAGGAGTTATTGTCACGCCCCGATCTCCCGCAGGCTATTACGGCCGTTCCCGCTAGGCGGGAATCACCCTCGCCAGCGCTCCCGCGGAACGATCGCTTTGACCCATCCGGGCGTGATGCCGCACGAGCGTGAACCGCGCCCGTGCAAGACCGTGATTCATTGGCTGGCGGTAAGAGTTCTAAGCCACAGAGTCGCACAGATTGTCCGAGTGCAACGGAGTCATGAACGCATAGCGATTTGGTAACAGGTTCACTGAGTCGACAATATAGCGGAAGCATTAAAACACAAGTTGAAGTAAAGCAAGCTCTTTTATTGATATAAACATGTGTTACAGGCGGCGTATAGCCAAGATTACAAGTCGCTCAAGCCTCTCTCTCTGAAACAGTAAAAGCATACAGGCGATGATCAGGCGATGTTCACAACATTATGTCTTCTATATGTGCTTCAGTTCCGGACGCACCGTTGCAAGGCTTCAGAGGAAACTCCTGGCCTTAGCACGCACGAAGGAGGCGTCCGCACCGAACGAGGTTCTCCCGCACCCTGCAAGCAAACTGGTGGATTATCAGTACATTGAATGCACTGGTGGGGAAGCTACTCGCCCGCTCGACAAATCCAAACACGTAATACAGGTTCCGTGCACAACTATTAAGTTGTCTTTCTAGTTGCCTTAGGATCAGTTTCATGCAATTATTGAATAGCCTAACGTGTCGGGCAGTGCGCCGTGCAACATGAGAGAAAACACGGCGAGACTTACCAACTTACCATCTCCTTCCCTGTCCAAGGCAAACATTGAGGCAAACATGTTAATTCAAGCAGGAGCAAGTATAAACATTCAGGAGGCATAGCATATGCAAACACGAGTGTCAATTTGACATGATCGTTCAGTTGTTCAGTTAATTGTTTCATGCGATACAGTATCTCGCACGCGGATAGCCGCTAAGCGAGGATGACTTGTTTAACACTCATTTCACAAGCAAGCATGCAACAGGTTTAAATGCACACGATGATCACTGGCATGATTGCCATAGTGGACGTAGCCGGGGACAAGGATAGCATGCTACGAGAGTACACGATTGCGCTGCATGCTATCTATCCCGAACACGAAGACTACACACGAGTTCCGCCCGGATCGGATCGGTGCCAGTGCCCCAGCGACCGTCCGCAGAACCAATACCTTGTGCACAAGTTGTCCATGATCGAACACGATGAACAAGTTAACATTTCATGCATTTGAGGCAACACGAGTACGGGATTTATTTGGGTCTTTCAATTATCACGGGATACACGAGAACACGAGAACACGCGTGCACTAGAACACGAGAACACGAGAACACGAGTGCACGGGAACACGAGTACACGAGTATACGGGATACTTGAATCTTGTTCTTTGTACAATAACTTGTCTTGATGCAATTCTCCTGGGGCGGAGATTGCCTTGGTGACCTAACGGTCCCGAATACTTGCAGGGTAGTCTTCCGGGGTTTGGATGAATACAAGGCAACATACAAGCAGACAAGCATGCGTTTCTAAGGGACATAGGCAGGCACGTTGCTCGGACCCGAAGGTAAGCCGAGAGATGAAACCGTTAAGGGACTTAGCATGCGTGGGTCTGAACATATATAAGCAGTATTTCATTTCTATGTTCTAGCAAGCAATACAAGTTGGGATTATTCCCTTAGCTAGGTGCGTTGGATTTATTAGCATGCAGGGGATGAATCACCTAGCGACTAGCATAAATATTCCAGATTTTTATGTGTGCTGGCTAAGCAAAGACAAGTTCACCGTAGCCACCCACCTTAGCGATGATTCGCCTCGGTAGAGCGATACGTCTGAGCGAGCCTCTGAAAGCCTAAGCTGGATTCCTGTAGGGACAAGTCTGGATATCCTTTGCTTCTTGATCGAGGCAAAGCCGGTCGGGACAGCTGCACGATTGCCGTTTGAAACGGCAGTCCGCTTGAGCGGAACGGGGTGTTACATCCTACCCAACTTAGAAAAAGTCTCGTCCTCGAGACTTACTAAGGACAAGCAGTAATCTAGGATTGAGGTAATCCTAGACAAGTCGTTGTACTTGTTTCATTTGGATCTTCACTTGCACAAGCTTCGAAATCAGCATATCGCTTAGACTGGATCGTGCGCACTTTCGAAGTGCACTTCTAGCGTGAACACGTCAACCAGCTCAGTGATAGCGAAGTCTTAGCACTCGAGTTTCACCTTTTCTTAAGTCTTGGATGGTGCACTAGTTCAAGGCGTCCCTCGAATAGATACATTCAACCAAACTTAGGGTTAGTGAAAATCGGACAAGCTACTAGCGATACTCTCGAAAGGTTCGCACAGGTTGGCACAAAGGCCACTCGCAGCATACAACCAGACAAGCAATCATATCATTCAAAACGCATTTTGAAAGTATTTAGACTTATTGTTGGAACATCCCATCGAGGCATTGAGAGAGAGCGTACACATAACCCACGAACGAGCTTTCGAAACAGAGATATCGAATCGAAGTCCAAAGACGTAGAAGCCAGGCTCTGATACCACTATGTCACGCCCCGATCTCCCGCAGGCTATTACGGCCGTTCCCGCTAGGCGGGAATCACCCTCGCCAGCGCTCCCGCGGAACGATCGCTTTGACCCATCCGGACGTGATGCCGCACGAGCGTGAACCGCGCCCGTGCAAGGCCGTGATTCATTGGCTGGCGGTAAGAGTTCTAAGCCACAGAGTCGCACAGATTGTCCGAGTGCAGCGGAGTCATGAACGCATAGCGATTTGGTAACAGGTTCACTGAGTCGACAATATAGCGGAAGCATTAAAACACAAGTTGAAGTAAAGCAAGCTCTTTTATTGATATAAACATGTGTTACATGCGGCGTATAGCCAAGATTACAAGTCGCTCAAGCCTCTCTCTCTGAAACAGTAAAAGCATACAGGCGATGATCAGGCGATGTTCACAACATTATGTCTTCTATATGTGCTTCAGTTCCGGACGCACCGTTGCAAGGCTTCAGAGGGAACTCCTGGCCTTAGCACGCACGAAGGAGGCGTCCGCACCGAACGAGGTTCTCCCGCACCCTGCAAGCAAACTGGTGGATTATCAGTACATTGAATGCACTGGTGGGGAAGCTACTCGTCCGCTCGACAAATCCAAACACGTAATACAGGTTCCGTGCACAACTATTAAGTTGTCTTTCTAGTTGCCTTAGGATCAGTTTCATGCAATTATTGAATAGCCTAACGTGTCGGGCAGTGCGCCGTGCAACATGAGAGGAAACACGACGAGACTTACCAACTTACCATCTCCTTCCCTGTCCAAGGCAAACATTGAGGCAAACATGTTAATTCAAGCAGGAGCAAGTATAAACATTCAGGAGGCATAGCATATGCAAACACGAGTGTCAATTTGACATGATCGTTCAGTTGTTCAGTTAATTGTTTCATGCGATACAGTATCTCGCATGCGGATAGCCGCTAAGCGAGGATGACTTGTTTAACACTCATTTCACAAGCAAGCATGCAACAGGTTTAAATGCACACGATGATCACTGGCATAATTACCATAGTGGACGTAGCCGGAGACAAGGATAGCATGCTACGAGAGTACACGATTGCGCTGCATGCTATCTATCCCGAACACGAAGACTACACACGAGTTCCGCCCGGATCGGATCGGTGCCAGTGCCCCAGCGACCGTCCGCAGAACCAATACCTTGTGCACAAGTTGTCCATGATCGAACACGATGAACAAGTTAACATTTCATGCATTTGAGGCAACACGAGTACGGGATTTATTTGGGTCTTTCAATTATCACGGGATATACGAGAACACGAGAACACGCGTGCACTAGAACACGAGAACACGAGAACACGAGTGCACGGGAACACGAGTACACGAGTATATGGGATACTTGAATCTTGTTCTTTGTACAATAACTTGTCTTGATGCAATTCTCCTGGGGCGGAGATTGCCTTGGTGACCTAACGGTCCCGAATACTTGCAGGGTAGTCTTCCGGGGTTTGGATGAATACAAGGCAACATACAAGCAGACAAGCATGCGTTTCTAAGGGACATAGGCAGGCACGTTGCTCGGACCCGAAGGTAAGCCGAGAGATGAAACCGTTAAGGGACTTAGCATGCGTGGGTCTGAACATATATAAGCAGTATTTCATTTCTATGTTCTAGCAAGCAATACAAGTTGGGATTATTCCCTTAGCTAGGTGCGTTGGATTTATTAGCATGCAGGGGGTGAATCACCTAGCGACTAGCATAAATATTCCAGATTTTTATGTGTGCTGGCTAAGCAAAGACAAGTTCACCGTAGCCACCCACCTTAGCGATGATTCGCCTCGGTAGAGCGATACGTCTGAGCGAGCCTCTGAAAGCCTAAGCTGGATTCCTGTAGGGACAAGTCTGGATATCCTTTGCTTCTTGATCGAGGCAAAGCCGGTCGGGACAGCTGCACGATTGCCGTTTGAAACGGCAGTCCGCTTGAGCGGAACGGGGTGTTACAGTTATTATAGGAGAATGTGTGGTGGTGATGAAAGAGCATTTTGAATCAAGGGCCTTGATTCATCATGAAGAACTTATACAAAACAAATGGGGAGAGAGAGGGTGACTTTACCGGTACATGAGAGGGTGGGGGAGGGTTCTTTATTGGCCTTAACCAATAGGATGGTGACACCTAGCACCCTATTTGCTTATAAGCCCCTTAACTTTTGGTTATTTGCACATGAAGGAAAAGTGGTGAGAATTTGGTGTGAAAAGTGGTGTTTGGTGTTATGTAGGGTGAGGGGGTATTATGTGTTTTGTATGGGCTTCATAAAAGGGCTATTGGGTTAAATTAGGGTTAGGTTGAGATTTGTTTAAGTTGGTGTCCCCAATTTAATTAAATAAAGTGTCATGTGCTCTTAAATTAAATGGGGGCCCATCGGATCTCAATTAGGAGTGACACAAAGGTCACGAACGGTGTAGGCTTTGTGTCAGTCTTGGCCCCTTTAATTGGTTCGTGAAACAGGTTGAGTTTGTGTCCCCAAATTGATGGCAACGACATGGGTACGCGACATAGGATTACAGAATTAATTTCGGGACTAGAAAGTTATGCAATTAAATTAGAGCACAAGGGAGTGTGTTTGTGAGTGACGGAAAAGTCCAACGCCTAGGTTGGCTTGTCAGGTCTATAGTGCAATAATTTGTTAGAAATTAAGGGCTATTGTTGGGCTCCAAATATTATAGCAACGGTAAGGTGCACCTAGGGTTTAAATTAAAGAACCAGTCAACGTAGCCTAATTTCTAAACCTCAAACACCCTGATGCTAAACCAAAATTTCTAACCCTATCCTGTCTACCTTAAAAAAGAATTTAAGGGGGTTTACATATGGTATGACTGGCATACCCCCGAGTACTTTTGGACGCCTGGTGGGATGACTATTCTTCTATTTCCCCTCCCTCACGTGCCACTATATATATCTCGAGTGCACATCACATAGATGGTTTAGTTATCTTATTTATTGTTTACTGCTTTACTTTTATGCATGTTAATTTCTTGTGTACTTGTACATCCCTCTGAGGATGTGGCACCTTTTCCAGATCCAGACGAGCACTTGTACCCGACGGACTACGGAGTTGGAGATTTTGCAGACGAGGACTTTGAGGTAGAGCCACAAGATTTTCCTTGAGCATTCATGGATGGTAGTTGCTTAGTGTCTTGGGTGTCTTTGCCTATTTTAACTGACGTCCGAACTATTTATTTAGTGCTTAGTTGTATTCTTTCAGTATTCTTTTGTACTCATTTTTCGTAGATTGTTCTCCACTAGATTTTATTTTGTATTTGATTCTGAAACTTATCTATTCATTCAGTTCTTTCTCTGTGATGCTTTGCTCCACTGCTCCTATGGCAATCTCGAACTCTGTCTCTACCGACGGTCGAAACAAAACTCTGCCTCTACACAAATTTATACTAGCATGGTGCCTACTCAACCGATCCATCCTGAGTACAATATCGTTGCTCGAAAGTGGCATTACGAGTAAGCATGCACTCAACTCCTGGCTTCCCAAAGTAAATCTTCGATCCTTGCAAATATCACTGACCAGGATGATGCCACCCTCAGTTGTGATCTTGCAAGTCCTACTCAAAGGTTCAGCCTCTAAATGGTGCTTAAGAGCAAAAGACACAGATACAAAACTATGGAAAGCATCGAACTCAAATAAAGCTAATGCAGGAATAGAATCTAGAAGAATTGAACATGCGATGACATCTCCGACTGGCTCTGCCTCATCAATCGTCATGGAGAATGCTCGCCCCTATGGTGCTCCCCTCTACTGCTACTACCGCACAAACCACTACTGCTTGGTTAGGAGTGGAGGCCTTCTCTGTTGTGATTCATGTGCTGCTGGTGCTCTCTGAGCAGGAGCTCCACCCTGAACTGGATAAGCTGGTGCCAAAATATAATCTCTCAATTGGTGCCCTGCTGCTACAAAAAACAAATACACTCCCAACCTATTCCTGTAGATGTCCCATCCGTGTCCTGGCTTCTTAAAAAGGGAAAGATAATAGCCTGCTGATGATGTCACTGATGCTGCTGATGTTTCTGCTGGAATAGCGCCCTAACTGGTACTGGAAACTGCTAACATTGAGCTTGGAAGGCTCGCTGGTGTTGGAACTTTGGTCGCTTGGCTGGACCCGTACCGCTACTAGCTCCCCCGGATGTGTCTCTTATCCTCTTGGAATTGAGCTCCAAGTTATCCTCTGCTCTCTGGGTATCCGCCATCATGTCCTCGAATATCGAAGTACGATGAATCCTGGTGAGGGATTTGACTTCTCGGACCAAACCCTTTCGAAACTTTCTCTCTCCATACTTCATAAATCTTTCCAATCGACAGAAGTCCATAGCGTACTCGTCTACCGTCATGCTCCCCTGGACCAGGTCCTAGAACTGGCTCTATATGGCACTCAGAGCCACGTCCAAAAAGAACTTCTCCTTGAAAAGCATTTTAAAAGTTTCCCAAGTCAACCTTGGCCCGCGATCCTCGGGTCTGTACGGAACCATGTCAGGACAATATCAAACATATGGCTATTCGCTGCCTCCACCTGTAGACTCTCCGAAATCTTTGTCAGTCGCAATTTCCTCTCTATATACCCAATCCAATCATCGGTGTACAAGATCCCCTCTATGCCCTTGAAGTCCTTGGTCCACATCCTTTTGAAATCAATAATAGTATCCGACCTCGGCTGTTTCGGGGCTGGATAAGGTGGTACCACTTGTAGATGCATTAGGGCAACCCTCTCAACTACTGCATGTGCTAGTTGGTGGGCGTTTTGGATGCCATGACGCAGTACATCCACCTACCTCTCCTACACTGCCATCATCTCCTAGAATATGTCAAATATTTGTGCCACGTTAACTGGCACGAGTGGTGGGGGTAGAAGACCCTTTGATCCTACTGGAGCAGTCCTCTGAACTATATGAGGAGAAGGAGGATAACTCTACGCAGTGGCTTAGATAAACCTCTGAACAGGTTAGGGAGGAGGACCCCCAAAAACAGTTGAGGCCCCAACTTGAACTGGTGAGGCATTCCTCTGAACTGGTGGAGGTGGAACAATATCTGCTGCTACTCGGACAGGGGGTCGAGAAGTCGCCGACCTCTCTGAAGCTACTGCTAAACGTTGTGACCTGGTCTTCAACGGTATCCTGAAGACAAATTGAAATAAAGGAATTAATAAGCACAAGATACGATATCATTAAAGAAGGATAGTAATATTCAAAGAAATCAATTATTTAGAACGAATGAGAATTAACAAAATTCAATGGATTAGAATTTTTTTTCTAGTTGTGATTGAGTACTCTCTCATCCTATATCCTAAGTCCTATATCCTATAGCAGGATTGTAGTAGTACTCCAAGTCTGAATACTAGTCCCTTGGCCTGCATGGGCCCCCACTAAAAATGTGTCACGACCCACACCAGAAAAAGTGGCATGATTCGTGGGTACGTTCAGCCTACGCCACAACATCGACAGTAGAACGCTGTAAAGGTACACAACATAATCTAACAAACTCACGCAATGATATATATATATATAACCTATCATTGGTAACTCAACTCCATAAGGAGGACAAGAGGAATATATAAAGCATCAATACTCAATCACCAAACTAAAGGAAGATAATGGCACGATAGCATTAGAGAAAGGAAATAACAAGTCATAAAAATTTCCAAGTCTAGAATCTAGCAATAAACACAAATGGTCTCACTATAAATAATATGCCAAAGTCTAAGTTGGAGACATATCCAGTACAATAAATAGATACTAGTTATGGATCTGCTATAGCTATGTGTGTCTCCTCGATAGCTGGTACCAAATCGTCCTGGCCTACATGTGCTACCATAAATAGCTTTCTCTACAAGAAGTAGTAAGTAGGACACCAGTTCTCTAGATAGTCGTCTGAAAAAAAATCTAGTCAGGATTGGAGCAAGTACAAAACTCTAAAAGCAGTTTCATATACATGATAGAGGATATATAACTGCAATAGAAAAGAATACAAGATGCATAATTAAGTAGAAAATAGAACATACAACTGAACTTGGCATATAAACACAAAGGATAACTAGAAAACATACAACAGGGTATGAACATCAAATAAGATAACTGTAAATAAGAGAACCGGTGATACTACTAAGTGCTTTAGAGTACAAGCTCATTATGTGATCAGTTTAGGTTGCACACGAATATAGTAAGGTAACTCAATTATACGTATCTTGTATAATTGGCTTGCACACGGATATACTAAAGGGTGTGATCACATAATCGACTCCTACTCTGCCTCACCGACTAATATTTATGCATCGAATCATGACACGTTACGCACACGAATATAATACGAGCACACGAAGCATACAAATATAGTATAAGCACACGGGGCCTACGAATAGAAAATAATATTTCCTGATTTGATCCATACAATACCAGCCCGTGTAATATCGTGTAAGAATCATGTAAGACAGATCTAGAACATGTGAAATATATACTGTCAAGTACTAAAAACTAACAGAGAGAGGTACTCACATGAGGTCCTGAGCAAATAATACGAAACGATGTCCGAACTGGTGTCACACGGACTTATATATGAAATATCATATCATTTGGTGTATTGGAATGATAAATAAACTAAAATGAGTCAAAATATAATTTTTACAGTCAAACTAAGTCAATACTTTGATTTTAGGATCATACTTAGCTTCTAGGTTAATTTCAAGCCCATAGTAGTTGATACTATGTGGTACTAGGTCATACCTATATTTCTAGGTCCATACCTTGCATGTACTAGGTATACTAGTTAATATTACTAAGTATCATATATATCTATACTCATATACTATGTAATCATAAGTTACCCTATTACACCCTAGTATCTAGGTTACCTAACACTATAGGCCAATACCCATTATATATAACTAATACCTTATACTTATCTCATAACTAACCCTCGTTCATAATTATCAGATCTTAGATACCCTTATCTTAGTCTCATGACTACCTTAACATATCTGGACTTAATACCCTGACTTCTATAGTACCTTTGTTATACAATTATCTTAACAATATCTAATAACATAACACCTTAACTCACCCAACCCTTGGTATCGTGAATACCTTGCTAAAACCCCGTATCCCATGAATCTCATAACCAATACTTGGTATCTTAAAATTATGCTAATATTTGATATCTTATAAAATTTACATTATATGATCAGTTACCTTAACATATAGATAATATCTTAACGTGTACCCATACCTAGATACCAATCCTCGTATCTCAATTATCTAATACCTTAATATCTATATACTAGATATCTAGTATCTTACAATATCTAAGTATCTTGATGCTATCAAGGATACCACACTAGATTACCTTAATCCTCTCTCCCTACTATGCACTAGCCTACTACTCAGGTGCACACCCGAACTTTCATACTCTCAACACCATATTGTACACCCTAATTCAGTCCTCCCCCTCCCACTGCACACATAATCATACTATGTTAAGTCACTCTTCCAACTCTCACATCCCACAATTAAATTGATACCAACCCTCTCTCAGGTATGCCTCATTCAAGTGTGGTACCAAAGTGTATCCAACAGCACACAAAGTAATCCCTTCTCCAACCCAACTGCACACTGGTCTCCCAAGCATGTGCATTATTGTACACACCTGTACCACCTCACTTCTACCCTATTGTTACTATTTTTGTGCTCCCCTCCTTCATTGTTGTGATCCTCAATGCAACTGCAACCCAAGTTCTCATTACAACGCAAAGATGTTCTACTGTTTTAATGCATATGTTGTGTAGGAATCCCCTTCATCCAGGCCTGCAGCCTACAGTTGTTATAACTACAGTGTGCTCATTTCTTCCATGTTGCGATTGCTACTTGCTGCTGTTGCTAATTGCCACTTTGCTACCATAGAGTACACATTGTCACTCAATTGATCCAATACATACACACATACTTCTGATTAGTGTGATGTTGTTGTGTAACCATGCTGCCACTGCCTTCCTGGTGCACCAAAACAACTTTTCCTAACATCTGATATATGTGCACGTAGTGCACAAATACCCCCTCTCCTCTCTCTAAACATACACTTACATATATGTCTACTAATATATACATATCAAATGGATATATGATGCTCCATGCACACATACAATTGGCTTTATATTTATATCTCTATACTCATACACAGACACCCAGTTCAGTCACTCACACACAAACACACACCATCACAAGCACTTGGCGGGCAACTAGGCTACACTCATGATACTCAAGTATCATCTGGGATACTCAATGCTACTCTTATGATACTCACTCAAATAACTCCCAAATACTTCCCAACTCTTGCAACACATGCAATATAGCAAATATACTATAAAATAATAAGGAATGACCCACTAGGCAATCCATCAAACACTTGGTGTGCTACCTAGAAGTTTTTTCCCAAATTGACACAAAACTCAATGTAGCTTCCACCATAGGCCTCCTATGGACCTGGTTCTTCTTCCCATGGGTAGTCCTAAGCCAATGAAGGTTTCCTATAGGTATATTATACCATTCTAGAATTAAAATGACAAGAAAATAAGATTTTACCAATTGGGAGATGAATTTCCAAAGTAGCTCTTTCAAGTGGGCACAAGAGTGAGGAATGAACACCAACTCCTAGCAAAACTCCTCTTCTACTAGCCTCTTGTAATCTTCAAGCTTCTAGCTCTCCTTGGTGATGAGAATGACAGGGATTGTGATTGGTTTCGAGAAATTTGGTGAAGAGAATGAAGGAATTTGAGGAAAAATGAATGAGGGAGAAAATAAATAAAGTAGAATAAATTAATGGAGGCTCTCCCCCTCTTATTAGGACCGACCACCTTAGGGTTATGGTTGTCTTGGTTCAAAATGTCTTAAATGCCCTCCAAGTTGTCATGAAGAGTCATTAATAAATGAAGATTTAACTAGGAGGTTTCTAATTTAATTATAAGATATTATTGATAGTTCTCTCTAATTAAATTAGTCAATCATGAGTAAACTAATTGGTTGCACTAATGGTCATGACAAGTCTAGTTGGGTTCACTTAGGTTCAATAATAATTATCTAACTATGGGGCTAACATACAACCATCATCCACATTAAATATATATGTGTATACAATTATCCCATTATTATGAAATAAAGATATATCAATAATAAATAATACAAATAACAAAAATACTCCTATCTTGAATAGTGGTAGTAATAATCCTACCCTCCTTAGAAAAAAATTTCCCTCAAAATTTAAGAAAAAACTAGTACTACACAAGCAAGTATCAGATATGATGTATATGAATCAGATTTTCAGACTTTATGGAGTACCAGTCAGCATCGTATCAGATAGAGATTCCAGATTTAATTCTCACTTTTGGCAGAGCCTTCAGCAGAGTTTGGGTACCCGTCTAAAGTTCAGCTCAGCTTATCATCCGCAGACAGAACGTTCCATCCAGACCCTAGAAGATATGCTTCGATCATGTACCCTTGACTTTGGTGGTTCGTGGGAGGATCACTTGCACCTGGTCGAATTCTCTTACAACAACATTTTTCAAGGAAGAATCCAGATGGCACCCTTTGAGGCATTGTATGGCAGAAAGTGCAGATCCCCTGTAGGTTGGGATGATATTGGTGAGAGGCAATTGCTTTACCCCGAGATGATAGCCCAGCCAGTTGATATAGTCTGGCAGATCACAGAGCGTCTTCGAGTAGCTTAGGATCGTCAACGACATTGGTTTGATTCGCATCGACGACCTCTTGAGTTTTATGTCGGTGACCATGTATTCCTTCAAATTTTTCCTACCCGAGGGGTCATCAGATTTGGTGTACAAGAAAAGCTTAGTCTGAGGTATATAGATTTGTTCGATATCCTCGAGCGAGTGGGAGATATTTTATATCAACTTGCTCTTCCGTCGTCGGTTCGAGAGATACATATTATTTTCTATGTATCCTAGTTAAGACGGTATGTACCGTATTCAAGCCATGTCCTGGATCATTCAGAATTGGTCATTGGTACCAATCTTTTGTATGAGGAGAGGCATGTATCCAATTTGGACCAGAAAGAGAAGATTCTCAAGAATCGGATTATTCGGTTAGTCCGAGTTACTTGGGGGCATCACTCACAGGGCTAGTCAACTTGGGAGCGCGAGGAGGATATCCGAGCTCGATACCCGTATTTGTTTGACTCTAGAGGTATACTTGTTCGTATATCTCGTACCCTGATCTTGTCTTGTGCATGCTTGTCTTATTCTAGGATTGTGCTTGATTCCCGTATGCCCTTGCTTACCTTGATTACATGTCCCCTGAGTTTTTGCTAGACATCGTGCCTTATTGAAATTTCGAGGATAAAATTTTCTAAAGAGGAGAGAGTTGTGAGACTCGTCTCATTATTCTAATATATGTATCCGATATACACATATAATCGTGTATAGCTTAATTTATGTTTAATTGCTTAATTTATGTTTTAGGCCATTCATGCATTGTCTAGGTTATTTTTGCAAATTTTCTCTTAGTTGCATGCTTTGGACCGTTGGTCCCATATTTTTCGTGTGTATGGTTGTGATGAACCTTGGAGAGGGACATAGATTATGATCCAATGGCCTACAATCAACCATTTGCCTATTTAAGCAAATTAATTTTCTTTTCTTCACTTTATTTTTCCTTTTATTTCTCTTTCCTTCTTCACTTCTTCAGCCTTCACTGGAGCGCCAACCTTTCTCTAACATCTCCGCCCGTAGAGAGCAGTAGAGCTTGGCCTTTGCCGTGGGTGACCTTGGTAGTATTAGGCAAGAACTTGACCGTAGGCAAGTACATCTTGCCAACCGAAGGAACAACCATGGATCTTGCTTTGATTCTTAGTATAACTTATTTTAATCATTTGATCGATTTTAATTTTGGTTAACACTTAGAACTTTTTTTATTGATGATTTTATTTTTCTTGAATTGGATTGCTCATGGAGCCTGAGAACAACAAGTTGGAGAATACAAAGTTGGCCAGGAAATGCATACAAAATGTATGCAGGGAACCCTTGGCGCATAAAGCGAAGTTCCAGTGAGCGCACTTGTGTGTGTTTCACAAATTCTTTAGAAAATGTGCCAAGATATGATGAGTTCTCTGGACGCACTTCTCTACTCCTACGTACATTTTGTACTATAATAATTCATCCAAAAGTACGCCAATCCTACTTGGCGCACTTTTGAATGGGTCTGTAAGTCATCAAGAATGTTCTCCACTGCTTAAAAAGCCAAGTTGGCGTACTTTGCAGATATTGCTGAGTTGGCGTACTTTGGTAAAACTTTTCTTACCGACGCACTTTGTTGCTTTTGGAGAATGGCACATTTTGATGTGTTAGTGCACTATGTGACATTCTCCAGAGACGGTGCACTTTGTTGCCCTTCGTAATTACTTAATGACTAAGAAATAACTTCTGACCATTCTCGAGAATTGTGTTCTCGACTGCAGGGTTGTCTCGACTGCTTTTTCATGCATTAAGACTTGCATTTTGTCTTTTAATAGACCTTCCCACGCTCTTTCTGCGCCAACCCTCCTTTTTTTGGAAGACTTGAAGAAGTGCGCCAAGCTCCTAGCTCACTCACTTCTATCATTGTGCGCCAAGGTTCTATAGTGCATTTTAGTATCAATTGTGCGTCATCTTTGCTCAGAGCACTTTTAGTTTCAAAGTTCACCAGAATTGCCCAGACTAGTAATTGTGTGCCAATAGTAGTTTTGGCTCATTGTGCGCGGATATTATTTTCTTGTTTGATGTTATGCGTCAACCCTGAATTAATGTTTTATGCGCCTTTATGCTAGTATTCTCTTTAAATATGCTTAACTCTTGATGATTCTCTGGTTATCTTTTATCTCGTTATTTTAGTTAGTCCTGGTTATTTCTTGAATATAACATTCTTGATATTGATCTTGATTTCCTGACATGATCTAATGATTGTACACTATAAATGAACTCACGAATCATGATATTGTACTGATAATCATAATACTTTACTGATAATCCTGATAGTGGCTTGACATAGCGCACTCCTGACTAAAGAATTATTTTACTGTCCTGATTAAGGCCATGAGTAACACATGTATTACGTGTCCCGTTGTTCTCGTGGTTGATATTGATTATGCTTGTAAAGCTATTATCCAGTCTTGTATCATGTATAAAAAAAATTCCTGAGCACTACGGTCAGGAATTTTGAATAAATTGTCCAGGCTAATAAACTAGATTGATAACTAGAATCATTTAGGAAAATTTCCTAGCTATATGCAATCCCGGCATCCCAGCGACACTAGTGGATTTGGAGATCTCCGTCGTGAGGGACACACTTCCAACATACCGTCGAGTGTTGCATTACAAGTAAAATATCTATACATGTTAATTATATTATGTATCTCGTACGTCTGGATGATCCGGATAAACTGCAGGGCATGTGGCTGTATGGAATTTCTAAACTACATGTATTATTAACTGACTGTGATAACCCTAGTTAGCTAATAATAGCAAGTCGTAGGTCATGATTGGCCGTAATTGCTTAATTTATAGTCTAGTCTAGTTTCGTCCTGATTAATTTAACAACTGATCCGAAAATTATAACCTGAGTACTGATTCCAAATATCCTTGTTTAAATACTCTAGAACTGTTTAACTATTATTTTACCCACAGTACTTATTCAAATGTTTCTTGTGCTATTTCTTATTGATTTGTCTGCATGCTGGTTTTAGTTCCTAAGATTGGCTCACTTGTGGTACTTGCTGTTTTGGGGTCTGAACCCACTGGTTTTGTATGGCCAGATATCGGAGTAGGACCGCAGGATCTCCCGTACTTTCTGTCTGAAGATGGTGAACACCAGGAGCACCCGGGACCATGAGTGGGTTCCTCTTTCATCTTCCACTTGATTTTGTATAATTATTTTTTTAAGGCATTTATCCCCCGAGCACGTGTTTTGCTCGTATTTTGGGACTTGACATTCTAGCCTACGAGCCTACATGTAAAGCATATTCTAGACAATCGCTAGAGCTGATCATGTAATATGGTACTCTTTCTAGTTCTTTATTTTGTAACTAGCTTCGTGATCATAGGTGTATGTATAGTTTGGGACACCTTATTATTATATGTTTGGTGATCATGCATCTTGTAAATTTTTTCTTTCTTGAGATTAAGACACCTAGGATTCTTGACCCAGGAATGACTGTTGGATTGTAAAGTAAACCCTCATATGTCAAGACAACCGTGACTATATCTCGGTGTATAGAGTACTCTGGTGTACGAAGCTGGCTTTGTCTGCCCCCGCTCTCCAGTATTCTGGTTCTAGGGTATGATAATAGCTCTCGCCAGTAACCCCACATCAGTGTGGAGAACTCCTGAATAGTGCGATCCCCCTGTCCGACGGCCGATGCCTGGATGATCAACTGATACTCGCGAGCACCACTCGACTGAACAAACTGCGTAGTCAAATGGTTACATAATAATACAGCAGACGAGATATCCTCAAGATCTGGATGAAGTGATTCATCAAGAGAAGAGATGATGAAAGCAACGATCCGCTCATTGTGGTCGTCCCAAGTGTCCTGAGCGACACGAATAGTATTTCGAGTCCCAGCTTTATCATCGGCGGCGGGATCAGAAGCCCCGGAATAGAACCATCAAGATGACCGAGAAGACGACCACGTAGAGTGGTACGGACAAAGGCAGCCTACTCAATCCAATCATGAGAAGAGGTCAACGAAAAAATCAGTGGAAGTCGGAAGAAAATCTTAAAACTGCTCAGATGAAGGATTTTTTTGTTTTACAAATCAATAAATAATAATAAAAATAAGCAAGAAAAATAGAAAAAAAAACTTTTGTGCTAAGATGAGAACAGAACCTTTGTGCTCTGCACCTTTTTGCTAAGGTGAGCACAGAATAATTTTTTTTTTGCTAACAAGAAACAAAGAACTTCCTTTGCTATTCTCTGGCCCCAAGTCTTTGTCTTTGAATAACGAGAACTATAGAGGATCAATTACTAAACATGTTAAAACAACAGCACCACTTGAGAGCAAAGCTGAAGACCGAAGAAGAGACAATGACAACATATTGACGATGGCAGGATAATGAAACAAGGCTCTGATACCATGAAACAAATCAACAAATATTGATTTTATTATTAGATATTGTAAAAGAGAAATACAACTATGAATATATATAGATGGAAAATGGATTTATATCCGTATCGAAGTAGGAGAAGAAATATGTATCCTTAGAGGAGAAGAAGTCCAATCCTAAATATAATTAGTATATAATCCTAAATCTATTCTAATTAATCTTAACACTGGTCAAGTAGGTTAGTGGTTTCCAATGGTAGTGTCAGGGGTTGGGCGTGTAGCGCTCGAGTCTGAGGATAAGACGAGGAGAATCCAAGGATGACGGCTTCCTCAAATTAATGACACGTCCTCTGCAGTCAGGGTTGGCAGTGCTCGAGATGGGCGAACTCGGTCAGGCGGGGTCTGTCAATAGCATCGGCCCCCCGAGCGTCGAAAGACGAGGTGGTGACTGGGTCACCCGCGTTGGTTGAAGTAAAAAAAATGGTACCAAATAAAGGGAAGTCATTGTGGGCCTACGAGGTCTCGTAGCGCTAATGGAAAAAATCTGACTTCTCTCTCGGTGGCGAAGGAATGCTAGCGAAGGGTCAAGGTCGGCTGGTTCAGAGAGATGAGAGGGAAGGAAAATATATTGATAAAGAGAGCATAGATCAGAGATGATGAAGATGCCTATCTATATGAACCTATCTATTTGAGAAACTTACACTGTGTTTGGAAACTTTTGTGGGGAGGAAAAAAAATTTGAGGGTGAAGTAAAATGTAAGTAAAGTTACTTTTTTTTCCCACTTGTTTGGATGAACAAAAAGTAGGATTAGAAAAATTTTAAAAATAATTTTTTATTTGTTTGTGGATAATGATATAATTACTATTTAATAATTGGTATTCTCAAATCGTAATTTATGCTTACTTTTTTGAGAAAAATGTGTAGTTGGGTAAATTCTTCTAAAATTTTCTCATCTCTTTCCATTTTTCTTCCACTTTTGGAAGAATTTTTTTAGTGGGATCCATATAAATTTTTCCTTCAAATTTTTTTATCTCTCTCATTTTCCAAACACTATCACTTTTAGTTTTTTTTCAACTTTTTTCTTTCTTTTATTTTCCTTCCTTACCAAACAGTAACTTAATGGTGTGTTTGGATAGAGTTTTAAACTCACATTTATAAGTTTAAATATCAAAGTCGATAAAAGGAGTGTTTGGCTGAACTAACTCTTATTTTGCTTTCCCAAAAACTTTTACAAAACTACCGTTTTAAAGCAGTTTTCTAAGAAAAGAAAAACAAGCTTTCCCAAAGCTTTTTTTTTTTTTTTTACTTCTAGCACCTCATTTACTCCACTCCTTCTCTCTCCTTCTCCAAAACCAAAGAACCGTTCCAAAAAAACTCTCCTCCGCTGCAGATCTCTCCTCGGCTAGAGAGGGGCGGAGGGAGGGTCGTCGCCTCTCCTCTCCTCTGCTATCTTCTCCACCACCCGTTTTTGACTCCCACAACAACTCTGTACACGGCGACAACAACTACATACGCGGCAGCGCAGTCGCAGTAGCCGAAGCTCGCTTCCACCGTCAACGAGGCCTCAAGCAAAGTTCTCTCCAGCCTCGATAATGAAGTTCTCTCCAGCACCCGGAGCTCGCTCCCGCCGCCAACGAGGCCTCAAGCAAGGGGAGGGAGGAGGGGAGGCTGGTTGGTCGGAGGAGCTGGGTATCTTTTCGACGTCAATTCTTGACATGTCAAGGAGTCGTAGATGCCTTAACATGCTAATATTACTAGGTAATTCCCTGATACCTATAATGCTTAAATCTAGTATTCACAAATAAGACAGGTTGGAGAACATATTTTGAGGAACTGGCTAGCCTCCCTCCGTTCACAGTTGGAAAATTGAAAATTCGGCACAGTTGGAAACTTTTTTTTAACAGAAATATAAATATTTTATAAAAATTTGTTACAAATTATTTTCTATATTTTTTTTACCAAACAGATTTTTCAAATTTTTTTAATTATTTTATTAGAATAATCAAATACAAAATTAAAAATTTTATACTTAGAAAATAATTTTATAACTTATTTTCAGAAAACATATCCGAAGAGACCCTTAAATTTTGCTATGTATATCTTGAATAGGAGAGAGGACATGAAATGATTGAAAATAATTTTATAACTTATTTTCAGAAAACATATCCGAACAGACCCTTAAATTTTGCTATGTATATCTTGAATAGGAGAGAGGACATGAAATGATTGAAAATAATTTTATAACTTACTTTCAGAAAACATATCGAAACAGACCCTTAAATTTTGCTATGTATATCCTGAATAGGAGAGAGACATGAGATGATTTATTAGTATTCTTTAGTCTCTTATATAGGTTGTAGATGTAAGAGTTGAGGGGGGATATGATTTTTGGTTTAATTGTATTTGACTGTATATGTTTATTTTGGTTAGTTATATTGTGTGTATAGATTATTTACTTATCTTAATAATTTACTAGGATGTATAAAATATTTAGCACGTATTATTCAAATTCTAATTTTGACTTGAGCACTTCCATTTTTTTATCATCTTAATTACTATTAAATCATATTGTCTATAATTATTTTATTTATTTAGATAACTTTACATTTAGGATTTGTATTTAGGGACTGATTGATAAGGTTGGCTTAGAGTTTAAAGTAAAGGCATTATTTATATTAAATAGTAGATTAGTGGAAGGTTTTAAGATTTGTCATTATCTAGTTCCAATTGGTTGGATTAGAAAAAGATTTTAAAATATATTGAAGGGTTGATTAGCTTTATTAAATTAATAGGAAGATTATGTTTAGTTTTTGCATGCTCGTTCCCAAAATACAGTGAGTCGGATATGTAACAAACATCTCCAGGATACGCGATATACGAATACCCTAGTACCCATATTCGTGATTGTCGCTTATAGGATTCTAAGATAGATTTATTACAGGCCATATATTACAGGAATTAATACATAATACTTCTGGATAGAGGTCATTCTAAAACTATAAATTAGAAATGGATTATTCTACCAAATTACAACTTTTAGCCCACTATACATATAACTCATTTATGCCTTTATATATGTTATAAATAAATTCTAGTTCCAACATAATCGTCTTCCGTTACGACAAATCATTTTTGTTTTTTCGCTCCCTGTCAAGGTACAATAGTAGCTTCTTAATTTTTTTTTTTACAAATCTAGTGAACAAAACTACACTACACCAAAACTCCTGAATTATAACGGTTTAGACATGTACAAAATTTAATTCTAACGGGTAAGTTCCGTGAGTATTCAGGCGCGGGTAATATTACTAACTGTCCTCCTAGCGGCTCATGCCCGTTAGTACTTTACTTATTTACGACTATAGTCATTAGTATTTTTTTTCTAAAAGACTGAATATATGTACAATTAAATTCTAACGGGTTTTGGCTGTTAGTATAATTAAAAAATATGAAAAATAATAATTTTAGAATTAAACAGTAACGGGAATGGACCGTTAGTATATTTAATAAGATATAAAAAAAAAAAATCATCAGATAAAAAAATATGGGCTTTAGTAGCTTTACCAACTAGGATGTCCACAATGCAAAATCTAGTAGGCTAACATTTAGAAGATTGTGAAAAGAAAGATGATGACAAAACTATCACAATAAGATTAATTTTGAAACACTCCAAATGTCCAGGTTGATGTTTGTTCAAAGTATACAGAGGTTGTTTTACATATCCCGAGTTTTGGAAGTATGCAAAAGCTTCCTTCCTATCTCGACACTTCAAGTAGAAAGCACCTTTAAAACTCATGTCGTGTAAAGTGAAAGAAGCTCCACATGAAACTCAAAGCAAAATACTTGGTAAATCCAAGTACTTGCTTTTTCATGAAGTAGTAAAGTGAAAACTGTATAAAAAAATTGCATTAGTATATTTAGCAGTGCTTCTAATATTTGCTATTATACTCAAATAGCAGTGCTTCCTAAACTTACCTTTTACTAGTTCCGAGTAGCTTGTGCAATATCTCCATGAGGACCCCATGGCTCATTACTCGTAGTATCAACTGAAACTGTATAATAAATCAATCCATATCAAATATATTACTGATGCCATCAAATACATTACTACTGTCATAACAAAATATTGCGATAGCAGATAATATCATGTTATAGCAAGGACAGATCATGAATGGAAAGAAGAAGAAATGTATGCAACAAGTCCACCAGTGCTTACACTTCTAATTTTACTAGTATGCCCATTTATGACTTGTTAAGAAGTACTTATGTAGAAGAAAGAAATATAATAGAACTGTTTTCTATACGAGCTAAGAATTTTACCTAGCCATCACAAAAAGTTCTCGAACCATTCTAGAACCCTCTCCGATATATTTCTGAACCAACTCAGAACCAGAAACCCGAATAAATGTGCAGTCAGTGTGATGAGCCATTGCTCTGGCCAGCAGAGTTTTCCCTGTTCCAGGAGGACCATAGAGCAAAACTTCCAACAAAATACCAGTTTAATTTTTTTTAATAAATGTATGTACATTGAAGATACAATACACCATTAAAAGAGCGTCTGATGATAATAAGCTAATCATGGAATGGGAAGGGATACATTCGGTTGTCACGACCCGTACCTGGTGTAAGGACACGAGTACGTGGACAACGTCCAGCCTACATCGTAGTAACGACGTAGAACGCTGTCTAGGTCCACAATACTATCTATGAATCTCACACAAAATATATAACGTACATGTCATGCTATCTCAACTCCAAATGGAGGACAATATGCTATATGATAATTGGTAATCAATACTCAATCACAATAAAACTAAAGGAAGATAAAAGGCACGATTTGAAATAGAAGAAGTGAACAAAGAGTTGCCATACATCACAAGACCAAGTCTCAAAATCTACTCTCAACACATAATCTCAAATATAATATAATAGTACATGCCATAAAATCTAGTAACTAAAGCAATACAATATCACAAAGAATAATCTAATACTCTCCAACTGATGGTACTACTCAACATGCTCTACGACATCGCCATCCCGTGGCCCGTAATAGGTGAGACACATCGCCTCTAGCCAATCATCTAAAAAAATATCCAGTAAGGAAGGAACGAGTATAACCCAATAGCAGTTCCAAGTTAATTGATAATGACAATAAACCGAAATAGAGAATGTAATACAAGACGAGAAGCAATGAAACAATATCATACTATGGTAGAAAGAGACAGATAAACTAGAGAAATATGGTATACTGATCACAATAAAATGGAATAAAGGAAATGAACTAGAATATAGAGAAGAACTGTATCTACACTAAGTGTTTGAAATACTAGTTAGATATGTGATCGACTTAGGTTATCAAGATCTACTAACACGATCAATAACACAATCATATGATCAGTATGATTGGCTGTTGTATACAAGAAACACAATCATTTAAGATTGGTTGTTATCTATAAGAACACAATCATTTAAGATTGGTTGTTTTATATAATAACACAATCATTTAAGATTGGTTATTGTCTACGGAGTAACACAATCATACGCGAGGTATATGATTGGTTATTGTCTATATGATGCAATGCAATACTTAAGGTTTTGATTACATATCTATCTAGCACTTCCCTGCCCCCAACCAATACTCATGGATCCGATCACGACACGTCATGAACACGAATATAATATGAGTACACTAAGAACACGAATATGCACGAATGAACCCGAGCACAAGGAATACCCGATGCACACAATAAAAGTACATATGAAGGAATATCCAAAGTTGTAAACACCCAAAAAATTTTAGCTTTTAAAAACAAATTTTTGGGATTTTTCTGAGGTTTTTTAACTAATTAAAATAAATGTTTTCTAGTATTAAATAAATTGTGTGATTTTATTAAATATTAAAATATTATAAAAATAATATTTTTGGGTGTAAAATAAAATATTAGACATACTATAATTTTTCTGGAATTTATTGGACTCCAGAACTATTTTTAAAGACCTAAAAACAAAGTTTTTAAAGAAACCAAAATGAACCAGGTTAAATCCATTCTGAACCAACCCAAACCGGTTCAAATAAATCGAACCAGACCCAATCATATTGGATCGGGTCGGATCTGAACCCGATCCGACCCATTACTACCCTGCTACAGTAACCATCCCTCGAAACTGACCCGACCCCTGCGACCGTTTCGTTTCCGCCGCCGACCGTTACTCCCCGTAATCGCCGACCGTTTCCCCGACTTTCGGCCGTTCGTCTCCGCCGTAACCCTCGTCTCGTCGACGCCCCATAACCGCTGCCACACCTCCCTATTTAAACCCCCATCTCCACCACCACCGATCACCACCATCACCGTCAACCCCACAGCCGCCGCCGTCTCCCCGCTGCCACCGCCACCCAAGCCCCCCTCCGGCGTCCTCCCGCTAACCCCGAGCCCCTGCCGCCGAGCCCAGCTGCGGATACCCTCCCAGAACACCGCAGCAACCGCAGCAGCCTCAGCAAACGCCGTCGTCGCCGCTGTGCCCCGCCGCGCCATCTCTTATCACAACAGCAAACCACCGCGAGGTAACTGTCTTCCCACTTGCGTAACTTCTTGTTCATTGATCCATTTTCTATTCTGTCGAATTGTGCGCGTCGACCTCGTGACCCTCTCGAAACCCGTATAAAACGTTCGGGGTATCGCGTCCTATGGCGGTCGCAAATCGCGACACAAAATCAAGAAAATATTCCCAATTTCTGAAAATTCAGAATTTGGCCCGAACTCACAAGTTCATGGCCGATTTAATCCCAACCTGGTTAATGTTTTCAAAATTCACCTAAACAATAATTTAGACCGTATAACCAAGTTTTAAAACCCTATTTTAGTTTAATTTATTGAGTTGTAGTTTGTAATTATTTTGCGGGTGAAAATGACCAAAAACTTGGTTATTTAAAAACCCAATTTTTTTGGAATTGGGTGCGTCCCGCTAAACGAGGCGACTTGGTCGTATACGAACTTCACTGAAAGGTGCGCACCGTCAATACAGACGTGTGGGATTTCGTAAAAGTTGATTTGGATGTACGTGCACACCGGAATCAACGCGTATCCGTCGACAACGCCCCGTATCGGCCCTGTTCTGAAACTCGTTGTAACTTCGTGTACGCTCGTCGTTTCGAAACGAAACTTGCGCCATCGGACTTGTAGCAATACGCTGGTCCTGTGACCCAAGTTTGGTTCAATTCTGAGAACGTTGACAAAATCCCGTATCGTGGGCCACACGGCTCCACTTGACGGGCAATTTTGTGATCGGCTCATCGGAATCCAGTTCTGGACATTCCGTTGGATTCGTATCGTCGTTCTGGACTTGTAGACACTAAGTTTGATGAATTTGGAGAACTTTGTCTCTGGCATATTTTTCGGTGCAAAGTGGGCCACATGTGGACCCCGCTTTGACCATAAACTGTCAATTTTGCCCATGTGTCCAAATTGGACTTATGGATAGGCAATTCTAGCAATTTCATATCTTCTGAATATGATGGTAATGTTTATTTCAGTAACCGGAGGAGTACTTGAAGATCCCTCGGATATCGGAGCAACTGTTGGAATCTAAACCCCAGGCAAGTGTACCTTGCCAATCTTGTAGTACCTGCTTTGTATTATTCTTTTGATTTAATTATATGATATATATGTTCAACCTAGGACCGTGTGACATTGCTTAGCGTCCGAATAATATTCGGGTGTCAACGCCGTACGCGGAGTTGTGTAACGTTACCTAGAGATTGATATCGCGACCCTATACATTTTCGTGCTTGCATTATCAAGTACGTCATACCATAGGACACCTGATACTGTTCATGAGATAGAATCTTCCTGAGTTATTCATGGTGATTCTGTATAGGCTTACAGGATTCGTGACATAGATTTTTATATGCATAGCTATCATTATGACTTGCTGCATTAGATATGATCTTGCGTGTCATGGACATGAGACGTGTGATTACATGGGGTGGAGAAAGTTTTACCATACTAAAGGCTGATTATATATATATTACATTACTGGAGGTGCCTTAGACTCTGACAAGAGCTTTGGCACATTTACTGACCCTTCGAGAAAATGCTGCTATGGGTTTCCCCGACACAAAGCCTATAGTAGTCTCAGCATGAGTATGATTAATGCTCACTTGCATATCACATAGCTGGTTATATAGTTTACCCTATTTTGATTCATTTATTACTGTACTGTATTTATTTGGCTTGAGTTATTCTTGTACCTTGCTATGTCCCCTGAGGACCTGGAATCCGGATTATGTCCCCAGGTTTAGCAGAGGAGATCCACCCCGAGGTATACGGGACAAGAGCTGACATTGGAGCAGTACCATTACCAGAGGACGAGGTGATCGCCGAGGATTTCTCCTGAGTATCTGCTTATCTATACTCAGTTATTTCTGTTGTTCTGTTTATTGAATTGATGTATCAAACTCATTATCGGGTTGTTCCCCGAGACTTTTTATTGAGATTTATTAGATATATTTGATCTTGATTATTCTGACATTTATTTTGTGATTATCTGCTGTGGATGAGATTAGTATCGTGTTCCTTTACTGTTGTTGTACAGCTTAAGTACACCCTAATGGGTCCATTAAATTGGGTTTGCCCATTGGAGTGTGCTGCTAGCCATTGCCACGTGGCTAGTCCCTCGGTGTTTTGGGACTGGGGCGTGACATATTTTTTTTGGTGGCCCATGCAGGTCAACGACTAAATTGCTTCGGTTTCAACTAAGGGACCGAGCAAGCCTGCGACAAGGATAGGATAAGTTATATGATCTCATCTACTTGATTTAATCGTTCTTGATCTCTATATCGGATTCAAATTAATTTATTGACTTGCATCCTGCCTTGATTCCTCTGTGCGCCTCTTATAGTTTATTTTGGATGCAGAATAATGGATCCACGAGCAAGCAACGATACTCCTGCAGGAACACCACAAGGTGTTGTAGCCACCTACGAAGAACATGGAGTGACGCCATTAAGTGGAGATCCCTCCACTCACCAAAGCAATCAAGCAAATCAGCATGCCTCAAGATTTCGGCGAGATGACATTCCACCTCCGCCACAGTTTACTCCATCAATGCCCGTATTTCCACAAGGGCAGGCTATGGACGGGCAATAGATATTTCAAATGTCTACGCAATGATGCAAGCTCAACAGCAGATTCAACAAGAGGCTCAGCATCATGAGGCAGAGAACTTGAGGAACAGCCTAGTAACCGCACTAGAGCATGAGAACCCACCAGCTAGGCGACCATCGGCGGGATCTATCACTAATTTCAGCCAGCTGAAGCCCCATACCTTTTCTGGCAAGGAGGAGCCCACTGAAGTTCATGAGTGGCTCACAAACACTCAACATCAATTAGAAGCAGCTGAGCTTCCAAGGAAACGTTGGATGACTGCCGTCCGGATGCAATTGACGAGCAATGCACATCACTGGTGGCTATCTGAGGAGAGACGGCTCGGACCAGACCGAGTCACTTGGGAAGAGTTCTCTAGACTTTTTCAGGAGATGTACATTCCATCTATTGCTCGATCAGAACTTCGGGACAAGTTCAATCGCCTCACTCCAGACAGTATGACAGTGGAAGAGTACAATGCGGAGTTCATTCGTCTGAGTCGCTTTGCCCCTATTAGGCCAATACTAGGTTGATTTTACCTATTTACAAGGTTTATAAAGTTATACTAGGTCTTAACAAGTCACTATTTGGTTTTTAGGTGCTAACTAGGTCAAACTATTCAATACTAGTTAATATTAGGCCAATACTAGATTTCTAGACTATACTAATAAGTTTCTAGCATATATTAACCTAATATATATAATTCTACCTATAATTTCTAGCAATACCTTGGCCTATAGCTATTTATCTTACCCCGTATCATGGTATCTTAACTCGTATCACACATTTACCTAATACCTTACTCCATATCTTAAATACCTTAACTATTAGTAAATACCTTAGTTCTATGGTCAATACCTTGGCTAAACTAGGTTTTCTAGTCCATACTAGTCAATACCTTTCTAATATCCAAGTTTCACACCTAATAACTTAGTCGTATCACTAATACCTCAACTATAGGTCAATACCTTGCTAATACTAGGTTTTAAAGTTATACTAGTTAGTTATGATATAATAATATCATATATACTATATAGATATACTAAGATATATACAATAATTTAGTCTAACACTTAATACCTAGCCAATACCTTAGTATTATCTTATTACCTAGCTATTACCTTAGTAATACCTCATTACCTTAACCAATGCCTTAGCATATTATCCATATTATCCCGTATCCTAGTTTCTAGACTAATACCTTAGCTAATACCATTACCAATACCCAATACCTTAACTCATACCTTGGTACCTAACCCATTACCCAAGCTAGACACTACCCTTACTATGGTATCTTAATCCAATATCTAATATCATAACCTTACCTTAGTATCTTAGTATTACCTCATACTAGTTCTAATATTTTGGTATCTTGGTATTCTAAATACTTTGATACACCATAGGATACCACACTCTAATTTTTTCCATACATATCCTACTTGTTTGTACATGGTACCATGGTACCACATTAATATCATATGATACCAAACCCCAAGATTCTAATCCATGACCATAACCTACACTTATCTTACATCCAAGATACTTACCCTACTCTTGGCACTTGACATCTTGATATTACCTATTACCTAGATCTAATACCCAATATCTTATAATCTTGATAAATACCTTATCCTCCTAGATACTTACCCAAATAACTTTAATACTAATATTTGATACCAAATATGATACCTTACTCAAGCCCCAATACTCACTTACCCTCACTTATGATACTTGAGTGTCATGATACCAATATCCTCATGGTACCCAAGTATCATACCAGTATCTTGCCCTAAACTCTAATACCTTGACACATAACTTACCTATACTTGACTCACTTGATAACCACTTGTATCAACACTAGCACACACACAGTAACACCTATTGCCTAACACTTATATATATATATATACTTGACAACCTATGATACCTACCCTCACTTGATATCCATACTACCTAAACTCATAGGATACACAAAATGCCTATGTCGTATAGTCAGTTCTCTACCTGTAACCAATACTGAACCTATTAGACTTATTCAATAAATTCTAGGGTTAAGATATGTCTTAGCCCTTCGTATTAGCTTTCCGAAACTTTAAATGGATCGCATTTTCGTGGCCGAAAGCTCCCAAAATCGTGAAAACACCAAAACACGTTCATCTTTTGGACACCTGACACTCAAACCGTTTTATAGAAAGTTTTAAAACGAATTTGTCCTATTAATTTATATATATGGAAAGCTAACTTCGATACGGTTCTTTAAAAAAAATAGGAGATTAATTGAAGTCCTGAGTTAGGAGTTATGGCATTTCTAAGTTGCTTTGGCTGCTAAAATTGAGGGTGAATACTATGACGAATTTGGACTATTTTGGACAAAAGAACACATGTAAATACCCAATTTACCAAATCCATCTATACGTATCATGGCATATCATGATATGGACTCTACGTATCCAATTTTGGACACAAGAACACCTTCACACTATCAAATAAACATCAATAGTCCTCATTAGGACACAATACACACACTCAATGGACACAATTGGGGTTTTTCCCAAATTGAGTACCAAAATCATGACACCAACTTAGATCTACCAAATTGAAGACTCTTAGTGTCTAGATCTACCATTGGAAAGTCAAATCTAACCATAAAAATGTTCCTACATGACCAAGGGGTGTTCCTAACCATGAATTTGATAAAATTAAGAGAATTACCAAGTATTTTGGTAGCCTCTTTATAGAATTCTGAATTTGGGCACGAAAGAGATGAGTCAAACACAATCTCATAGCAAGCACCTCTCCTATGGATCTTCTTGTGCTCTCCAATGCTCTAGACCTTCATGATGCTGAGAATGAGTGGAAATGAGAGTGGTTGAAAAAAAATTTGGTGAAAAATTGATATGCTTGGGGAAGAAGGAGCTTTGGAGAAGACAAAGGCTAAGGAATGAAATAAAATGAATGGATGAGCCATAAATTAAACTTATCTCTTATAGCAAGGTTTGGTCATGCCAAAATATCAAGTTTGTCCCTCTCCATTTGTCATGAATTGAATCTAATTAACTAAAGAAAGGAATCTCTACAACTAAGAGGAATATTCTCTTCATGGCAACTAAACTTAATTAATTCTAATTACTAAAATCATGACTAACAATAATTAGCACTAACTAACACATGTAAATTCTAATTGGCTAGCCACTAACTAACACTAGTATAATTCTAGACAATCACTAATATAAAATAATATATATAAAAATTTAGCAACATAAAAATGACCCAAATACTCCTATGGTCGAAAGTGGTAGTTACATCGGTTGAGCTATTGCTAGGCTCTCAAACAATTCAGGATGTTTGATATGAAGCTCAATAACCTGTAAGTTGACAAACATTAAAGTTCAGTAACCATCAACACTATATATATCTAGTAATAAAATGTTAATAGCTATCAAAACATAGTTTTAGCAGTAGAGCATAACTTTTCCAGCCAACTAACCTATTTTCTCTCTTTAATCTGCTGGACAAGCCCACCAATCATGTCATAAGTAGAATCAGAAACCTTTTCGACTTTCATAAGGTTGACCAAGGGATCTACTTTGCTAGGCAAGACCAAGTGCAACACATAACTATCATTACGAAGAGCAACTCTTGTTGAAGGTGTAATCTTGGTAATATCAATGCTTTTATCAATATCGACTATGTATTTTCCTTCTGGGTGAACCTGGAGGGATACATCAAGGTTTTAGACTCCGAAGACTATATACGAAATCATAAGCACTATTATTAAGTAACAAAAAAATAAAATGTTCAAAAAGTCTACATGCCAAAACCTGCAGCACGTCAATGATAATTTAGAGGTACATTGACAAAATCTCTAGATAAAAAAATAAGAAAAGTTTGATATTATCTTATTTCTTCCACCACAATCCCTTCCAAAAATTAATAATAAAGAGCACTTTTGGCACAATGTATCGTGAACGTTCCATACGAAAGAGTTGACACATTCTTCTTAGACCAAGCCAGGATCATGTACTGTATAACCTTTTCCTTAACAATAACATAAGCTATTTTCACTACTGATTATGATTGTACTATTTATAACTCATAATGGGCAGGTTGTTGAGGAAACATATATATCAGGAGAAAATAAATAAGGGTAAGATAAAAGGCCCTTCGCAGTAGTCTAGAAAATACAATCTAAACTAATATCAGCTCATAAATCTATATAAGTTATCTCAGCCCTCTTATACCCAGTTCAGAAGTCTATAGAAGTGAACCAACCAAAATCTATTCGTACAACCTACACTCTAGCAAACTACATAAACAGAGTCCTCATCGTTGACATATGCCATCTTCCATTACTACAACTTTATTAATAACCTTGTGTTACAATTCTACTACTAATCTCACACAAAGTAGATATATTAGATGCATGATAGGTAACAAATGATAATAGCTTGTAAATCTCTAAATATAGCACAATATTATTATTAAGGAATATTTGGTAACTATCACTGATACTAATGTGTGGACTGTGAACATTTAAAAAAATATCAACCATATTCTAGAAATTCCTATAAATATGAACATTTCAAAATAATGACAATAACATGTAAAGGCAAAGCATCAGATGGAGAAGCCACACATGCAATAAGAAAAAAAGAACTGGATAATACTCTTTCAGAATACAGCATAAAGAGGAATACCAACAAGAAAATTGGATCATTCTCTTACCCTTGTTAACACATATTGACCCGTGTCGCAGATTTTCATGAGCTTCAATGATAACTCTTTTCATTGCCTTCAATAATGACATTAAATGATTGGTGTACAAACCCAAATGATGTCACAAGATAAACAACATATATAAGGTAACCACCCGGGCCAACATGAGTATGAATGCCACTGATAGCCACATTTTCTGCAGTATACAAGTCACCAAACCTGCCAAAAAGATAATGAATTAATAAGCAAAGCATGTTTGGTGAACTAGAGCGATTCTTTTGAGTTACCAAAAAGACCAATGTTTAAGTTCGGATTGTACACAAAATAACATTGTTGAAAAATTGTATTTTAGGTGGTTTGTGACAGGTAGCAAGGAGGCTTTTCAAAAGAACTAATAGAAAGAACATCTTATTCAAATATGTTCTAGAAATGCTTGGTTTTTTTTGTGTAGTGTTATACTGCTTATTAGGAAAACTAAAAATATAGGTACTCAAATAGGCATTCCCAAGAATTAACCTTTAAAATACTAGTTTCCTAATAAAACATATAACCGCTTTTGTTTATATTATATGATACACGATAAATATCTTTTGACACAATCTCACACAACTTACAAAAATATGCGACTCATTGAATGGCACGAAGGGAAACATTATATTCTCATAAAGTTCCTTATCGTACAATACAATGTATACCATCTAATATAGTGTACCAGGCGATACCAGAATTATCAAGTTAAGCCAAATTTAGACGGGCCAATCCTGTCTATTAATATATTTAGGAAATAATGGTTTATAAACCAACCCTAAGATCCTAAAACTTGATTCAAATACCAATATAACCCGTTAAAATCCTTTTCAGCTTTTTTGTTCCATACAACCTCCTTTACTGAGCAAACTTTGGACGAGTACCTCCTTTTGGGCGTTATTCATAAGCTTGCAATATCTCCAATGAAGACATCCAACATCTTCTGTGACAGAATCTAGCATCTCCAAAGACTTCAACAACTATGGCAACTAATTTTATCCAAAGAAGGTCGTTGTTTTCTAGTATTTGTATCTTTATTTTTTCTTCGCTATGTTGTATTTTTGGTCTTTTTTGGAGAGCTATTTCACCTTTGGTTCTAGGATTCTTAGATACTTGAATGTATAAGAAACAACATATTTTTTGAATGTTAACTCATTGATGGTTAACAAAGTTCTTATTGATGCGGTGATGCTATATTCATATACCATCATGTTCTGCTAGTGTTCTACCTATTGTACTTAATTATCGACTTTAAAATAAACTTGCCACTTAATGCTTGACAATCTCCTTATTTTTACTCAATGTGTTTAATTTATCCATGTATTTATGTACTAATTTATCCATATATGGATAATTATTTAAATTTCCAACAAAGTTTCTCCTGGAAAACATCACAATAGATCTTATGCTACACAATACGCTAATGAATTAACTCGATACACGATATCTATCTCTTTCTACAGCCTAGCATACAACATGTTAGGTGTTTTGTAGATATCTTATACTCGGCATCACTTCTCAGATAGGTGTCAGAAATATTAAGTGACTAGCATGGGAATTGACCAAGTCACAAGAACCTTGCCTAATCAAATAGAAAGCCAAAAAGCCTCTATTATTTAGATGTGTTAACGCTAGTCAAATAATTTTCTTAGAAAAGGAAAATGTTATCTGCCATGGCTTAAACGACTTTAGCCTTGGATATGAGCACATGGTCCGAGTACCAAATCTTCCATGTACGTCGGTGTTCCATTATTTGAAGTTTAATAGACATACACCTACATATACATATATATATATATATATATATATATATATATATATATATATATAACCTAGATACAATATACTGCAATATCTTGCAATATCATGCAACTATATTATAATGTATGAAGAAACATTTTATCTTGAATGAAACATGATGGATAATTCTTTAAAACCTTGGAGGCGCATTTTGTTTGACAAAGACAGAATTTTCAAATAGTACAAGTACTTACTTGCCCGAAGGTATCATAGTCTAGTATGAAAATTACTGCTATCATATTTTTCATATTATCTTTCATGCTTCCTTTAGGAGCCCTCTGTTTATGAAAATTTAATATTCTATGAATACAGTGAATATGTTAAATGATCAGTATACAGAGGAGTTGTTTCCATATACTAAGGCAACATATCACATAATAAGTTTTGACCATATACTAAGGCAACATATTCGTCCAAGTTCTAAAGTAAAAAGTGTAAGTAATGACATCCCAAAACAAATTGCTAATTTGGGAACTAATATACATTTATACATGCATATATATGCATGAACGGTCAGGACAAAAGAGTTAAATATGTTTCATGCATGCCAAAATAGCAAAGTTATAGTAACAAATGACAAAAACATTGTATATTTTGGCTGAATAATGATAGATACACTACGTGAACTGGATTTTCCTCTTAAATGAGGGTAGTTTGTGCTAGGGCACCAGCTGTACTGGGAGCAACTCCCAAATTTGACACCAAATTTTGCTCTGCTGGAACAGCAACAGCAGGCGGACCCTCAATAGCAAGTTGGAGTACATAAAGGACCTTTAGTACTAAATCTGACACAAGAAAAATAGAAGAGAACTAGAGAAAGAGTCTCTTATTCGTAATGTAATATAATAAAACCTCTTGACTCAAAAAGAATAAATATTGATAGAAACTTATAGAAAAATTACAGATATGATAAGGCCAAACAATGTATCATCTTAAGAATTAAACCTCAAACAAGCAGCTTTGGCCCTTGGTAACAAATTTTAAGTAAATGAGTATTACAAGCACATACGTTATAATTTTAACATGTTTAGTGGTATGAGATTGGATCATTGAAATTCTAATTGCATTTGTTGAGGAGACAACACCATATGAAATGCATATCGATACAAATAGAATATAATAGCACCACTAATAATGAGTGATTACTAAAGAGTGGCATATACTCACGTACCTTCCAGTGTCACCAGATCCTAAGGGTTTAATGGGCCTGAAGTGTTGCAAACCTATTTGATCTCCACTAGCCAGAACCTGAAGGCCAATTTCCATATATAATAAGCATATGTGTAGTCCAGCAGTTACGAAGGAAACCCCAAATCAAAAGTAAATATTTGTTTTGTCTAGCAGATGACAGGGTTTGAAAAGACAGTTCCTTTCTAACTCCTATGGGACATTTTGTAATAAACATTCCCTGAGAACATCTCACCGGTTTTTTAGTCTAGTGTTAAGAAATGGACTCTACTAGTTCCAAGCTTCATAATAAATTGAAGGTATCATTTCTTTGAAAAATGCATTATAAATGATCAAGAAGCATCTAAACTAGTATAGCCAAGCATATTGAAATAAAAAAACTTCTAAAGTATCAACTTTAACTACATACATACTTTTTGGATTGCTCTACAAGATGAATTCCCCTTCTTGTGAGGCTTTGGAAGAACCATTTTTGAATGATTGGCCCATAAATCCTTAGGTTTCTGCGTACAATAAAACATCCTTTAAAGTTTAAACTTAACATAAGATTCTACGAACCTTATATAAAGCAAAATTTGTAACTTTTACCAATTTGGACGAATCGAGACTTAAACCAAAAACTATTTGTTTATTTAAGTATAAAAGCATTAAAATGTAAATAATTTGGAAATCAAACAAAAAACAAATTAGCAATTCGAGGACACTTGAGAAAGTCTCATATTAGGCTTGTGCTCACTTTGAACTGTTGTGTCCCCGTCCGAGTACCGCGCGATCTCCTCCCCTGCTGAATCTCCTTCGGACTGGAAAACCAAAAATTAAACCATATTTTGCACTAATCCCCCCTAAAAACACAAAAAATTATAGAACCGAGCACGGCCGGAGGGACGAACCTCAGCGGCCATAACTGGACCGTGACGATGACGTTCTCCGTGGTCCCCGCCTCCTCCCCTGCCTCCTCGAAGCTCGCAACCTTCATGAAGTTGTAGCTCTAGCCGTCCATAGATTCCTCGAGGATGAGTCCATAGGGGACGACGACGGTGACTTGGAGGAGACCAACTGCGAGTACCGCTTCTTCTGCCAGGACTTCGGCCTCGTCGCCATAGAAAATCGAGATCGAGAGATCAGAGCATTGGCATTGGAATTATTTGTAGAAATTAATCGATCGAGAAAGAAAGGAGTGGAGAACTTTTTAGGGTTTCTGCAAGACTTTTGGGGAAGAATGATTTGTTTCTTGAAAAAATGTTTATGAATGAGAGAGAGAGAGAACCGATGGTGGTGTATACACAAAAGTTGGAAGGAATTTTGGAACTAGGGCACCAAAAAAAATTTCCGCCAAAATTTTCCACTGATAATCAGTAGTTTAAGAAATATATATATATATATATATATATATATATATATATATATATATATAACGGAATATAGTTCTTATTGACGTATTGACCCTGTTGGTAATGTGTAACGGATTATGGCTGTTAGAAATAGAAAAATTGGTCCATTAGAAATTAAAAATTTTGGTGTAGATCTAGGTTGTCAAACAACATGCAAGTTCTCAGTTAAGGACAGAATAAATAAATAAAATAAAATAAGAATCAAAAAATGATTGGATTCTCGAAATCTTATTGTGAAGGAATGGAATATTAAATTCCTTAGAACATTTTACTACAATCATGAGACAAGGTGTTCCAGCTCTAGTAATATAACCATGAAATAAGGTATTCCCACTCTTATCAAACCTATTCTACTAGGTGTCTAAATCATAATACACAATCACAATTACAAATAAATTTTCTATATGCAAATACAATTTATAGAACGCTTTTGGATAACAACATCACATATTATCTCGAAAATAATCCTATATACCCGGGATCAGGTAATTTTTTTGGATGGAAGATGCTTAGATTCCAGTCCCAGAGGTATTGTGATATCATTATATCACTATAATGACCATTGAATCATATTTAATGTGATAACACATAATATAAAAAATTATCAAATTTCTTATTTTAAATCAAGAATTCAGATCATGTTATAATATAAACAATTGTCAAATATCTTTAACTTTTCCAAGAATTCAAAAACATGATAACATTGGATAAACACAATTGTTGAACTTTTTGATCTCTTTCAAGAATTCAGATCCAATGACAAGTGTAGTGGGCTATGCCTTACCTAGAACCATCGCATAACCATACGGATGTCGACAACAAGTGTCGAATTACTAGAGTTGTGCTAAAAAATTCTATCAAGTATAGTGCGCTAAGCCTCACCTTCGTCATAGTTGTCACCATCATATTTTCATTTAAGGGTAGTTTGGTAATTGACTTAGGTATTTTAATTTTTAGGATTATTTGTATTTAAATATTATGCATGTGTGAATATTTAATTGTTGTATTATTTATTGATTGTTATATATAGTAATTATTAGACTTGTATAGTGGACCTAACAAATTTATTAGTTGCATAAACCTAACATTTCATATGAGTTTAGATTGAGCCCAAGAATTAGGCCCATTGTTAGGAGGATGGATTAATTAGTGTAACCAATAGACTAGAACCTTTTCTCCCTAATTAATTTCTTCATGAGAGGCCCCAAGGGGTAAATAGGGTATTTCATATTGCTTTTGGAAGGGGGTATTTGACCGGCCATAGAGGGAGGAGAGAGAGTGTCTCTTTCATTTTAATTTCTAATTCCATTAGATCTAATTTTTCCATCTTCCATTTTTCTTCATTCCTTCATCAATTCTCCATAAATTTCTTCCATACTCTTTATTAAGGCTACTAAACAAGGATCTACAAGAAGAAAGTAAGGATCAAGAAGGAGGAGGCCAAGATCCACAAGGAGATGAGCTACATTCCATTTGGGGACCTTTTTATTAGAAATCTATCTCCTAATAGGTACATTTTAGTTTTCTCTCTTCTAGTAGACTCTAAATCTGAGTTTTAACCATGAGAAACCAACTCACATGTATATGCTACCCATAGAAATTGGTTTTAGGTTCATAGGAGACCTATGGTGGAAGTTATGTGCATTTTGGTGTCAATTTTGGGAGAATTTTAAGATTGACATATGTTGTGTTTGTCAATTGGTCTAATAGATCAAATTGACATATGTATATTTGTTTATGACTAGTTTCATGTCCATAATTGGGTACGTGTAGGCCGTATCTCATCAATTTTATGAAATAAATTAATTTTGGAGATTTTCCTCCGACCTGGTGACTTGTGCATATCACATTGTGACACGGACACGTAGTTGATCAAATTACTATACGTATTATTCATATTTAGTATATTAGACTTGCTCGTGTCCTCTGGGATGCGTTTGATTGTGTGGTAGGGCCGTATCACAAGCGTATCATAGAGTTAGTGTAATACTGGTGCGGTGCACTCCACGTGTTTATTTTTTTGCTCTTAATTCTATGTGCATGTGTGTATATATATCTATATGATATTTATATAATATATATATATATATGTTTATGAGTATGTATATAGTTAAGTGTATATGTATGTGTGTAAGTGTCTATATATATATGTGTGTGTATGTGTGTGTGTGTGTGTGTGTGTGTGTGTGTGTGTGTGTGTGTGTGTATTATATATGTGTTTGTATTATATATATATGTATGTATAGAGTGATATTCATATAGGCATAGGTATATATGCATATGTGTTTGGGGTGAGCTATGTATATATGTGTCGAGAGGAGATTGATATATATTTTATACATAGATTGATATGTATACATAGATGGTTATGCATAGAGGGGTATATTCATAGATGTATATATAATTGTGCTGTATTTGAGGTTGTGTGTGTGAGAGGGTGAGAGCTACAGTTCAATGGCAGTATCAGGGAGTCCTGAGCATTTTCAGCAGCATCCTCATGCACTGCTCAGTGCAGCAAACTGAAAGTGGGGGAGCCATCATAACAGGGAGCTACTATAAGCATTTCAGCAAGGGGGAGTCCTACTACAGCATAGAGCCATGGCAGTTGCAACTGGGGGCAGTTCCACTGCAGGTGCAGGCAGTAAATGGATCAAGTCAGTGCACTACAATGCATACAAGGAGGCATGCAGTCCAGCTCAGGCAGTAACTGCATCAAGTGCAGTTTCAACATTGTGCAGCACCAAGTACAGAGTATCAACAAAGAGGGGAGGAAAGCCTTCAGTAAACTGTCGAGCCACTGCAGGTTTTGTAGCAGAGGCATCTCCCTCAGAGAGAAGTACATCCAACAATGGGCAGTGCATCACCGAGAGCAAGGGCTCGGGCACAGTGACAAGAAGGGGGGAGACACTGCAGTGTACACTTGGAGAGTGCACAGGTTATCAGTATCAGCAAGTAGTTGGTATTAGTGAGGTTCAGTAGGGTATCTGTGCAGTTTTGCACGGTGTCTTCGGGTAGTTAGTTCTAGTGTATCAGTGATTCAGTTTTAGGTATGGGTGTTTAGCTTATAGTTAGTTTGGTTGAGGTATATGGATTATGGGTAGTTAGTGCTATACTTTATTAGTATATATTCTAACTATATGCATTATGTATATTTGTAGTATGGTATTGTATGCTAGTAGGTACATATGGTTATAGTTAGCATATGAATAGTTAAGTAGTTAGTTATGTATACTATTGGTATATATGTTAGTAGTTATATATATTGATATAGTTAGTATTTAGAGTGTTAGCTATATATTTTAGCTATATGTTAGAGGTTTTGGATTACCTCGGGATACCAAGGTAATACCAAGGTATTGCGTCGATACTCAAAGTATTGGGTTGGGTATCGAGATATGTGTGATACGCATTGGTGCAAGGCCAATGTATCATATTTTTATTGATTGTTATAGATATTAAGTATATTGACTTGTATATATATCTAAAATTCTATTTTTATATAATTAAACTTGCGTATCTTAGGATACGACTTTTTGAGTATTTTATAGTATCATAGCTTAGCTAGTATAGCTTAGTTTCATAGTATATTGACTTAGTATCCTAGTGTTAGACTCTTGCAACCTAGAATTAATCGGTTTGACCTAGAAATGGCTTTATGACTTAGATTTGCATCATACTAACTTATTTTCATTTTTGAACCTTGTATTGATGCAACATACCATATATAGGTCTGTGTGATACCAGCTTGGGCATCGAGAGACATACCTTGCTCAGGACTTCAGGCGAGTACATTTCTCTGATAGTTTTCAATTCATAATAGTGTATATATGCATGTTCTAGAATTGTATACTTGGTTCCGACACAGTGATTTTACGGACTTGTACTATATGGATCCCTTCAGGAGATGTTATCTCCTACCGTGTTCAGCGGGTACTGGTGTACATGTATTTCATCGTGTATATTGGGTATTCATTTATATTTCGTGTTCACACACTACTTGTGTTCAGTATTCTTATTCGTATATACCCACTACTCGTGTTCACTGGTTATTATATTCGTGTACACCCACTGTTCGTCTTCAGTGGTTATATTCGTGTTCGTAGCATATCGTGATTGGATCCATTGGTATTAGTTGGGGATGGAAGAGTAGGGGTTGATTATATGATCAAAGCCCCATTGTTCATCATGTACATTCTGGTTATATACCTCACTTGTTATCGTCTTACCGGATCATGTTCACCCAAATCGATCACATAATGAACTTATATTCTGACGCACATTAGTTTTGATTGCAGTTATTTTATCATATTGCAGATATTCATATTGTTGTTCTATATTCTCGTATATTACCTGTATACCTATTGATCATTCATTCATATATTTAGTGATCTTGTATTCTATTTCTATTATCTGTTTTATATGCTCGATTATGTTATTGGAACTACTTTCAGAGGTATGTACTTTGTTCTAATCCTGACTGGATATATTTTTCCAGATGATTGACTTTTAGAGCACTGTTCCACATTCTACGGGCCGCAGGCCGGCGTACCTTTAAAAGATACTCCTATAGACCATGAGGACTTAGTTGCAGAGCCCGATGTGGTCTAGTTATTTGTGTTGGCATATATTAGGTTATTATATTTGTGAAGATTCAATATTTGTATATTAATTCAGATTGTGGATTGTATCTTATACTTTCCTTCGCTATTCCGTTCGTCCATTATCTTCCTTAGTTTGTTTTGTGATTGAGATTAGTTATACTTGTGAGATATCATATTGCTCTTCCGTTTGGAGTTGAGATGATTGACAGGTATCATATTATATTATTGAGATGTTAGATAGTTAGAAATAACCCAAATATCGTTCTTCCGTCGATGCTGCGGCGTAGGCTGGGCGTAACTACATACTCATGCCCGAATATCCGGGTGTGGGTCGTGACACATTTTTAGTAGTGGCCCATGCATGTCTAGATTTGTAATTAGTGTGATTTCGTAGTTGTACTTGCCTAGAGTACTGCTATGAGCCTACTTTAGTTAATAGGATTTAGGCTGAGAGTTACTCAATCACAACTAGGAAATATTCCAAAAATCTGTTTTACAATCCTTATCTATTGAATATTGATTTACTTTAAATAAAGTTCTATCAATTTTTGATGATATCGTATCATATTCAATATTGATTCCTTATTTCAATCTATCTTCAGGATGTCGCCGAAGGCGCGTTCCCAACGATCAGGTATCACGACAGCACGATCAGTCACTTCATCACCCTTGAGGGAAGCACCCTCAGACGATGGTCCAGCACCTACATTCAGGAGGTCAGCTTCACCGGTTTAGGTGGGCGTATCAGCAGCAGCTTTCGGAGGTGCTCTACCTCGGGTACCGAGGATAGCGCAGACAGTTCCAGGGGATCTTCTACCTCCACCATCTGTAGTTGATCAGATACAGATGTTCGCGCTCTTCTAGCAGATGATGGAGGCGCATCAGCGTCAGTCGGAGGTCCTACGATAGAGCGTGAAGAATGTTCACCAAATCGCACTTACAACAGTTGAGAGAGCTACTACAGTCCAGCCACAGACGATATTATCTCAGTTTATTCTTCAACAGCCGAGGCTGAGTACCATCATAGACTTCAAGAGGATGGGCCTAAAGGACTTCAGAAGCATATATAGGATTCTTTATATGGATGATTGGATCGAGGACATCGAGCAGAACCTACGGCTGGCGTAGATTTCAGAGATATTACAGATAGAGGTAGCGGGGTGCATGATATTCGATATTGCATTGATATGGTTCCGGACAGACCCCAAAATTGCAGTACCATGGCTCATTTGGGAAGCTTTTAAAGAGCTTTTCAAGAAAAGTTTTTTCCAGACGTGGCTCTTACATCCTTGGAGAGCCAGTTCTAGTACATCGTCCAGGGAGGTATGTCAGTAAACGAGTATGCGGCAGAGTATTACCGGCTAGGTCACTTCGTGGAGGGGTAGAACCCTAGCGGCAGAGCCAAGAAGTTCAGGAAAGGCCTGAACCAGGAGGTCAAATCCAACACCAATGAAGATCCTACCACCACCTTCGAGGAGATTCTCAAACAGGCGCATAAAGCGAAAGATGACTTAGAGCTTGGCTCTAAGAGGCCGAGGGACATAGGAGGATCCAGTACCAATAAGGGTCCAGCGAAGAGGCCTCATTTCCAACAGCAGCACCAAAGGCATTACCAGCACCAGAGGCAGCAGTATCACGGGCCAGCTAGAGCGCCGGTACAACAGATGAATCAGATCCAGAGGGTAGCAGTTTCTTGCACTTTCTGTAAGAAAAAAGAGCACGGATGGGACGCATACAGGATGAGGCTAGACCAATACTTATTCTGTGGATCAGGAAATCATCAGTTGAGGGCTTATCCGAAAGTCCTAACTCATCCAGCTCAGGACGGAGGTCAGGCACAAAGAGCACCTGCTAGACCACCGGCGGGACAACAAAGAGGACCTCTACCACCATAGCAGCAGCAGTTTGCTCAGCACCAGCAACAGAGAGGTGTGCAGCGACAGGGGCAAGCTTTTGCCTTGACTATCGAGGAGAAGGAGCCGGTTGGCGATGTTATCTCAGGTTTAGTTTATCTCGATTCCTTTCCAGCTCATGTTTTGTTTGATTTCGGTGCTTCTCATACCTTTGTATCTGTATCTTTTGCTTTGAGGCATCGTCTTGAGTCTGAATCGTTGGCGAGGATATTCAAGATCATGATCGGGGGTGGCATTATCCTGTTCAGTGATGTTTCTAAGAACCAGAGAGTTTATTTGGGAGGTCGAGAGTTGAGCGTATGTTTACTCGTAATATCACTTCCGAGTTACGATATAGTACTCGGGATGGATTGGTTGAGTAGACATTGTCACGACCCAATTCCGTAGAATCAATTGAGGCGTCCCCCGAGTCGTGATCGCCGTGCGGGCCTGGGGTTGCGCCCGCACAAGGCTTTAATGATTTGCATAGCAAGCACATATTCAGATTACGCAGATAAATTGAAACACAGATTTGAAACATGGAAAAGTTCTCTTTATTGATAATGAACATCTATTACAAACTCTTGAACGAGTTAGCTAATATGCCGAACGGCTTACAAAAGTGTTGACTCAAAATGAGATAGCAGTCCTGTACATTATATCCCTTTACTAAACTTCAAAGATATAGACCTCCTGGCTGGAGGATAGCTTTGCCACGGAGCTGCATTTGTGTATGAAGAGTTGCAAGCTCCGGACTTCAAAAGGCTTCAAGGGGCGCGGTGAAGATGCGCCTAACAGCTGGACTGGATCGGGAAGACGACTTCGCTCCTCGCTCGGTTCGCCTTGGTGCGGAGAACCTGTTTCAACGAGGGTCAGCATATCGAAACATGCTGGTGAAGGCGAGCTAGCCTGACTATACCAATCAACACGTTGTTTTTAATGAAGTATGCATATTTGTGGGTTTCTATCTTTCCTTAGTTTATTTACAAGTAAGCAGCATATTGAATTTACTGAAATGAACGTGCCACCGTTCGGTGGATTTTACCTGCCCGTCTGAATCACCTGCACAATACTTACCCTGCCTTTCCTGTCACGAAGACACAAGTTAGTTTGCAACAGGTTTAAATATACACGTTGGGATCACTGGCTAGTAGCCATAATGGACCGTTTAGTCTTTGAACGGGGATGGTGTGCAACGAAGCACGTGAGGCGCTACACGCCATCCCGTTCGCATGTGAGACTATCGTGAGTTCCGTCCGGATCGGATCGGTGCCAGTGCCCCAGCAACCGTCCGCAGGAACCGTTGGCCTTGTGCACAAGTTGTCCGTGATCAATCGTTCATGATACGTTAACGTTGATGCGTTGAGGCAATATGAACATGAGACAAGCACATTGCATGATTCGTTTTGCATAGTCTTCCTGACAGTTTATTTCATAGCACAATTTATAGAAGAATAAACATTCTAACTTGTATTTATGCATATGATAATTTTCCCAAACGAACAAGCAAGCATATGAGTATCCGTTCCCAAGTTGGATGACAAGCAATATATATCCAAGACTATTTTCTTTTATCTTGGTTTCTTTTATTATTACTTGGTATCGTTTGATCGGGGCAAAGAATAGTCCAAGCTTTTAGGGTGTGAAGCTTGGAAGCAGGGCTAGCTAATCGGGTTGGTAGCCACTCACTTGGTTGGAAGGAAAGGAGAAGGAAAGAGGCGCTTCACGACTCCGTTCGCAAGCCACCTACTGCTCGTTCACCTGCACACGAACAGCTCGATTAATACTTCTTCCTCTCTTTCCAATCTCGGAATAGAAGTGCAGTTCAATGAACGAAAACAATAAAAACCATCGAAACCGTTCAAAGAAAACAAGCAAATCCCAAAACCAACTCAAAGCACGAAAGCAACAAGCGACATCGAAAACCGAGGCATAAAAGATAGCAGCGGAGAGGTCCCTCCTGACTCTGCCGCTAAGCCGATCCTTGGAGTGCAGTCCACTGAATATGGGAATCGATTCCGAAGAAACAAATCCATAACGAGGACGAGTTCTTAATTCAATCTATCCCGATCGAACGATACCGTCTTGTGTTTCTTAGCCGCGCTCCCCGCACCGGGGGAACGGGGCGCTACATCCTACCCAACCAATTAGAAGTTTCGTCCCGAAACTTAAGAATAGTGCTTACCGTTAGGGATGATGAACTGAATAGTTTGGGCAATCACGAATTCGGTGGGTTGAGTCACCGCAAATGAGACATTGCCCGAGCTTCTTGCGGCACTTATCGGCCGTGTGCCCTTGTTTCTTACAGAAATTACACGAAGGCCCTGGGTTTCCTCTTTGGGGATTGCCGTGGTTAGGACGCTTTATAGCTGTATTTCCTCTCTCGTTGCCTTGGCGTTTGTGATTGTAGGTATGCACAGCGCCGGTGGAAACGTGAGGATACTGCGGTTCTAGGGATAGGGCGTGATTCATGACTTCACGCATTGTTCCATACTGATTGTTGACCACGTGCGAATGGATGGCAGGGCGCAAACCACCTTCAAACCTTCTAGCTCGACTCGCTGCATCAGGTAAATAAGCCCTAGCGAATTTAGAGAGTCGGTTGAATTCGGCGGAGTACTGTTTGACTGTCATGCTGCCCTGCCTCAGTTGCACGAACTCGTTTTCCATTTGACGTTGTACTGGAGGGGGTACAAACTCCTCTTCGAACGCGGCACGAAAGGTCGTCCACGAGATCGCCTCCTCTCCGTGATCAAATTGGAGAGATCGTCGATGCACGTCCCACCAATCGTGTGCGTTGAGGCGGAGCTGTAGTTGCGCGCAGGAGACGCGCTTCTCTTCGGGGACCTCTAGCAGAGCGAAGTGATCTTCAAGTTCTGCTAGCCAATCTAGAGCTACGACTGGGTCCTCAGTCCCGTTGAACGGGGTGTTGCAGACTTTCTTGAAGTGTCCCAAGTTGAAGGCAGTCACGTCCCTCGGCCTTGGAATTTGTGGCATCTCTACTTCAAGCACGGGCTGTTCCACCGGAGTCGTTGCTGTTGCGATAGAATGGTTGGCAGCCAAAGTCTGAACGATCTGTTGCAGGGCATCCACCTGCTTCTGTTGGACTGAGAATCGGGTCTCTAGATTACTCTCGAGCTTGGCTTGGCGAGCATCGTCTCTTTGTCGTTGCTCTTCTAGCATTTTTATTACCCGCTCAAGCGGGTCGACTTGAGACATGCCTCGCTGGCTCCGAGAGCTTCCCGAGGTGCCCGAACTACTTTCTTGTGTTTCGTTCGGTGCTAGCGCTGCAGATTGCGCTGGATCCATTCCTTCAAAAGAAGGTAAATTACATTAGAATCATAATGTATTACGGACTTATTGCATAAACGTATCTCATTTGGGCCTAGCGAGTTCAAGAGTTCGCACAGGAATTTGATCGTTAAAGGAACTTTTCCAGCACGAGTCTAAGGAACTTGAATCTGTGCTTTGATACCATTATGTCACGACCCAATTCCGTAGAATCAATTGAGGCGTCCCCCGAGTCGTGATCGCCGTGCGGGCCTGGGGTTGCGCCCGCACAAGGCTTTAATGATTTGCATAGCAAGCACATATTCAGAGTACGCAGATAAATTGAAACACAGATTTGAAACATGGAAAAGTTCTCTTTATTGATAATGAACATCTATTACAAACTCTTGAACGAGTTAGCTAATATGCCGAACGGCTTACAAAAGTGTTGACTCAAAATGAGATAGCAGTCCTGTACATTATATCCCTTTACTAAACTTCAAAGATATAGACCTCCTGGCTGGAGGATAGCTTTGCCACGGAGCTGCATTTGTGTATGAAGAGTTGCAAGCTCCGGACTTCAAAAGGCTTCAAGGGGCGCGGTGAAGATGCGCCTAACAGCTGGACTGGATCGGGAAGACGACTTCGCTCCTCGCTCGGTTCGCCTTGGTGCGGAGAACCTGTTTCAACGAGGGTCAGCATATCAAAATATGCTGGTGAAGGCGAGCTAGCCTGACTATACCAATCAACACGTTGTTTTTAATGAAGCATGCATATTTGTGGGTTTCTATCTTGCCTTAGTTCATTTACAAGTAAGCAGCATATTGAATTTACTGAAATGAACGTGCCACCGTTCGGTGGATTTTACCTGCCCGTCTGAATCACCTGCACAATACTTACCCTGCCTTCCCTGTCACGAAGACACAAGTTAGTTTGCAACAGGTTTAAATATACACGTTGGGATCACTGGCTAGTAGCCATAATGGACCGTTTAGTCTTTGAACGGGGATGGTATGCAACGAAGCACGTGAGGCGCTACACGCCATCCCGTTCGCATGTGAGACTATCGTGAGTTCCGTCCGGATCGGATCGGTGCCAGTGCCCCAGCAACCGTCCGCAAGAACCGTTGGCCTTGTGCACAAGTTGTCCATGATCAATCGTTCATGATACGTTAACGTTGATGCGTTGAGGCAATATGAACATGAGACAAGCACATTGCATGATTCGTTTTGCATAGTCTTCCTGACAGTTTATTTCATAGCACAATTTAAAGAAGAACAAACATTCTAACTTGTATTTATGCATATGATAATTTTCCCAAACGAACAAGCAAGCATATGAGTATCCGTTCCCAAGTTGGATGACAAGCAATATATATCCAAGACTATTTTCTTTTATCTTGGTTTCTTTTATTATTACTTGGTATCGTTTGATCGGGGCAAAGAATAGTCCAAGCTTTTAGGGTGTGAAGCTTGGAAGCAGGGCTAGCTAATCGGGTTGGTAGCCACTCACTTGGTTGGAAGGAAAGGAGAAGGAAAGAGGCGCTTCACGACTCCGTTCGCAAGCCACCTACTGCTCGTTCACCTGCACACGAACAGCTCGATTAATACTTCTTCCTCTCTTTCCAATCTCGGAATAGAAGTGCAGTTCAATGAACGAAAACAATGAAAACCATCGAAACCGTTCAAAGAAAACAAGCAAATCCCAAAACCAACTCAAAGCACGAAAGCAACAAGCGACATCGAAAACCGAGGCATAAAAGATAGCAGCGGAGAGGTCCCTCCTGACTCTGCCGCTAAGCCGATCCTTGGGGCGCAGTCCACTGAATATGGGAATCGATTCCGAAGAAACAAATCCATAACGAGGACGAGTTCTTAATTCAATCTATCCCGATCGAACGATACCGTCTTGTGTTTCTTAGCCGCGCTCCCCGCACCGGGGGAACGGGGCGCTACAGACATCATGCTAGTATCGATTATCGTGGAGGCAGAGTTTTATTTTAGACGTCAGGAGAGCCGGAGTTTGAGTTCGTCCGAGGATCAGAGCAGAGCGAAGGCAACTTTTATGGAGCTTTGGTAGAAGAGCAGAAGCTGCCATATCCGTTGATTGCTGAGTTCATGGATGTCTTTCCAGAGGAGTTGTCGGGGTTGCTATCGGACAAAGATGTTAAATTCTCTATAGATTTGGTTCCAGGTGCAGAGCTGATATCTCAGCATGTCTATAGAGTAAACAACAGCAAACTAACGGAGTTGAAGAAGCAGGTGGATGAGTTACAAGACAAAGACTTTATCCATTCCAGTTCATCACCATGGGGTGCTCCGGTACTTTTTGAACCAAAGAAGGATGGGTTGGTACGTATGTGTATCGACTACAAGGCACTTAACAACCTCAAATCAAGAACAAATATCCGTTGTCGCGAATTGATGATTTTTTTGACCAGTTGAGCGGAGTGAAGGTATTCTCAAAGATAGACTTGAGGTCAGGGTACTACCTAGTGAAAGTAAAGAAGGAAGATATTCTGAAATAGCCTTCAGGACTCGTTATGGGCAGTTCAAGTTCTTGGTGATGCCATTTGGGTTGACCAATGTCCCGACAGTATTCATGAACCTGATTAACAAGGTATTTCATCAGTACCTGGATCAATTTTTTATAGTCTTCATTGATGATATTCTGATATATTCGAAGACCCCAGAGGAGCATGAATAACACTTGAGGATAGTTCTGGAGACCCTCATGAAGGAGAAGCTGTATGGCAAGTTATCAAAGTATGAGTTCTTCCTTGATAAGGTTGAATTTCTCGGGCATGTTATTACAGGAGATGGAATCTCAATGGACCCGAAGAAGACTTCAGCAGTTGAATCGTAGTCTACCCCGAGTTCAGCAGCAGAGATTAGGAGTTTCCATGGATTGGCGGGCTATGGAGGTTTATTCAGGACTTTTCCAGACTTAAAGAGCCGATGACTAGACTAACCAGGAAGGACGTAGAGTTCGTCTTGACCGAGGATTATCAGTCAATATTTGAGGAGCTAAAGAAGAGGTTGACTACCACTCCAATCTTGACATTGCCATCAGGAGCAGGAGGATTTTCCATTTACAGTGATGTATCGAAAAAGGGTTTGGGTTGTGTGTTGTAGCAACACGGGAAGGTAATTGCCTATGCTTTCAGGCAATTATGCCCGCATGAGAAGAACTACCCTACCCATGACTTGGAGTTGGCAGCAGTTGTCTTTGCTCTCAAATTATGGAAACACTACTTATATAGGGAGAGAGTGGAGATTTTCTCAGACCACAAGAGCTTGAAGTATGTGTTTACACAAAAAGAGCTCAACATGAGGCAGCGACGATGGTTGGAGTTGATAAAACACTTTGATATTTCTTTGTAGTACCATCTAAGAAAGGTCAACATAGTCGTGGATGCCTTGAGTAGGTATCTCGTGGCTATGTGCTTGACGAGAGACAGTCATTTATTGGTCGATCTTGACAGTTTGGGTATTGAGGTACTAGTTTCTGGAGTCGCAGCACAGATGTGGGGACTTCAGGTATAGTCAGAGCTGAAGGACCGGGTCAGAGCCGGACAGTATGAGGATGAGTCTCTGAGGAGCAACAGAGCGCAGGTTCAGATGGGGCTGACAGAGGACTTCATCGTTGTAGATGATGGATCATTGCTGTACGGTACCAGATTATGTATACCGAGAGAAACTTTACGCGAAAAGATTCTACAGGAGGTATATCGATCTCATTACTCTATGCATCCAGGTGCCAACAAGATGCATAGAGATATGAGAAAGCATATATGGTGGTATGGTATTAAGCGGGAGGTAGCTAGCTTCGTATCCAGATACTTAGTTTGCCACACGGTAAAGGCGGAGAGACAGAGGCCAGGTGGATTGCTTCAGCCTTTATCCATTTTGGAGTGAAAATGGGAGCATGTGACTATAGATTTTGTATCAGGACTTCTGCGTTCTCCAGGAGGTAAAGATGCGATTTGGGTCATCGTGGACAGGTTGACAAAATCAGTCCACTTTCTGCCATTCCAAGTGGGTACATCTACGGAGAAGCTCACGAAGATGTATGTGCGCCAGATTATTAGATTCTACGGTGTTCCAGTGAGCATAGTCTCGGATCGAGATAGTCGCTTCATATCCCACTTCTGGAGGAGTTTGTAGGCTAGCTTGGTCACTCAGCTCAAGTTCGGTACTACTTATCACTCTCTGACTGAAGGACAGTCGAAGAGGACTATTCAGACTCTCGAGGATATGCTACGTACCTATGTTTTGGATCTTAGAGGTTCTTGGGAGGATCACCTTTATTTGGTAGAATTTTCATACAACAACAGCTACCAAGCCAACATTGAGATATCACCATTCGATGCGTTGTATTGACGGAGATGCCGTACTCTATTATCCTGGGATGATGTTGGTGAGAGAGCTTTATTGGGACCAGAGATGATATTGGATGCAGCCGAGAAGGTAAAGCTTATCAAGGATAAACTTCGAGTGGCACAAGACAGGCAGCAACATTGGACCGATAGCCACCGGAGACCTTTGGTGTTTGAGGTATAGATTTTGTTTTATATTTCTTATGTTTGATTGTTGTTTTGTTAGAGTGCTAAGGTTGTATTTTGTGCTAGGTTGGCGGTATAGTTTTCTTGAGGATTTCTCTGACATATGGAACAATTTGTTTCGTTGGAGGAGGAAAGCTTAGTCCGTGATTCATCGAACCTTTCAGTATTCTTGAGAGGGTCGGTGCAGTTGCATACATACTAGACTTACCACCTATATTAGAGGAAGTGCACAACGTATTTTATGTGTCATAGCTGAGATGGTACGTGGCAGATCCCAGTCATGTGTTGGATCACTCGGAGATAGAGGTGGGCCCTACTCTTAGCTATCCGGAGCAGCCAGTAGAGATTCTGGATCAGAGAGAGAAGGTGCTGAGAAACCAGACGATTCCTTTGGTGCGCGTCGTATGGAGGCATCACTCGCCAGGAGAGAGTACCTGGGAGCGAGAGACCGAGATGCGCGAGCAATATCCATATCTGTTTGAGCCATAAGGTATAATTCAGTCTTGCATTGTATTGTTTGCTTTTGGTAGTTAGTTTCTTCCTTAATTTTGAGGACCAAATTTTTCTAAGCTGGGTAGGATTGTCACCCTCATATTTTTTTTTAAGGGTAGTTTGGTAATTGACATAAATATTTTAATTTTTGGAATTATTTGTATTTAAATATTATGTATGTGTGAATATTTACTTATTGTATTATTTATTGATTGTTAGATATATTAATTATTTTGGGCTTGTGTAGTGGACCTAACTAATTTATTAGTTGCTTGAACCCAATATTTTATATGATTTTAGATTGAGCCCAAGAATTAGGCCCATTGTTAGGAGGATGGATTAATTAGTATAACCATTAGACTAGAAACTCTCCCTAATTAATTTCTTCATGAAAGGCCCCAAGGGATAAATAGAATATTTCACATTGCTTTGGGAAGGGGGTATTTGGCCGGCCATAGAGGGAGGAGAGAGAGTGTCTCTCTCATTTCAATTTCCAATTCCATTAGATCTAGTTTTTTTCTCTTCCAATTTCCTTCATTCCCTCATCAATTCTCCATAAATTTCTCCACAAATTCCTTCCCAACTCTTCATTGAGGCTACTACAACAAGGATCTACAAGAAGGAAGCAAGGATCAAGAAGAAAGAGGCCAAGGTCTACAAGGAGAGGAGCTGCATTCTATTTGGAGACTTTTTATTGGAAATCCATCTCCCAATAGGTAAATTTCAGTTTTTTCTCTTCTAGTAGACTCTAAATCTGAGTTTTAGCCATAAAAAACTAACCCATATGTATATGCTACCCATAGGAATTGGTTTTAGGTTCATAGGAGATCTATGGTGGAACTTATGTGCATTTTGGTATCAATTTTAGGAGAATTTCGAGATTGGCACATGTTGTGTTTGTCAATTGGTCTAATAGATCAAATTGACATATGTATATTTGTTTGTGACTATTGTCGTATCCATAATTGGATACGTGTAGGCCGTATCTCGTCAATTTGATGAAACAGGTTAATTTTGGGAGTTTTTCTCCGACACAGGGACTTGTGCATATCACATTATGACACAGATATATAGTTGATCTAATTACTATACGTATTGTTCATATTTAGTATATTAGACTTGCTCGTGTCCTCCGAGATGCGTTTGGTTGTGTGGTGGAGCTGTATCGCATGCGTATCATAGAGTTAGTGTGATACGGGTGCGGTACACTCCACGTGTTTGTTCTTTTACTCTTAATTCTATCTATATGTGTATATATATATATCTATATGATATTATATAATATATATATATGAGTATGTATATAGTTACGTATATATGTGTTTGTCTATATGTGTGTGTATAAGTGTATATATGTGTGTGTGTGTGTGTGTGTGTGTGTGTAATATATATATGTGTAGAGTGATATTCATAGAGGCATAGGTATATATGCATATGTGTTTGGGGTGAGCTATGTATACATCTGTCGAGAGTAGATTGATACATAGATTGATATATATACATAGATGGTTATGCATAGAGGGGTATATTCATATGTATATATAAGTGTGCTGTGTTTGAGGTTGTGTGTGTGTGAGGGTGAGAGCTACAGTTCAGTGGCAATATCAGGGAGTCTCGAGCATTTTCAGCAGCATCCTCATGCACTGCTCAGTGCAGCAAACAAAAAGAGGAGGAGCCATCATAATAGGGAGCTACTACAAGCATTTCAGCAAGGGGGACTCCTACTGAAGCACAGAGGTATGGCAGTTAGAACTGAGGGTAGTTCCAATGCAGGTGCATGCAGCAAATGGATCAAGTCAGTGCACTGCAGTCCACTCAGGCAGTAACTGCATCAAGTACATCTTTAACACTGTGCAACACCAAGTACACAGTATCAGCAAAGAGGGAAGGGAAGCCTTCAGTACACCTTCGAGCCAGTGTAGGTTCTGCAATAGAGGCATCTCCCTCAGAGAGCAGTACATCTAATAATGGGCAGTGCATCACCGAGAGCAAGGGCTAGGGCACAGTGACAAGAAGGGGGGGAGACACTGTAGTGCACACGAGGAGAGTGCACATATTTTTAGTATCAGCAAGTAGTTAGTATCAGTGAGGTTCAGTAGGGTATCTGTGCAGTTTTCGCATAGTGTCTTCGTGTAGTTAGTTCTAGTGTATCAGTAATTCAGTTTCAGGCATGGGCGTTTAGTTAATAGTTAGTTTGGTTGAGGTATATGGATTATGGGTAGTTAGTGCTATACTTTATTAGTATATAGTTTAACTATATGTATTATGTATATATGTAGTATGGTTATTGTATGCTAGTAAGTACATATGGTTATAGTTAGCATATGAATAGTTAAGTAGTTAGTTATGTATATTATTGTCATATATGTTAGTAGTTATATATATTGATATAGTTAGTATTTAGAGTGTTAGCTATATATTTTAGCTATATTTTAGAGGTTTTGGATTACCTTGGGATACCAAGGTAATACCAAGGTATTGGGTCGATACTCAAGGTATTGGATTGGGTATCGAGATAGGTGTGATACGCATTGGTGTAAGGCCAAGGTATCATATTTTTATTGATTGTTATAGATATTAAGTATATTGACTTGTATATATATCTAAAATACTATTTTCATATAATTAAACTTACGTATCTTAGGATACGACTTTTTGAGTATTTTATAGTATAATAGCTTAGCGAGTATAGCTTAGTTTTATAGTGTATTGACTTAGTATCCTAGTGTTAGACTCTTGCAACCTAGAATTAATCGGTTTGACCTAGAAATGGCTTTATGACTTATATTTACATCATACTAACTTATTTCCATTTCTGAACATTGTATTGATGCAACATACCATATATAGGTCTGTAGGTCTGTATGATACCTGCTTGGGCATCGAGAGACACACCTTGCTCAGGGCTTCAGGCAAGTATATTTCTCTGATAGTTTTTAATTTATAATCGTGTATATATGCATGTTCTAGAATTGTATACTTGATTTTGACACAGTAATTTCATGAACTTGTACTACATGGATCCCGTCAGGAGATGTTATCCCCTACCGTGTTCAGCGGGTACTCGTGTACATGTATTTTATCGTGTATATTGGGTATTAATTTATATTTTGTGTTCACACACTGCTCGTCTTCAATGTGCTTATTCGTGTACACCGACTGCTCGTGTTCAGTAGTTATTATATTTATTTATACCCACTGCTCATGTTTAGTGGTCATATTCGTATTCGTAGCGTATTGTGATTGGATCCATTGGTATTAGTTGGGGATGAGAGAGTAGGAGTTGATTATGTGATCAAAGTTCTATTGTTCATCATGTACATTCTGGTTACATACGTCACTTGTAATCGTCTAACCTGATCATGTTCACCCAAATCGATCACATAATGAACTTGTATTCTGAGACACATTAGTTTATATTGTAGTTATTTCATCATATTACGGATATTCATATTATTGTTCTATATTCTCGTACATTACCTGTATACTTATTGTTATTTCATTCATATGTTTAGGGATCTTGTATTTCATTTCAATTATCTATTTTATATGCTCGATTATGTTATTGGAACTGCTTTCAGAGGTATGCACTTTGCTCCAATCCTGACTGGATATTTTTTTCCAGATGATTGGCTTTTAGAGCAGTGTCCCATATTCTACGGGCCACAGGACGACGTACCTTTAAAGGATACTCCTATAGACCAGGAGGACTTAGTTGTAGAGCCAAGGAGGTCTAGTTATTTGTGTTGGCATATATTAGACTATTATATTTGTGGAGATTCATAATTTGTATATTAATTTAGATTGTGGATTGTGGATTGTATCTTATTCTTTTCTTCGCTATTCCATTCGTGCATTATCCTCCTTAGTTTATTTTATGATTGAGATTAGTTATACTTGTGAGATACTATATTGCCCTTCTATTTGGAGTTGAGATGATTTACATATACCATATTATATTATTGAGATATTAGATAGTTAGAAATGACCCAGACAACGTTCTACCGCCGATATTGTGGCATAGGATGGGCGTAACCACGTACTCGTGCCCAATATCCGGGTGTGGGTCATGACAATAGTATGGCCATACGTATGCCGGCACTATTGATCAGTTGTAAACAATTATTTATTGTAAAGAGTTCGACGGTGTGATCCAAATATTCTCTCACACCCCAATGCAATTCTATAAATTCACAATCATTCATATCTAACATACAATTTAATTTTAATTACAAGTCCGATTCATATCTCATCTCGTGTGTTAGTAACTACACACTTTACGAGAATACAGTTCGATAATTGTTATACCTTTGTGGAAACTTTAATCATTCAAAACACATGTATCCTGTTTTATTTGCACGTGGCATCACATTATGTCATGCCTCAATCCTAAAATACGTAGGACAAGGATACGCAATCATGCCAAAGTATGTATACGAAGGCTACTCCAATATATGGAACCTAAGAATACATACTTAAGCTGTAGATGAACTCCAATTCATAAGTGATATATATATATATATATATATATATATATATATATATATGTGTGTGTGTCACAGTCACAGGCATACTAAATCTCATCCACAGATACAAGTTAGTAAAATAAAGTAATAAAATAAGTCAAATAGAACAAAACGATCATGTCTGAATAATCCAAAATGATAGTCGGGTGGAAAAAAATCTACTACCAAAAACTATATCAAATTAAAAAGATAATGATAAAGAAACGTATCAACCAAGGATCCATCACTAGAAGACATCATATGAGCTTGGAGGATACGACCTCCTCAATAGAAAATGATGCATCAGGCTCATGTTCGTACCCCTGCGAATAGTCATGAATATTTATACATGGGGAAAAATAATCCAAATCCAGGTCCTAAGAGGGACATAACAAGAAACAATAAAAGCTTACCAAGTATATAAAAATATACCATTTAAAGTAGACAAGTATAGACAGAAAAATAACTAAGACATAACATATACAATAGTCACATACGAAAGAGAACAACTAACTACACATTAACCGCAAAATATGAAGGGATACAAATACGATATCTCGTCAGTAAACCACGGATTAGAGAACATTCACTTGACCTTAGAGGCTACAGGGTGATCAAATAACCCGACCTTAGAGGCCACAGGGTCACGAAACAAATAACCCTACCTTAGAGGCCACATGGTCACAAATAAATAACCATAACCAGACCTTAGAGGCCAAAGGATCACAAAATAGATAACCCGACCTTAGAGGCCACAGGGTCACGATAACAAAAATAGAGAAGAAAATAGTCCATGTGTTTATAATCGTTCTTGCGTGTCTAACACTTACGTTGGTACATATAATCCATTGCTATCCAAACTAATACGTGGTCTATGACAAGTATTTCTAATCAAGAAATACTTAACAATGTCTACACAATAAATTCTAAGACTAACATCATTTAAATATAATAAAAAAAAGTATAAGTCACAAAATATAAAAATAATAATTTTATCATGCAATAATAATTTTAAAACTTGACAAGGTATACTAGCCTGGAGTTCATCTAATTCCGTTGAGAATGCGGGTGCCAAGGTCCGATCAAGCCTAAATATATAGAACAAAGTTTATTAAACTATCACAGATTTCTTACTACTGACTATTTCCGTTATTATCTACCTAGGTTGATGGACTAATTATTATGTGTTAGTTACTTAGTAAAAAAATATCTTAATTTCTTATTTATTAAAGATGAAGCTATATTAATATATAATTTTGAAATAAATAAATATTTAAATAATAATAACTTATTACTAAAGTTATACCCTCTTTACTTTATCTAAATTCTTGATTAATTATAATATAACAAACAAGTTATAAAATAATATACGAATACCTATGTAATGTTTACTTCCATAAATTTGTAATATGAAAGTTAATTCCAGTTTTTTACTCTTATATATTCATTAAAATAAGATAGTCAATACTTGTTTATAAGGAATTTATGTTGTAATGAAATAAGGTTCAAGGGTTTGAATGGAAACATACTTTAATATAGTAGTTGACCAAATTCTTGTTGGAGAGGGGAGGGCTTATGTCTTCTTCTCTTTTTTCTGTTCTCATTAATTACGTGAATAGGAGTGCTAATTTTCCTTATTATTTAAGATTTAATTCTAAGACCATTACTAAAAGTGTACATATATTGATATTATTATTCTTATTATAATCACTTTTTTTAATAACTAAAGTGTATGCATGTGCTCTACGTGAAACATGCCTAATCTTATATTTATAATATAATAGGGTCATTACTTCTTTTCTCTACAAGTATTATAACATATGTGGACAATATCTCCTTTCCTACAATTTCTTCTTCCTAACAAAATTGGAATGGAACAGATGCTTACCAACTTTGGCTCTCGGTATCTACTCGAAATTTGTGAGGTTCACCCGAACGGAGAAGGGCCGAAAGCTAGGCGGTCATCTCGCGGGTATCGAGATCGACTGGAACTGGCGAACGGCGCCTTGGTTGAACATTTTCTCCCGACGTTATGGAGTCGGCCAAGTGCGGGCTTGGACGAAAGAGAAAGAGATCAGGATATATAGAGACGAGGGTCTATATATACTAATGAGTAGGCTTTTATATATATATATATATATATATATATATATATATATATATATATATATATATATATATATATATATAGTTTTGAGTTAAACTTTGATTTAAAGAATCTGGACATGATTAGTATTAGCTTCGGTTTAAATAATTTGGGAAGAGATATGAGTAAGGGAATATAAAGGGACCTAAATATATTTCTTAATAGTAATATCCTTATCTCTAGCATGATCCAGAGTCCTCGAATAAATTTTTTTTTCAACCATAAATTTCTACCCACCTTTGATCACAACACTCCCTGAAAGTAGAAAATAACCAAGAGTTTTTTTTTAGTTCATCTAATATCGGTTATCATTGGAAAACTTTTAATACTACTATGTACCTCTAGTTTATAGCATATCTATCACACTTCTACCTACCCACAAAAGTATATATATAAAACAATTAATAACAAGCAACTAATAACATAATATACCCAATTATTATTCCTAACTATTTTTTAACCTCCATCAAGCACGACCGTTCATCTCTAAAAAATAGGGGGAGACGAGAAACAATGATAGTGAGGTCTATGGGAGTAGACGAGTACAATTTTGAGGGCCAAGTGAGATAATCGAGTTCAAAGAGGAATTTGTGAAATCAATTTGGATTGAGATCCTATCTTGGTCTATTCCTAATCGTAGGTTCGCATGAGTACAGTTACATTAACGATACGATATGCTCTGACCTGCATGGGCCACCACAAAAATATGTCACACCCCAGTACCAAAATACGTATGATCAAGATACGCAACCATGACAACAGTATGTATACGTAGGCTACTCCAATATATGGAACCTAAGAATACATACTTAAGCCGTAGATGAACTCCAATTCACAAGTGGTATATATATATATGTCACAGTCACATGCATACTAAATCTTATCCACAGACGAAAGTCAATAAAAAAAAGAAATAAACTATGTCAAATAGATCAAAATGATCAAGTCTGAATAATACAAAATGATAATCATGTGGAGACAAATCCACTACCAACAACTATATCAAATTAAAAAGATAATGATAAAGAAACGTATCAACCAAGGATCCATAACTAGAAGACAACAAATGAGCTCAGAGGATAAGACCTCCTCTACTGCAAATGATACGTCAGGCTCGGGTCCATACCCCTGCGAATAGTCATGATCGTCTACACATGGGGATAAATACGGATCTAGGTCCTCAGAGGAACGTAACAAGATACAATAAAAGCATGCCAAATATATAAAAAATATAACATTTAAAGTAGACAAGTACAGACAGAAAAATAAATAAGACATAACTTATATAATAGTCACATATGAAAGAGAACAACTAACTACACAAGAACTGCAAAGTTCGATGGGATACAAATACTGTAGCTCTCAAGTAAACCATAGATAAGAGAACATTCACCCGATCTTAGAGGCCACATGGGGATCAAATAACCCTACCTTAGAGGCCACAGGGTCACGAAATAAATAACTGGACCTTAGATGCCACAAGTTCACAAACAGATAACCATAACCCGACCTTAGTGGCCATAGGGTCACAAAACAGATAACCCGAACTTAGAGGCCACAGTGTCATGAAATAGAGTTGAAAATAGTCCATGTGTTTATAATTTTTCTCGCGCATCTAACACTCATATTGGTACATATAATCCATCGCTATCCAAACTAATACGTGGTCTATGACAAGTGTTTCTAATCAAGAAATACTTAACAATGACTACATAATAAATTCTAAATTATTTAAATATAATAGAAACAAGTATAAGTCACATAATTTAAACAAATTAATTTAAACATGCTATATGAATTTGAAAACTTGGCAAGGTATACTTGCCTGGAGTTCGTCCAATTCTGTTGAGATTGAGGGTGGCATGGTCTGATCAAGCCTAAATACATAGAACAATGTTTATTAAACAGTTACAGATTTCTTACTATTGACTATTTACGTTATTATCTACCTAGCTTGATGGACTAATTACTATATGTGTTAGTTACTTAGTGAAAAAAAATCCTAATTTCTTATTTATTAAAGATGAAACTATATTACTAATATAATTTTGAAATAAATGAATATTTAAATAATAATAACTTATTATTAAAGTTGTACCATCTTTACTTTATCTAAATTCCTGATTAATTATAATATCACAAATTAAGTTATAAAATAATATACTTATACTTATGTAATGCTTACTTCCATAAAGTTGAAATATGAAAGTTAATTCCAGGTTATCACCCATATATATTCATTAAAATAAGATAGTCAATATTTGTTTATAAGGAATTTATGTTGTAATGAAATAAGGTTCAAGGATTTGAATGGAAACATACTTTAATTAGTAGTTGACCAAATTCTTGTTGGAGAGGGGAGGGCTTATATCTTCTTCTCTTTATTCTATTCTCATTAATTACGTGATTTGGAGTGCTAATTTTTCTTATTATTAAAGATTTAAATATAAGTCCATTACTAAATGTGTACATATATTTATATTTATATTTATATTTATATTTATATTTATATTTATATTTATATTTATATTTATATTTATATTTATATTTATATTTATATTTATATTTATATTTATATTATTATTATTATTATTATCACTTTTTTTAAGAACTAAAGTGTATACATATGTTCCACGTGAACAGTGCCTAATGTTATATTTATAATATAATAGGGTCATTACTTCTTCTCTCTACTAGTATTATAATATATGTGGACAATATCTAATGCTTTCCTACGATTTCTTCTTTCTAACAGAATTGGAATGGAATATATGCATACCGGCCTTGGCTCTCGAAATATACTCAAAATTTGCGTGATTCACCCGAACGGAGAAGCTGAAAGTTACGCGGTAGGCCTGCGGTGAACTCGCGGGGGTCGAGCTCGATTGGAGGTGGCAAGCGGCGCCTCGGTTGAACATTTTCTCGCGATGTTAAGGAGTCGGCCAGGTGCAGGCCTGGACAAAAGAGGAGGAGAGAGAAGGATATATAGAGAGAAGGGTCTATATATACTAATGAGTAGGCTTTTATATATATATATATATATATATTTTCCTTACTACTCTCTGTAAGCCTGTGTGATCTGTAAAATATTATCAATAAAATTCCTCTTAAACGTTCGACGCCTCACCCTTCTTATCCTGCTAAATTTTGGTATCAGAGCCAATATGGCTCAAGGCTGAGGTAATTCTACTTCTTTGCATAACATGTAATTGTATAGTTGTTTGAAGGAAGATTGTTATGATTCATACCATGTTTAAAGCTGTAGTGTTACTCAACCATGAAATATGTTAGAATCCATCTTAGTGATGTGTCTTCTACCTAATGGAACGACATCAAAGTCGCGTAGCCTGTTTATGCCGTGATGGCTGTGTTTTGGCATAAATCGTTGACAGTCGTGTTAGGTCTTTACTATCGTCTAAGATAGATGACAACTTCTTGATTAGTTAAGTAAAACAACAGAATTTACATAGTAAGTTTCATTAACAACTTCCTAAATAATTATGCATATTGACATGTATGACAAAGAAGTAGAACCTCATATGTGCTATGGAAAAACCCTTAGCAATTGGAACCAGTAAGAGAGCTCTTAATAAGGGCAAATCTCTTAAGAATGCTCAAAATGTTGAGTATCCTTCTGAAATGGAGGAACTAAACAAATGGACAATTCCAAATGTAAAGCCAAAAGAAATTTACCAAATAGGTACTTTTGACTTTAAATCATCCATTGCCATTAAAACAATGGAAAGAACTATCTCTGTTAATAATACAGAACATTCGCTTAAATTAATAAGCGAAGAAGATATTGGGCATGTTAGAGATGCTTACAATTATGTCCATATTGGACTAATCCAAATAGCGTTTAAACCTTTAACTTTACCAGGGTTAAATGCCTCAATAATGACATCTCTACGAGATGCAAGATGTTTAGACTGGAGCCAATCCTTAATGGGAGTTATGCAAACTAGTCTTTGTCATGGCCCAGTATATTTTAATGTCTATCCAAATTTAACCTTGTCTTTAACTGATAATCATCTATATGATACAGTTACTTTAAATCTAAAGACTAATGGTTATAATTTTCTTCCTGGATCTGAAACTATAGCAATAATCTATAGAGTTCATTATAAGGTAATGAATACCATTGCCCCAAAGGCTAAGCATATAACCAAGCCTGGAAAGACTACTTTGATAGAAACTAATTTGTTGACATCAAATGTAGCAACTAATCGTATAATTAGATGGGATGAAATAAATTTCCCAAAAGAATGGGTATTAAGTCAAGCTGTATTACCACAACCTATTGTGGATACAGAAATTGATCAAATCATTCAAACTCACGATGGTGAGGTGGAAGTTAGATTTACTCCACAAGAAATTTCAAGGCTTTCTATATCAAGTAGAAATAGAAAACCTTTACCATCTACAGTTGGATCTACTTCTTCTAATAAAGAAGAAATAAATAAGATACAAATTTCTGATGATGCAATAGCACATCCTCTTTATAAAGAAAAGAGCAAATTGAGCTCACCGACAATGTCGGAAATGGCATTCTCTACTTTTTAATGGTTTTTACAACCAATAAAGTAGTTCGGGACATTCTCAATAGAATGTACTATGAAGACATTAATTTTAGAAAATGGTTTGAAAGAACCTTCTCTCTTAAAAGGAGATATGAATTAAAAGATGAATATTACAATCATCTTGAAAAGACAAAATGTCTTATACCTTTTACTGAATGGTTTATTCAAGACCATGTCACTAAGGAATTAATACAACTAAATGTGTTAGAAGAATATTACAAGACTTGGAGTACCGATGAAGGTACAAGTAAAGGATTTGTGAGATCAATGTATCCTCCTTCTGAGTCAATCAAACTCACGGTAAAAAATATGCCAGAAAAAGTTGATGCTTCTTCTTTTGCTAAAACAATTGAAAGCAAGGAAGCAATTATTAAAGAATTACAAAAAGTAATTAAGCAAAATAATTATACTAATGTTTCCATTCAAGTTATGGGTCAACAATTGACTCGAATAGAAACAGATTTAGAAAAGGTTTTGCATCAAATTGATGTAATCAAAAAATTAGATTTTTCCATTAAATCAGGAAAATCTTCTTTAAGGGAAACTTCTAATATCCCTATAAAACCTCCTCCTGAGGTAAAAGACTTTAAGGTTCGAAAGAATCCTGAAGTTACTAAAGAAGATATTAAGGAGCTAATAGCTCAGTTTAAGAGAACAAATATTCAGACAATTAATGCTGAAGAAATTGAATTGCGAGACTTAATTGCTCATGCAAAGCAACAATTTGCTAAAGAAATGCTTCAGCAATCTGAAAAGCATAAGCATATTCAAATGCTTAATAGTTCTGCAATGAAGGATTCGTCTTCTGAGATCAATGATCTTGAAGAAGAGGAAGAAGAAATCAATATTGAGCAAATTGATGCTATTCAACAATCTTTTGTTGAAACTAAACCTATTAATAATCCTAAGATTCAGGCTGTTAAATATAATAAGCCAAATCTCATGAAGTATTATTATCAAAGACCAACTCCAACTGATGTATTATTTGAAGAAAATGATTCAATAATACAAAATCATTACAGTGGTGGAGACATCTATGAATGGAACATAGATGGTCTTACTGATAAACAAATTCATGACCAGTTACATCGAATGATGATGTATTCTAATGTTGCGAAAGCTACTGGAAATAATGATAAAGAAACTGCACAATTTATTACTTGTGGTTTCACAGGAATTCTTAGAGGTTGGTGGAATAACTGCCTTACTGAATCGCAACGGCAAGAAATAATTAATGCTGTTAAGACTGAGACAAATTCTGAAGATAATACTCAGGTCACTAAGACTGATGCAGTCTATACTTTAATGATCACAATTTTAGAACACTTTACTGGTGGAATTTCTGATCATGGAGAAAGAATAAGGACTCTTCTTCAGAATTTGAGATGCCCAACTCTTACTCACTTTAGATGGTATAAAGATACCTTCTTGAATAGAGTTATGTTACTTGGTGATGCAAATGATGCTCACTGGAAATCTAAATTTATTGATGGACTTCCAAATCTATTTGCTGAAAGAATTAGGCAAGGATTAAGAAGTCAGAATAATGGAGTAATTCCTTATTCTAGTTACACTTATGGTAGTTTGATTAATAAGTGTATTGAAGAAGGATTAGCTTTATGCAATGATTTAAAGCTAAGACATCAATTAAAGACTCAGAGAATCTCTGAAAGAAAGCAATTGGGAGAATTTTGTGACCAATTTGCTATGGATGTTCCTAAATCCCCTAATAATAAGGGGAAAAAGAAAGTCAATGACTATAAGGAATACAATAAGAAACCTTATAGAAGAAGGAAATACCCTTCTAAAAGAAAAGATACTACCAATAATAAAGATGGTAGAAACTTTCGTAAGAAGAAGTCTTCTAAGAAAGTTATTAAATATTATAAATGTGGCAAATTAGGCCATTATGCTAACAAATGTTACACAAAAAAGAAAATAGAAGAAATTGAAGATGAAGAATTAAGAAATACTCTTTATAAGTTAATAATCAATTCTGATTATGAAGAAAGTAGTTCATCCGATGATGAATCATCAGACAATTCTGATAATGAATGTGGAGAAAATTGCCAATGTAACGAATGCGTTACAGAAAAGAATGTTGACTACTATAAATCTATAGTAGAAATGAATGGCTTATCAATTAATACCCTAACTCTAGATGAGAAAAAGGATATAATTGAAGCCTTATTACGGGATCAGATTAGTCCCAATATTAAAAATAAAATTATTGACTTTATTGGTCAAGAAAAATTAGAGGAAAATAGTCCTATTAAAAGTCCTACTGAAGCTTATAATATGGCTGAAGTTTTCTCCAGATATAAGAGTAGGCAAGTTAAACCTGTTACAATGCAGGATCTTCAGTCTGAAATCAAGACTTTGAAGATAGAAATAAAATAGTTGAAATCCCAAGATCAACAAATTCAGATACGATTGGATAAGCTTGAGCTAGAAAATATTTCTAGACACTCAACTAAAACTGTTACTACTAGTAACACTTCTGCTAGTTCTTCACACTCTCAAGAACATGAAGGGGAGAATTTAGTAGAAGATGAAATTAATAGGAACAATTTCCTACAAAAAATGGATCTGTTTATTACCCATAAATGGTATATAAAAATCAATATGCTTGTTAATAACGAGTATTATATTGATAATTTGATTGCACTTGTTGATAGTGGTGCAGATTTAAATTGTGTCAAAGAAGGGATCGTTCCCATAAAATATTGTGAACGAACTACTCAGACACTTAGTGCTGCCAATAATAAAGCATTAACTACTCCTTACAAAATCACCGATGTGAATATTTGTAAGAATGATATTTGTATTCCTATACATCTAATAGTTGTAAAGGAAATATCTCAGCATGTTATTCTAGGAACTCCTTTCCTAGAAAAACTTATGCCAATTAATGAGATAACAAAAGAAGGTATTACTACCTGTTATAAAGGCAAAAGAATAACTTTTGAATTTATAACTAATCCTATTGTTAAAATTCTTAACAATGTTCGCTTGAAAGAAAATCAAGTTAATTTCCTAAAAGAGGAACTTGCTCAGGTTACAATAACCCAGCAGCTAAAACAATTTGAAATTCAAAATAAAATAAAACAAGTTGAAGAAGATTTCAAACTACAAACTTGTAGTAATTTGCCAAATGCTTTTTGGAATAGAAAACAACATATTGTTTCTCTTCCTTATGAAGAATCCTTTAATGAAAAGGATATTCCGACAAAGGCTAGACCTTGTCAGATGAATCAAGAATATCTTGAATTATGCAAAAAAGAAATCCAAGAATTATTGGATAAAAAATTAATCAGAAAATCATACTCCCCATGGAGTTGTACAGCATTTTATGTAAATAATAATGCTGAGAAAGAAAGAGGAGTACCTAGACTTGTAATTAATTACAAGCCCTTGAATAAGGTTTTGAAATGGATTAGATATCCAATTCCTAATAAAAGGGATTTATTAAATAGAATTGTAAAAGCCAGAATTTACTCTAAATTCGATCTGAAATCAGGTTACTGGCAAATACAAATTGATGAAAAAGATCGGTATAAAACCGCTTTCACTGTTCCTTTTGGACATTACGAATGGAATGTGATGCCTTTTGGTCTGAAGAATGCTCCTTCAGAATTTCAGAATATAATGAATGAAATATTCATTCAACATTCTAATTTTATATTATCATATATTGATGATATATTAATCTTCTCTAATTCTATTGAAGAACACTTTAAACATCTTAGTATGTTTAAACACTTAGCCATTAAAAATGGTTTAGTAATATCTGCTCCAAAAATGAAACTTTTCCAACAGGACATAAGATTTTTGGGACATAATATTACTAATAATACAATACATCAAATTGATAGAAGTATAGAATTTGCTTCTAAATTCCCTGATGAAATAACTGATAATAAACAGTTACAGAGATTTCTTGGTGCACTAAATTATGTTGTAGAATTTTACAAGAATATTGCTAATGATACAAAAATTTTGTATCAAAGATTGAGAAAAAATCCTACGCCTTGGACTGATGCTCATACTGAGGCAGTAAAAATTATAAAACAAAAGGTTAAGAATTTACCTTGTTTACATTTAGCCAATGCTGAATGGTTTAAAATTGTTGAGACTGATGCCAGTAATATTGGTTATGGTGGCATATTAAAACAATTAAATCCTACTACTAACAAAGAAATGTTAGTAAGATATCATTCAGGAAAATGGAATACTGCTCAGAGTAATTACTCTACTATTAAGAAAGAAATTCTTTCTATTATTCAATGCATTCATAAATTCCAGGATGACTTACTCAATAAGAAATTCTTATTACGTATTGACTGTAGCTCTGCGAAGACTGTTTTAGAAAAAGATGTTAAAAATTTAGCATCTAAACAAATATTTGCTAGATGGCAATCTGAATTAGCCATATTTGAATTTGATATCGAATATATTAAGGGAGTTAATAATTCTCTTCCTGATTTTCTTACTCGTGAATTTTTGCAGAACCATGAGTAGGAAGGAAAAGGGAAAACAACCATGGGTTCCAAGACCCATGACTGAGGACTCCAATGAGTTCCGTTATCAGTCCAAGAAAACTGTTCTTGGGAAAGGCAAGCCCTCTAATAGAGGCATTCAAATTCAGGAAAAAGAAGAAACCAATGTTTCTTATAAACAGGCTGTTGAGGTAGAAACAATTTTTACCCATAATAATTATTCTAATCATTACTCGGAAGAAATTCTTCTACTTAACAAATCTGACATCCCAATGATGGATGAACCTTGGAAAATAAAGGAAAAATATTTGGAACATCATATGTTTCCAATCCAGGGTAAAGATATAAATATCTTTGAAGGTATCTTGCTCCAAACCAAATCAGTGGAAATTGAGCATTTTTATCAGAAGACCAATGATCTTCGAAGTGATGTGAATTACAGCAAGATAATCATCAAGCAGATACTTACCCCTCAATCTTGGGGACTTCATCCCAACAGAACCAGACAATTGGTTCACCGTGAAAAAGGAATAAATACTTCCTTTACTTATTGGGATTATGTTGAGGCTTTCACTAAAGTCTTTTACTATGACAATAGCAAGCAGAAGCATTCATGGTTTATTCGTATCTGCCCAGAAATTCTGAAACAGGAAATTCCTGTCTGGTTTAATAAATGGTGGCTTAAATTTGGTACCACTTTGGAAATTTTGCCTCCATCTTTGCAGGATTTATTTGCTACTTGGAGTCAATCTTATCCTTTATGTCAGAATGCTGACATTCTTATGGAAGGGGAGAGTACAATGTACTTTTTTGTTCACTTTGAAATCCCGTATATTTTCAAGTGGATAATAAAATGTGAGTTCAATCAACTCAAATTCCCTGTTCTTGAAAGAAATTTCATGATCAAATGGTGGAACAGAATTGATGAAAAAGAAAAGGTACAAATTGTACAAAAATCTATTAAGGATAATGAGATCCTTATAGAAGAAAAATTGAAAAAAGAAATTATTGAAGACAGTCCTTTAAAAAGGTTAAAGGAATCTTTGCGAAGAAGAAATCCTCGAATTACTGAGGAAGAGTTAAAAAGAAAATGTCTTCAGTATATGCAAACTCAATTCGAGTCAATCTTTGAAACAGATAATATGTCTGTAAGCTCTACTAAATCTGGTAAAGAGGATGAAGATAATTTGGATGAAGAAACTTTCTTCAAACGGATGCATAAAAGAGTCACTACTCAATCTGACAATGAAAGTGACAATGAAAGTCTACAGTAAAGATGTATTATTGCCAGAATACAGGTGGCAATCACTGTTTACTTTACTTTTTATAAAAAGAATCTCTTTAATCACTGGCCGACAATGGTGGACCCTACCACTTACTTCTTTCAATAAAGGCTACTACGTGGACGGTGGAGAATTAAAGAAGATAAAGTGAAAAGTTGATAGTGACGAGCACTCACGTTGCTGTCTTACCAAAGAATCTCCTTCACAGCTGCCGGTCATCTTACTTGCATCTGTCAGTCGATCAATGTCGACTTTTGTAGTATAAATAGAGGCGAGGTCCTCCCTATTATGTACGCTTTTTCTTTGGTGTGTTTGTTTTCCTTACTACTCTCTGTAAGCCTGTGTGATCTGTAAAATATTATCAATAAAATTCCTCTTAAACGTTCGACGCCTCACCCTTCTTATCCTGCTAAATTTTGGTTGGTAAGCCTGTGTGATCTGTAAAATATTATCAATAAAATTCCTCTTAAACGTTCGACGCCTCACCCTTCTTATCCTGCTAAATTTTGGTATCAGAGCCAATATGGCTCAAGGCTGAGGTAATTCTACTTCTTTGCATAACATGTAATTGTATAGTTGTTTGAAGGAAGATTGTTATGATTCATACCATGTTTAAAGCTGTAGTGTTACTCAACCATGAAATATGTTAGAATCCATCTTAGTGATGTGTCTTCTACCTAATGGAACGACATCAAAGTCGCGTAGCCTGTTTATGCCGTGATGGCTGTGTTTTGGCATAAATCGTTGACAGTCGTGTTAGGTCTTTACTATCGTCTAAGATAGATGACAACTTCTTGATTAGTTAAGTAAAACAACAGAATTTACATAGTAAGTTTCATTAACAACTTCCTAAATAATTATGCATATTGACATGTATGACAAAGAAGTAGAACCTCATATGTGCTATGGAAAAACCCTTAGCAATTGGAACCAGTAAGAGAGCTCTTAATAAGGGCAAATCTCTTAAGAATGCTCAAAATGTTGAGTATCCTTCTGAAATGGAGGAACTAAACAAATGGACAATTCCAAATGTAAAGCCAAAAGAAATTTACCAAATAGGTACTTTTGACTTTAAATCATCCATTGCCATTAAAACAATGGAAAGAACTATCTCTGTTAATAATACAGAACATTCGCTTAAATTAATAAGCGAAGAAGATATTGGGCATGTTAGAGATGCTTACAATTATGTCCATATTGGACTAATCCAAATAGCGTTTAAACCTTTAACTTTACCAGGGTTAAATGCCTCAATAATGACATCTCTACGAGATGCAAGATGTTTAGACTGGAGCCAATCCTTAATGGGAGTTATGCAAACTAGTCTTTGTCATGGCCCAGTATATTTTAATGTCTATCCAAATTTAACCTTGTCTTTAACTGATAATCATCTATATGATACAGTTACTTTAAATCTAAAGACTAATGGTTATAATTTTCTTCCTGGATCTGAAACTATAGCAATAATCTATAGAGTTCATTATAAGGTAATGAATACCATTGCCCCAAAGGCTAAGCATATAACCAAGCCTGGAAAGACTACTTTGATAGAAACTAATTTGTTGACATCAAATGTAGCAACTAATCGTATAATTAGATGGGATGAAATAAATTTCCCAAAAGAATGGGTATTAAGTCAAGCTGTATTACCACAACCTATTGTGGATACAGAAATTGATCAAATCATTCAAACTCACGATGGTGAGGTGGAAGTTAGATTTACTCCACAAGAAATTTCAAGGCTTTCTATATCAAGTAGAAATAGAAAACCTTTACCATCTACAGTTGGATCTACTTCTTCTAATAAAGAAGAAATAAATAAGATACAAATTTCTGATGATGCAATAGCACATCCTCTTTATAAAGAAAAGAGCAAATTGAGCTCACCGACAATGTCGGAAATGGCATTCTCTACTTTTTAATGGTTTTTACAACCAATAAAGTAGTTCGGGACATTCTCAATAGAATGTACTATGAAGACATTAATTTTAGAAAATGGTTTGAAAGAACCTTCTCTCTTAAAAGGAGATATGAATTAAAAGATGAATATTACAATCATCTTGAAAAGACAAAATGTCTTATACCTTTTACTGAATGGTTTATTCAAGACCATGTCACTAAGGAATTAATACAACTAAATGTGTTAGAAGAATATTACAAGACTTGGAGTACCGATGAAGGTACAAGTAAAGGATTTGTGAGATCAATGTATCCTCCTTCTGAGTCAATCAAACTCACGGTAAAAAATATGCCAGAAAAAGTTGATGCTTCTTCTTTTGCTAAAACAATTGAAAGCAAGGAAGCAATTATTAAAGAATTACAAAAAGTAATTAAGCAAAATAATTATACTAATGTTTCCATTCAAGTTATGGGTCAACAATTGACTCGAATAGAAACAGATTTAGAAAAGGTTTTGCATCAAATTGATGTAATCAAAAAATTAGATTTTTCCATTAAATCAGGAAAATCTTCTTTAAGGGAAACTTCTAATATCCCTATAAAACCTCCTCCTGAGGTAAAAGACTTTAAGGTTCGAAAGAATCCTGAAGTTACTAAAGAAGATATTAAGGAGCTAATAGCTCAGTTTAAGAGAACAAATATTCAGACAATTAATGCTGAAGAAATTGAATTGCGAGACTTAATTGCTCATGCAAAGCAACAATTTGCTAAAGAAATGCTTCAGCAATCTGAAAAGCATAAGCATATTCAAATGCTTAATAGTTCTGCAATGAAGGATTCGTCTTCTGAGATCAATGATCTTGAAGAAGAGGAAGAAGAAATCAATATTGAGCAAATTGATGCTATTCAACAATCTTTTGTTGAAACTAAACCTATTAATAATCCTAAGATTCAGGCTGTTAAATATAATAAGCCAAATCTCATGAAGTATTATTATCAAAGACCAACTCCAACTGATGTATTATTTGAAGAAAATGATTCAATAATACAAAATCATTACAGTGGTGGAGACATCTATGAATGGAACATAGATGGTCTTACTGATAAACAAATTCATGACCAGTTACATCGAATGATGATGTATTCTAATGTTGCGAAAGCTACTGGAAATAATGATAAAGAAACTGCACAATTTATTACTTGTGGTTTCACAGGAATTCTTAGAGGTTGGTGGAATAACTGCCTTACTGAATCGCAACGGCAAGAAATAATTAATGCTGTTAAGACTGAGACAAATTCTGAAGATAATACTCAGGTCACTAAGACTGATGCAGTCTATACTTTAATGATCACAATTTTAGAACACTTTACTGGTGGAATTTCTGATCATGGAGAAAGAATAAGGACTCTTCTTCAGAATTTGAGATGCCCAACTCTTACTCACTTTAGATGGTATAAAGATACCTTCTTGAATAGAGTTATGTTACTTGGTGATGCAAATGATGCTCACTGGAAATCTAAATTTATTGATGGACTTCCAAATCTATTTGCTGAAAGAATTAGGCAAGGATTAAGAAGTCAGAATAATGGAGTAATTCCTTATTCTAGTTACACTTATGGTAGTTTGATTAATAAGTGTATTGAAGAAGGATTAGCTTTATGCAATGATTTAAAGCTAAGACATCAATTAAAGACTCAGAGAATCTCTGAAAGAAAGCAATTGGGAGAATTTTGTGACCAATTTGCTATGGATGTTCCTAAATCCCCTAATAATAAGGGGAAAAAGAAAGTCAATGACTATAAGGAATACAATAAGAAACCTTATAGAAGAAGGAAATACCCTTCTAAAAGAAAAGATACTACCAATAATAAAGATGGTAGAAACTTTCGTAAGAAGAAGTCTTCTAAGAAAGTTATTAAATATTATAAATGTGGCAAATTAGGCCATTATGCTAACAAATGTTACACAAAAAAGAAAATAGAAGAAATTGAAGATGAAGAATTAAGAAATACTCTTTATAAGTTAATAATCAATTCTGATTATGAAGAAAGTAGTTCATCCGATGATGAATCATCAGACAATTCTGATAATGAATGTGGAGAAAATTGCCAATGTAACGAATGCGTTACAGAAAAGAATGTTGACTACTATAAATCTATAGTAGAAATGAATGGCTTATCAATTAATACCCTAACTCTAGATGAGAAAAAGGATATAATTGAAGCCTTATTACGGGATCAGATTAGTCCCAATATTAAAAATAAAATTATTGACTTTATTGGTCAAGAAAAATTAGAGGAAAATAGTCCTATTAAAAGTCCTACTGAAGCTTATAATATGGCTGAAGTTTTCTCCAGATATAAGAGTAGGCAAGTTAAACCTGTTACAATGCAGGATCTTCAGTCTGAAATCAAGACTTTGAAGATAGAAATAAAACAGTTGAAATCCCAAGATCAACAAATTCAGATACGATTGGATAAGCTTGAGCTAGAAAATATTTCTAGACACTCAACTAAAACTGTTACTACTAGTAACACTTCTGCTAGTTCTTCACACTCTCAAGAACATGAAGGGGAGAATTTAGTAGAAGATGAAATTAATAGGAACAATTTCCTACAAAAAATGGATCTGTTTATTACCCATAAATGGTATATAAAAATCAATATGCTTGTTAATAACGAGTATTATATTGATAATTTGATTGCACTTGTTGATAGTGGTGCAGATTTAAATTGTGTCAAAGAAGGGATCGTTCCCATAAAATATTGTGAACGAACTACTCAGACACTTAGTGCTGCCAATAATAAAGCATTAACTACTCCTTACAAAATCACCGATGTGAATATTTGTAAGAATGATATTTGTATTCCTATACATCTAATAGTTGTAAAGGAAATATCTCAGCATGTTATTCTAGGAACTCCTTTCCTAGAAAAACTTATGCCAATTAATGAGATAACAAAAGAAGGTATTACTACCTGTTATAAAGGCAAAAGAATAACTTTTGAATTTATAACTAATCCTATTGTTAAAATTCTTAACAATGTTCGCTTGAAAGAAAATCAAGTTAATTTCCTAAAAGAGGAACTTGCTCAGGTTACAATAACCCAGCAGCTAAAACAATTTGAAATTCAAAATAAAATAAAACAAGTTGAAGAAGATTTCAAACTACAAACTTGTAGTAATTTGCCAAATGCTTTTTGGAATAGAAAACAACATATTGTTTCTCTTCCTTATGAAGAATCCTTTAATGAAAAGGATATTCCGACAAAGGCTAGACCTTGTCAGATGAATCAAGAATATCTTGAATTATGCAAAAAAGAAATCCAAGAATTATTGGATAAAAAATTAATCAGAAAATCATACTCCCCATGGAGTTGTACAACATTTTATGTAAATAATAATGCTGAGAAAGAAAGAGGAGTACCTAGACTTGTAATTAATTACAAGCCCTTGAATAAGGTTTTGAAATAGATTAGATATCCAATTCCTAATAAAAGGGATTTATTAAATAGAATTGTAAAAGCCAGAATTTACTCTAAATTCGATCTGAAATCAGGTTACTGGCAAATACAAATTGATGAAAAGGATCGGTATAAAACCGCTTTCACTGTTCCTTTTGGACATTACGAATGGAATGTGATGCCTTTTGGTCTGAAGAATGCTCCTTCAGAATTTCAGAATATAATGAATGAAATATTCATTCAACATTCTAATTTTATATTATCATATATTGATGATATATTAATCTTCTCTAATTCTATTGAAGAACACTTTAAACATCTTAGTATGTTTAAACACTTAGCCATTAAAAATGGTTTAGTAATATCTGCTCCAAAAATGAAACTTTTCCAACAGGACATAAGATTTTTGGGACATAATATTACTAATAATACAATACATCAAATTGATAGAAGTATAAAATTTGCTTCTAAATTCCCTGATGAAATAACTGATAATAAACAGTTACAGAGATTTCTTGG